>CAJQUW010009011.1:0-404335 GCA_907163375.1 Prostheceraeus crozeri | reverse complement strand
TTGAAACAATATCTTAAAAAAATATTTTTGCCTTCCACAGCTGATCAATGTCACGCTACAAAAGGACAAAGACGTTTTAATATACACTATAGATGAAGCTGTGGAAATGATCGAAAATGATGATTCAGTCGATGTGAGACCGCCTGATAATACCGGTAATGTTGACTGATGAAGAGGAAACATAAGACCGTAACATAATTCCTCATGACGTTCCCGGTACGTTTGAGGTAGATTACACCGATATATCTGCAGAACAAGATGAACAAAGACATTGAATTCAAAGAGAATCGACCCTCGCATAAAATCTAAGATCGACTGCTCGCACCTTCTTGGAAAAAGTCGGAGACATTTCGTCAACCAATTCCAAAAGAATATCCGACGCCAATTTTAGATAGCCATCCCACTCTTGCTAAGAAGAATCCTTTTGTGCTCTTCTTAATGTTCTACACTGAGGAAATGAACCAGCTGTTAGTTACAGAAAACAACCGTCATGCGAATCAAAAGAATTTTCACCGGATCCAATCGTTTACAATTGACGAAATGAACAGATTTCCGGAATATTTCTCCTTTCTGGATACTCACATCGTCCTAATCAGCGCTTATATTGGAATACAATGAAGATGTGACTACCAATATTGTTAGGAAAGCTATGCCAAGAAACTGATTTATGGACATGAAGAGGAGACGGAGATGGAGACGTCGTTATAAGCCGTATGGGAATGACAACAGACCGATCTACGTTGCCTCAAATCACCAGGGAGTGTCCCCAACAATCAAAAAGCGGCGTACTCACTGGATTCAAAGTTCATACATTCAAGTTGACTGCCCTCAAATGATTCACGATACAACTCTGGAATGGGAGGGTCGATCTTTCGACCGCTTCCTTAGTAGACTATCGTCCGAGCATCAAAGGGAAGAAAGGTTGGTTTGTTTTTTATACCCATGTCCTAAATGTATGCTCGTTGCTGCGTGGCGAATTCTCTGTGAAGTTGGTGGAACCAGTGCAGCAACTTGACTTTCGCCGGTATGTCCGTGAGGACCCTTTTACAAATGCAAGCATCTTCCAGTTCCGAAATTCCAGCGCACCGTTCACAGTGTTCTACCTGACATTCGATTTGATGGTATTGGACACATCCTTGCTGCAGAAAATCTCTGAAGGTCGATGCAAAGCTTGTCAAAAAAACACGACTTACAAGTGCGGTAAATGCAATCAAGGACTTCATCAAAAATGTTTTGCAGAATATCACATTCGTAAATGACATTCAAACATATAAATCTGGATATACTTGAAATAAAGTAAACTTGGAATATTTTGCATTTTTGATAGCTGTAAGACCCAATGTTCGAAAAACGAACATGTGCCCAGAAGATACGAAAATTAACGGATTCTAAAATTTCGATGTATCATAGTCTCTTATATCACACAAGAAGCATTTATGCAAGTTTTCAGTGTTTTTTGCTCGTTGAGTTAAGTTTGGGCTTTTATGGGACATCGAACATGATGGTATAATTCAGCAGGAAATTATATTATTTTGCAGATTCCGTGTCATGACAGCCTTGGAGAGGTGATGTTTGTTAAATAAGCAATTCGATAGGTTCCCAGTACTTTCATGCTCAACCTCAAAGTATTTTCTTAAGCATGATCATGTCTGTGATCATATCATAAGCGACCTGTCACTGCAGAGCAAAGTCACGTAATCAAAGACAATGATTTCAATTAACTTTGAAAGATGTAAATATAGGTACACAGTATTCAGATTCAAGAAATGAAACATGAATTCAGTGAATCATAAAATAATGCCGTTGAAAATTGAATTAAAAACTCAGCCAAGAAAGCACGAACTATACCGCGACTTTTTCATGAAGACTTTCATTATATTATCTCATGAAATTCCTTTGATAATCAGCTTGATTTCTTCTTAGTTAGGATGCCTTTCAGCGAATATCAAAGACAATGGATCTTCGGCAAATATTCATTCCTTTTGATATCCAACACTACTTACATAAGAGAGTCATCTCGGTAGTATATATTGGCAAATTTTGACCTTTTTTCAAAAGTGCTCAAATATTTTTTGGACCAGTAACGTGATCTCCGCCAAAAACTGAATATTTTCATATAAAAAATTCAACAACAAATTTCAGCCAAGAAAGCGCGAATAATACCGCGACTTTTTCATGAAGACTTTCACTATATTACAGATCATGAAATTCCTTTGATAATCAGCTTGATTTCTTCTTAGTTAGGATGCCTTTCAGCGAATATCAAAGACAATGGATCTTCGGCAAATATTCATTCCTTTTGATATCCAACTTGTTTCATACTACTTACATAAGAGAGTCATCTCGGTAGTATATATTGGCAAATTTTGACCTTTTTCAAAAGTGCTCAAATATTTTTTGGACCAGAAACGTGATCTCCGCCAAAAACTGAATATTTTCATATAAAAAATTCAACAACAAATTTTAGCCAAGAAAGCGCGAATATACCGTGACTTTTTCATGAAGACTTTCATTATATTACAGATAGTGATGCAAATGGAAATTTTTCTTGAAAATTTTCCGAAAAATTTTCCAATTTTTTCAAAATTTTCCAGAAAATTTTCCGATGGAAAATTTTGAATTTTTTTTCGGTGATTGACGTTTTTGCCATTGTTTTGGAGACTTGTTGCAGTCGTTTGAAAAGACTATGTAATATTCAAAGACCGAAAACTTCTCTATCATCCCTGCATGTCAACTTTTGGAACCAACTGCACCCTCCATGTCTATTTCAGATCTTTCCAACTGAATATCAGACATTAAATGGATTTCAGATTTCTCTTATTGAATTTCAGATATCTGTCAGAAACTCAACTTTGAAAGGATCTTAGATTCAACTGGAGAATCTCCAATTCATCTGGAAAAGACTGAAATTCATTTAAGTAGATCTGAAATCGATTGGGAACTATCTGAACCATCTGAACCAGCTAGAAATGGAATGTGTAGTTTGTCCTCCAAGAAGATATCGGACAATACGCCAAAGTCAGAAGCTATCATATAGATATTCTTCTACTCATCACAGATATCTTTTAGTTTCCAAATATCTCACGAGTTTACGGTCTTTATATACATTATCTTTCATGGTCGCTCATGTATAATGCTGTGTTGGACTGTGTGCTTCTGCTTCACATGTTTCATCAACACGTGGGAGAATTTGTATCATTTGCAATCAAGGCTGCATAATAGAGCTTAACTTCAAGCCACAAACAAACTCACAAATAAAGTGCATTATTTTTGCTCCAGATCTTTCACAATGCATGAAATTATACCCCTATTGTAAAGGGAAAAATTAACGTTCTCCCAAAAGATGTCTGTGTTATAATATTTAAAATGGCAACAAATTGCCACAAGCAACTGCTGGCAAAGGAATGCTCAAAAATCCGCGGACGGGATTCGCATTGCTACGATTGTTTTAATCTAAATGACATGATGAAATCAAGATTGTTAGAACAATTCTATTGATGTGTCTATGCCCCGGCTGTGATAGAAAACGTAAAAATTATATCACAAAAATTCAAATTTCTTCATTTTTCAAAATCGTTTTATTCAAAATAATGATCAAAGTCACCAGTTTTATAGACCCATTCTATTGGTGCATGTAGCTGCCTCGGCTGTGGAAGCGGTCAAAGCATAGGGCTTATCACAAAAAATCAGAACTTTCAAAATTTTCCATGGAAAATTTTGATTCAAAATTTTCCGGAAAATTTTCATCACTAATTACAGATCATGAAATTCCTTTGGTAATCAGCTTGATTTCTTCTTAGAATGATGCATTTCAGCAAATATCCATTCCTTTTGATATACAACTTTTTTCATACTACTTACATAGGAGATTCGAGTCATCTCGGTAGTATATATATTGGCAAATTTTGACCTTTTTCAAGAGTGCTCAAATAATTTTTGAACCACGGGAACGTGATCTCCGCCAAAAACTGAATCTTTTCATATCAAAATTTTCACTTTATACAGATACTTCTTTGAGTCGACACTGTTGCTTCGCCACACTATCGAAGTAAAAAAGTAAAAGGAGCAGATACTGCATTCTTGTCGTCTTTCGGTGACACATCCTCTCCAATCGAACAGGCTGTTCGGGCCGCAATCCGCTTAATCTGACGATGCGATCTTTCCACAATTCCGTTCCCAGAGGGCGCATATGCGCATCTAAATCGAACATTCACTCTCCACCTCTTCATGAAATCAGCAAAGTATCGGCTGCGAAAGGCTGTGTCGTTATCTGTAAGTATCTCGTGAGAAGCTCCACGCTCAAAAACACCTAATCAAGCACTTTACACACCTCAATGCTTGTTTGCAAACGGAGCTCTCTCCATATCGCAAATCTGTATTCCTGCAAATCGATCAAAGTAAGGTAGTGACCAAAGACGACTTTTAAAGTGCGCTATATCCATCGCAACTCTGTTTCAAGTACCATCAACGCTCAGATGACCTTTCTCCCACCTCGCTGGATCGATCGAAGAACATTCTTGACATGTGTTGTACTGTACGTAAATATAACTACTACAATATGCTACTACAATGTAAACTTAAGTAGTAATACTCATCTGAGATGTAAGATGATATGTAGATGTGTATGCGCACTTGATACCACAACAAGAGATAAGTTCCTAGCGGATGGTTGTTTTCTCTCTCCCGAGTCAGTGGGAATGACCTAGCAACGATACAACATGGCGTCGCCCGCAGCAGCTTCGACCCCGCCGACAACCTTTCTCCTAAAGAAAGAAGGCCCCCGTTTCGACATTGAGACAGATAGAGACCTTTTCGACGATTGGCTCATTAAATGGCGAGCATTTGAAAGACTAGCAGGCATAGTGGAGATTTCTAACACTCGCTTAAAGAAATCTGTGCGACTTGATGCCTTGCATGATTGTCTATCTTATTCGACTTTACGTGTGCTACGTAACCTTCATCTCACGCCAACTGATCGTGAAGACGTCGACAAAATACTTCCAGCCTTAGAGAAGTATATCAAGGGATCTACGAACGAAATTGTCTACATTCGTCGATTTTTTCAAAGACAGCAACACAGCGGTGAATTATTCTCTGACTGGTTCGTCGAGCTTCAAGACATCGCTAGACAGTGTAACTTTTCACGTTGTTGCTCACTTTGTGAAGAGCTGCAACTTCGAAATCAAATCGTGCTAGGTGTTCGCGACGAAGAAGTTGCCCAGAAACTGATCCAACAGGGTTCATCATTGACACTTGCTCACCCACGGGAGATTGCTGAATCCGAAGAGTCCGCAAAACGAGACCAGCGGTGCATCGCAAACGCGCCAAGTCTCAACGCGACCAGATCGCATCAGAGATCTACGTACAAGATCAGACAACAGACTGACCGTGATCGCCGCAATCGTGAATCTCGGGACCATTCTAAAACCTCGATTAGTTCGTGCAAATAGTGTGGATTTAACATGTCTCACGACAAAGACAGATCGAAATGTCCGGCCTACGGTAAGACGTGTCTTTCATGTGATAAGATGCATCACTTCTCGAAAGTGTGTAGGAGCAAGAAGGTGACAACGGCTCAAGGAAAAGTCTCCTCACTCATCGCAAACGTGAGTCTGCCAGAGGTCGACCAACCTACTCCTACAATTCGTGTGTTGATTAACGACGTGTCAATCGAAAGCATGCCAGATTCAGGTGCAAACGTGGACGCTATAGGACCTCATCATCTCTCAGCCCTCAACATCAAACGACAGCAACTTCAATCTCCAAACTCAAAACCGTTAGCAGCAAACGACACGAGCTTTCATACGATCGGGATATTCAACGGCACAATCACTCTTGGGGACATAACTGTTCAAACCATTATTCATGTGCTTCGTGAGCTTAATGAGAAGCCAGCCATTTTGAAATGGACAACCTGTAGAGCGCTGAGTATTCTTAGCCCTTCATTTCCGGAGCCTCATCAGTGCGCATTGACGGCAAGCAGTAAGCACGTGAACTCGATTTCAAGGTCAACGACACTGCGCCCGCCCTCGAATGCGTATGACCCAGACAGCAGCAGCAGCACATCTCAGTCGACAGAGCTACAGCGTAACTTACTTACAATAGCACCCGAGGCATCGTCTCGAGGTGACGTCAGTCATTATTATCCTACAGTATTCGACAGGAAACCTCGGAGAGCTATGAATGGCGAATCTTTCCGTATTCACTTAAAGGACAACGTGCAACCCATCAATGTCAGCGCGCATAGAAGAATACCGATTTGTGTCCGAGACAAGCTGAAAACTGAACTCGACGACCTCGAATCAGCTGGCATCATTAGAAAAATTCATGAACCTTCGGACTGGTGCTCTCCCATTGTGGTTACGACGAAGAAAGACCCATCAAAGATCCGATTGTGCGTAGACTTCAGACACCTGAACAAATTCATCCGACGAGAGAAATACGTCAGCTCCACGGCGTCAGAACTCATTGCTCAAGCAAACCTTGGTGACTCTAAATTTTTCTCCGTCTTCGATGCAGTTAAAGGTTATCATCAGATCGCTCTTGACCGCGAAAGTCAGCCGCTTACAACTTTCATTACGCCTTTCGGGAGGTATTGCTACACCGTCGCTCCTATGGGTATCTGCTCAATCTCTGAACATTACCACTGCTTGCTATCCTGTTAGAGACCACTGAAGCGCGATGGGACCTTGCGTTGTCATCCTGAAAAATCAATTGATTCGATGTCACTGCTGGAACCACGACCGGTGTCACGATCTCGTGGGCATATCGTTGTCCTGTCAATGTTCCTTTCACTACGATTGCTGGTGTTTTTCCATTGTGCCAGATACCGGCCCAAACCATACCACTACCGCCGCCGTACCGGTCGTGTTCTTCGACGCAACATGGAGCAAATCGTTCACTTGGCAAGCGTTGAACACGGATCCGACCATCGTTGAAATCCAGAGTAAACCTCGATTCATCAGTCCAGAGCACACGTTCCCACTGACTGTTACTCCACGACTGATGACCTTGACACCACGTCACTCGTCTCCTTCGATGTTCCAGGCTCAGCGGAATTCTCACAGCGGGTCGTCGAGACTGTATACCAGCTTCTCGCAATCTTCGATATGCAGTTCGAACGCTACAGGCAACGTTCCCAGCAACCTTCCAGTACACAATTAGCTTCGGGACGGACAGAAATCTGCTTCTTTTAGCAGCTAAAACTAAGCGTGCATCTGTCCGCTTGGATGATAGATACCCTTGGTCTTCCTGATCCGTTCTTCTTTTCCACATTTCCTTCTGCTTTCCAACGACACCACCACCTCCATACAATGACCCTTGAAATTTTCAATTCTTTCGCAACAGTTGTAGAACTTTGCCCACAACGCATCATCCCAATTGCCATTCCTCTGGTAAAGTTATCGTGCGCCATTTCATAAGTCAAATCTGGTCAGCAGTAGGTGGTGATTCTGTTCAACTTCTAGCTGTTACTGTTATCAATATCAAATTTTGATATTTGATGGTCCTATATCATTTCCCTTATCATATGGAGTTCAATGGTGATACATAGAAAGCGAGATATCATCTCAAACCATAGAAAAAATGAAACAAACTTCCATTCAAGCCAATGATAGTTGGTTTCATTATTTATGTCAGTGATTATACTAGCAGGAGATTGACTACCCGATCATAAGTTGATGAACGGTTGTTGTAGCGCACACCCTTAATCCGCTCTTGCCAGATGTGAACAACTATTTTAATTTCATTTAGTATTTCAAATTCCTCTATATCTTTAAATTTCATGTCTTCGCTATTGCAGTCATCAAACTTCAATTCATTCTCCCATTGATGATATTTGCTTTTACGGAAACGGTTGTTCTGTACATCATGATAGTGGAGAATGGATAATACCGCATAATTAAAACACGGTGATTCACAATCTGCAGAAATGACTGCATTCTTATCTCTCAACGTTTTTGGAAGATTGAAAGAGCCTCGTCCACGATAATTTTCTAATACAGTAATTTTAAACTCGGCAGATTCTATGCCATCAAAAATTAGACCACTATCGCGCTCCATAAATTTATCAATATTTAATTTTAGTCCTTGGATGTGAAAATTTAACCAAGCTTCTTTATCGACTAGCTCTGTAGCAGGAGAGGAGGGTATGTAAAACTCCAACCTCTGTACTATTTGACCAGTATGATAGTCAACTTTAACATATATTATATTTTAAGGTAGATGAGCGCTTTTATTCTAAACTGCTCTAAATTATGAAAGAGCGCATATATCAATGTTGAATCTTGATGGAAGCACTCCGGAAAATCAGCAATAGTTTCTGAGGATTCCATATGGTAATTTCTCACTACATTATTGAGCTATACTTCAGTTAGTCGAATAGAGAAGATGCTGTTGCTATAGATATCATTTGTGTGTGTGGCGAAGTCTATGTGAAGATAATTCAAAACCTGTTTCAAAAGATTGGAAACAATAGTCGCAAGTAAAGGAGACATGTTGAATAGAATCATCCGCACCTCGGGAGATTGATGATGGTTTGGCTTGACACACACGTTGTCTGATGTGTAGGGCGAGATCGCGCTTCCTCGTAAAGATGTGGCCACAATCAGCACATGCTTTGGATGCTTCCCGCGATTGAACACTTGATTTGGAACTGTCATCACCTGGAAGAGAAATCATTCTGTCATCTCTATTGAAGTCATAGTTTATTTGTACAATCTACCTTCACTCAACAGTTGTAAACCTTCCGCGAGAAGGGAGCGCTTTGATGATGAAGTAGATGCCTGAAATTGAGAAAGATGCTATTAACCAAACGTTAAAGGGAGATGAGTGATGAAATCTTTGACTTACCATGTCAACGAAATTAAGTCAGAATATGATACTGTGATAATGAGAAAATGTAGTAGATTATGTGAGCAACGTTAGAATTGATCAAAGCAGAGAGAGTTTACTTATTGTCGGCACGTCTCAAAAACATAATGAAAATAAGTCTATTTTCTCCCTTTACATACTCCCATACTCAGCATTCATTGGCTATTCATTTTGATTGGTTGCTTGCTTATATTTAAGCACTAAGAAATCAAGTTTATGGCATACATTTCAAAATCATGAATTCGCCAACTCTCTCGCATGAATCACCAGTGTCTGCATCAAGCATGCCAACTTGCCGTCCCGCTCCAAAAAAGGCAAAGGTGAAGAAGCAGAGAAGGCTGGATGATATTCCAAAGTTGGAATTACTTCAAAAGTGGAATCTCTAACGGAACAAGAGGAATTATAAATGATGTATGTGCGATAGAAATACCTGCTTTACAATCAGGAATATGTGAAAATGGAAACAGACATTAACCTTCTCCATAATATACGGAGATGGTGTAGTCCATCATCCC
This sequence comes from Prostheceraeus crozeri, assembly GCA_907163375.1. Classification (NCBI taxonomy): domain Eukaryota; kingdom Metazoa; phylum Platyhelminthes; order Polycladida; family Euryleptidae; genus Prostheceraeus; species Prostheceraeus crozeri. The sequence continues at coordinate 394,949 of CAJQUW010009011.1, read as the reverse complement.
AACCCCGGAATGAAGTAGAATGGAACTACATCTATGGTGTGCTGGTCGCGGCAGAAGAACGATTGAGGCAGTTGAAGTGCAACTGCAGTGGTTGTGAGAATTTATGGGACAATGTGACTTCCGAAGAACTTCTGAATTATTTGTGAATTTCTTAATAAATGATTCATTTGTTATATCTGCCTGTTTTCACTTATTTCTGGGTAATGTAGCATACATGATCATTAACACCATAATGAAAATCTAATCATTTGACAGCGCAGTATAAATCATACCAGCTGATGATAGATACAATCATTTTTTCCTAAATACTACCTCTATCACTGAGGATAAATGATAAGGGGATTGAATATCAAAAACAGAGACATGTAGTTCTTTAGATTTATTTACAATTGAAACACATATACTTTATAGAGATGAAAAGTCAAGTGGAAGAACCTTTAAGTCATTGTAGACTTTTTAGCACCTTGGACGTTTAGGGGCATCTGGCGATCTTCTCACGCGCGTTGTTTTCGGTGTCCACTTTTCTTCTATCCAGACAATTCTTGCAGTCTTGTCTTTGTCGCAAGTCTCCTTCTGATCACACTTGTCTTCATCATACCACTCATTGACGATCACAAAATTACATGGCGTTTCTGAGTTTGTCATCTTGGCGTGCTAGTTCGTATGATGTGAATAAGAGTGCTACAATCTTCTGACCTATGTAGTCTTCATCTAAATTAGAATAATTCTGATTGGTTGTTGAGGAACTCATTGTTACAGAACTATATAAGTTAAACGATTGCAACCCTTCTCATTCACATTATACGAACTATCACGCCAACATGACAAACTCTTCTCCAGCATTGGAAATCTTCAATGAAATCTTTGAAATGATCGATGAGTGGGATTTTGAAGACAACCCTGTGCAAACGTAAATGTCGGACCGTGTCAACATAAGCGCGACTCTTCGGCCATCTTGAGCAGTTTAAATTCAAATGAAGTTTCTATCGTAATTTATATTATCTGTGTTATGATATGAACTTCGAAAGATGTCTTAATATGTAATAAATAGAAATGTTTTTATGACCGTGCATTTTTATGAATGTCGGCACAAGTGCGTCATAATTCGGTCAATCAACCTTCGGCAGAACTTCGGCAACACGAAAAACGTAGTTGACTTCGGAACATAGCGGTTAATCGCACTGTGATGGGAATCCTGTATTGGGTACTATATTTAGAAGTCCGTAAGGCGCTCACGTAGAAATGCCATCATTTTCCTATGTTTCACGAGTATGTGTGTACGATAGTCAGTTTTCATGATTATTTATAAAGCATGACTTAATTCATTCTAATGTATCGCGACCTCTGTAATTACCTAATTTATATTTCTGACTTATTCTAAAAGGGGATTATCATAAATATCTTATTGCTGGGCTTTAAATTATTATATTAATTTAATTAATTAATTATTAAATTAAATTCTTATTATGGGCTTTAAATATCATTTTGCTGGCCTTTTTGGGCCTCCTTAAAATGTGAATTTCCGCCGGGACCACGTTCTTCCTTTCTCAACCCTGTTTGGCAACAAGTCGCAAGCTTTGAAAATAAGTCACAGGTTCGAATGTTTCACTACATGGTTGGTTTGGATGTGTAAGTAAACCATCTCGCGGTACGTTGTTATTTATTTCAGCAAAAGGAGAAATCATTTTAAATTAAATATCAAATTCATCGGAATTTCTGCTTTAACGGCATGTTGTCCACCCTGGGAAAATGTGTTGTCGATTAACTCGTTGCTGTTGTAAATTATTGGAATGATGAAATATAAAAATAGTTTAGATTAATTATCACCTTTCATCTTACAATAAATTAATGCTCATTTCTGTGTCATACTTCACTATTATGTGTCGTTATAGAGCTCTACATGGTTTATGTTTTACATCACTGCTCACAATTTGTCTGCGTTTTACTATAGTCCGTTTCATAAAAAGTGGATCATCCTAAAATTTGACTACATGTAAATAAAACATAAGTATGATGCAGAAAGCATTTTTCATGTTATTTCATGTCCCTAATATATATGTAAATGTCCTTATATAATCTGATAAGCTATGCTACAGTAACGGTTCTTAAGAAGCTAATATTTTGTGGCCCTACCCTTATTGTCAATGACATTACCAATTCGTCTAGGCATTGATTCGATGATATCGTTGATTTTTGACTGATCTAACTTTCTCCACTCTCTTTTTAGCAGTGACGTAAGTTGTGATACGCCATCTGTAGGTAGCAGTGAACGACGAACGTTACGTTTTAGAATACTCCATACATTTTCTATGGATTCAGATCAGGAGAACGAGCTGGCCAAGATAATGTCCTAAGCCCTAATTGAGACTTGCATAAGTTGACTCTACTACTCTTGTGACACGTAGCATTATCATCCATAAATAATCAAGTCGACGGATCACCAAGTTGATCTGTCATTTGGCCAATGTTCATTCGTAAAACATTCACATAGCGATCAGAATTCATGGTTCTTTGCTGTATGTGAAGTTCAGAGCGGCCATTGGTCAAAATGTCAGCCCCAATCAGTAGAGTCGCACCACCTTGTACCCGGGGACGATGTAAATGTCTCGGAATTTCCTGATCAGATTTTATCCATAATCTCAATCGACCATCACTATCCTTCAGACGGACTGATGCCTCATCAGACCAGACAACCCGATCCCATTGATTTCGCCAGTGACAATGACTCATTGCCCATCTGAGACGTCTTTTTGTATGCTGATCTGATAATTCGGTCTGAGAGGGCCTCTTACAGCTCTTGAAATTCGACTCAATAAGTCTTCTACGAATAGTGGACTTAGAAATAGACGAGACTAGTACTGCCATCTCAGTTAACAAGAGACTTGGATCAACTTTAACAAATCTCAAAATTAGGCGGTCTGGTCTACGTTTGGATGTTTTGCGTGGACGGCCAGAGCCCTCTTTACGACAGAGTCGAAAAAATCATCATTATGCCATCGATGCACATTTGTGTAAGGGACATTTAGTCGCTTGCTTGTAGCTCGCAAAGAAAATCCTAGTTCTAGCAAGGCTGATACTTTGCCTTTTGTGAATGCGATCTCGTTATTGCTCATTTATGCTTTGCATTGCTTTCAACCGGTAAGAGATAGATTTCTAGCTGAAAGCAATCAAGAGTTCTGCCAACACCACCGCAACGAAGTCAGGAAGCTATGGAACATGAAGTCCAGTTAATCACATGTAGCAGTTACATTATTGTTGATGAATAATGGTGCTATACTGGCTCTGATTGACCGATTTTCTTTGTTTTTGTTTTGCTTGATAGCTTTTGGCTTGTAGAACAACATATTACATAACAAAGGAAACAAATGTAATTTTATAAGAGTGAAGTATGATTTTGTGTAACATTGCTAAATGAAGATCAAATTATCTACTACTTTTTTATCTATAACAGGAAAACAAGTGAATATTCATGCTTGAAATTTTCAACAATGATATTAGTAAGCACAACTGACATATCTTCCAAATTTCAGAGAAATTCGTTCAAGTTTGGCGGAGTTAGACAAAGTTGAAGTTAAGGCAATGTTTAAGGATGATCCAGTTTTTATGAAACAATCTGTATCTTAATTCGCTTATAGTGTATTTTTGTTGGTTTCAGACATCCAAATTTAGGAGCAGAATCTAATGAACCTCATCTACGATAGTTTTGAATACAATTGGATATGATTGTTGTTATCCATTGTATTCAATATTTAAACTTGTTTGAGGTACAATCAACCTGAATTCCGATGTCTACGTTTACAAAATTGACCTTCAGTGGACTCAATCTAAGTAAGTTTCATCATCTGAGTAGTTGTTATTGCTTATTACATATGGTTAGGTAAAGGCAAGCCAACGCAGATCTCGCGGACTGGATTCGGCCACCACAAATCGACCCGCTACATACGGTCAATACACTACGGGCCGAAGTCGACTAGCCGAACCCGGGCCGACTTAGGGGCGTCCGGACCGAAATTGTTTGCCGACTTCGGCCCAGACGTTGGCCGACTTTCCGTTTGCACAGGGAAGTGTGATCAGAGGGGACTTGCGACAAAGGCAAGACTAAGAACTGTCTGGATAGATGAAAAGTAGACACCGAAAACAACGCGCGTGAGAAGAGCGCCGGATGCCCCTAAACGTCCAAGGTGCTACAAAGTCTACAATGACTTAGAGGTTCTTGCACTTGACTTTTCATCGCTATAAAGTATTTTTCATGATAAATAAACCTACATACTACATGTATTTGTTTTGTGATGTATTGATCTAGAAATGGAAATAAGTGGAAGAATTTACATAAGGGGTTAGTTGTATATATGGTTCTGAATATCATAACATTTATTATCGGTCTACTTTTCTATCAAAAGAGATCGTACCATTAGAGAAGATAGAAAGTGATTTTGTATACATGTGGCGTAAGAGTGACCTCCCGTTTCAACCTTTCATCATTTAGCCTCAATGGTGGAGGCAGTTCTTAAGAGAACTCATGATTCATTCTCAGATAACGTATGCAATGGAGAATTTATAAGGAAACCTGTGACAGATAGCTAAATGTCGCCCATGACGTTTAGAGTGCTACGTTGAGCGAAGAGATCACAACGACCTTTGGAAAGTCGGATTAAGGTAAGTCTCAAGCCCATGCTACACCTCACTACGGGTTTCACCGCTGTCTCGAAAGAACGCTCGTCAGCAGGAAGTATCATACCGAAATTCTCCGTGCCATGCAACGTTAAAGTTGTTTGATAACAGATGCAACTTTATGATTATATTTTTTATATTTGTGTGATAGATTCAGTCAGACCGACGTCTGTCCAGAGCAAACCACGTGGAGGTACTATCACTCTTGCTCCATGTGGCCCTTAAAAGAACCGTTTGTTGTGTTCTCGGATGCGAATGCATACCTAGATTTGGCCGATTCCGCTGAGAGAAACTTGTAATCTCTCTATGTCAGCGGCATCGACCTCCTCTACTACCGTCCGACTGTTAGAGGGCGGTATATACCCCCACTGAGTTGTATCAACAACATCGTCAGTTGTCCTCGTAAAATTTTGCATGCTCTTTGCCTTTAAAAAATTTGACGCATGTCGTACAGCCGGATACGACATCTATTTCCCTGTGGAGTTGGGGAGCGTCCTTAAATTTGTTAATGTGGCGCTTAAATTATCCACCTCTTTTGATTTCAGCACATGAACATTTCTTGAATAGAAACTTTGAATTTCCTCCCATTATCTGTAGAAGGAAAGATGAAATAGAATTACTGTCGATAACATTGATAACTTCAACGAATGAATACAAACTATACATTGACAATCATTTCTAAAATCAGTAAGTTGAATTTAGTAAATGTTAAGTTGTGAAAATAGTAGAAATTTTCGAGCCTATGAGTCCTTTGCAGGCATTACTAAGAGGGGATCTTATCCCGTCCCCAAGGCCTCGACTCACAAATCTGACCTCCCGCGGGAAGAGCGTGCGTCATGCGGATTTTCCTGGTCTTGTAAACGGGGATTCAGTAGATGATATGTGCACATCTTTCTATTTTATCTTGCATACTGCCATGTCATTCATACGGTCAACATATGTCACACTGTCCAGCAACGATAACCCGTGGATGACTCCTTTGCTCAAGTCATTAATAGATGAAAGATGGCGGGCATTTAGAGCAAATAATTGGCAGAAGCATCATCATTACAAAAGAAAAGTGAAGAGCGAAATATTCAAATCCAAGAAGATCTGGTCTCAGCGTTGCATGCGTTCATCCAAGAGTGTCTGGAAGGTAGTCAATGAAATACGCGGGAAATATTCTTCAAATGTGTATGATGCACTAGAACAAGAATATGGTAGCATCGATGGTGTCCTAATGGCAATGCAAGATGAACTATCTGAAAACTTCAACCACGATGAAGATCCCGTCGATCAGCTTCCAATATGTGATGAGGTGTGGAATTTGAATGCAAGTGCCATTGATGTCAGAAATTCTATTTCACGAGTACCAGTGAATAAATGTATGGGTAGTAATGGGATTCCTAATCGCCTTCTTAGGGAAGCCGCGCATTATATATGTTACCCTCTTCATTCGATCTACGTTAAATCAGTTGAGACAAGATGTTTCCCTGCACGTTGGAAATGTTGTGAGGTTGCGTCCATTCCTAAATTCTGTAAACCCAAACTTAAAGACTTTCGATCAATTTCTATATCTCCGGTCGTCAGTAAAATTTTTGAATGTTTGGTTCTACTAACTGTGTTGCCTGATATTTCTGCATTCTATGGGCCTTCTCAGCATGCATTTAGAAAGTTTGGTTCGACTAATAGTGCCCTAGTAAATATTCACGACACTATCACCTCATATCTCGACCTAAAGGATACACAGGCTGCTAGAATGACATGCCTCGATTTTACTAAAGCGTTTGACAAAATTAATCATGTTTGCTTACTGAATCGTCTCTTGGAAGGTCATGTGAATCATGGTTTTGTGAGCTGGTTGAGGAGCTACTTGTGTGACAGGTCTCAAAGGCTCAAGGTCAATGGTATGTGCGGTCCACTTGCCAGCGTACCTTCTGGCTTGCCTCAGGGATCAGTCCTTGGACCGTCGATGTTTGCGGCGTTCATGGGATCAATAGAGGTTTCATCCGGATCACAGGCTGTCATATATGCTGATGACATCACCTTAATAGAAAAAGTTGCAGTTAATAATGATCCAAATAATTTGCATCGTATTCAGGTGTGGCTTGATGAGAGAAGTATAGAGCTCAATTTGTCCGTGGTGAGAATTTTGCCGCTTCATATAGTGATATCAAGATCTGTCATGATGTCAAGATTCTGGGTGTACATTGGAATGATCGTCTTTTATGGAATGATCATTTTCATCAAATTTTGAAAGTTGCAGCTCAGAGATTGTATGTGATCCGAACGCTGAAACCTATCATTACCGTTGACCAACTTGTGTTGGTGTACTCGTATCATTCTCTGATCACTAGTCTTTTTCTTTACTGTGCTCCACTTTTTGTTTCGTTGTCAAAAGGTGTCGACATCAAGTTAGAGCGCTTTCAAAAGCGAGCCCACAAAATTATTTGTGGTGATCATTGTGCCTGTGACAATTTTCTCTTGCTTTCATTTGTCCGCAAAGAGCGCTCCATCAAGTTCTTTAATGAGTGTGAGTCAAACGTTTTTCACCCTTTACACCTTGTAGTACCTTCTCGTTTCTTTCGCAGTGGTCGTCTGTCTATTCCATTTGTAAGAACGTCCCGTAGATTAAACTCCTTCTTTCCATGGATGTGTTCATTTCTAAATGACTTTGTTGCCTAATGATTTTGATAGTTGTATGAACAATCTAAACTTATCTTGTTTACTTTCTTTTTGTATTTGTGTATAAATGTATGTCATGATTCTCAATACTTGAATAAAACACTTACTTACTTATGCCACTGTGTTAGTATTCGAGCCCCGATTTTGAAATGAAAACCGGTAGATTATTTACAAAGGTTGCAAATTCCAAGCCGAAGCTCGCCTCTCACAACTTTATAAATGTCTTAGTTGAATTTAGAAGGGTGAAAACCCCCGAAAAATCGTCAAAAATAGCGAATTTAAATTTTTCAGCACTTTAGCACTACTTAATAAACCGTTTATAACTATCACTTAGGGCAGGTCAAGACCTATCGAACCTTTTTTGAATCAAGTCAAAAGGACTTGTAGAAGCAAAGTTATAGCCGTTTAAAGATTTCGGCCTATGCGTTCATGCTATACTGGCTAACCTATAAGTTTGACAACTTAGCTGATATCAGCAATGAAATTTTCTAATGAATTTTGGAATTTCCGATGCTATCATCAGAGCTCCGGAGAAACGACTTACCTCTAGTCAATTTCTCAACTGAATGAAATTTCTCATTCGGTTCCCAGCTTGTATAGGATTTGTACATCAGCTGATGTGGCCTTTGTTCTATTTCCCAAACTTTAAGCACTTCTATCTCCGGTTCTATAGCTCCGATTGGCTTCAAATTTTAACAGGCATGTTTTCTCACACTCACTTTTCATTTAAACCATCACTCAATTTTCTCCGATCACCAGAAGGCGAGTTGAAAAAACTCTGTCATTTTTTTAAAAATATCCAAAATCTTGGAAAATGTGTAAAAAATCGATTTTAAACAAGCTCTCATTTGGAAACGAAGCCTTCCTCAGGTCTGACACTATAGGATCCTAGATAACAAAGTGCGGTATTTCCATTAAAAGAAACCCGACGTCTTTACTCACTCCCAATCATGCGTTATTCATCACCAAAAATCGAAAAAATTCGATACATAAAAACTTCGAAAATTTTATTAGTGGTGGAGTTTCAAACTGAAAACATTTTTTCTTAACAAGTTTCCCGCCGGTAGGCAGAGATGATTGCTGCTTTACTACCTATCCGTGAACGAAACGCATCAAAAGAAATTTTAATCTAAGGTCATCGATCACTGTGAAATGAAACTGTTATGTTTCATTTCTATTTCTAAGCAGGTTTTTCGTGCAGACTATTAATAGTTTTTGTACAGGGTGGGGCAGAGCAACTTCCTTATTTGAAACATATTATAACAAAAGTAATGAACAAATAGAAATGAATTTAGTAGTAGTATGATCAAGAAGAAGTTAATTTTACAACTTTCCTGTTTTAAAGATGATATCAGGCAGATGACGTCCGCTATTGTCAATACATTGTGACAATCGTTTCCGGAAATTGGTGTCGACTCTTTCCAGCATCTCAATAGGAATGTTGGCGACAGCTTCACGAATGTTACTCTTGAGATGGTTCAGGTTGTTTGGTCTGTCTTGGTACACGATGGACTTCAAATATCCCCACAAAAATAGTCACAAGGCGCAAGATCAGGGGACTTGGCAGGCCACTGAAGATCGCCCCTCAAAGAAATCACGTGCTCAGGAAAGGCTTCATTCAAAAAAGCCATGGACGCTCTTGATGCATGCGCAGTTGCACTATCTTGCTGGAACCAAACATCGTCCAAGCCCATCTCGTTCAGTTCTGGCAAGAAAAACTCCTTTAACATCTTCACGTAACGCTGAGATGTCACCGAAACAGTTATCTCCTTTTCTTCGAAGAACCAGGGACCGATTATTCCAACTCGGCGATACTGCACACCAAACAGTCACACGTTGAGAGTGTAGAGTTCGTTGATGAAGCTCTCTTGGGTTTTCAGCGCTCCAATATCGCATATTCTGCTTGTTTACAGCCCCAGAAAGATGAAAATGTGCCTCATCGCTGAAGAACACAAGCGTGTCATCAGATAAGTCGAGAAGTGCCCTACACGCAGCCTCGCGAGCATCGAAGTCCCGAGGAAACAGTTTCTGGACGACCGCTAGCTTGTATGGATGGAATTTCAATTCCTCAAGAAGGATCCGTCTTACAGAACGAGTTGATATCCCAAGAGCCGATGCATGCTTACGGGCAGATCGTCGGGGAGACCTCAAGATGGAATCCCGCACCGCTTCGATGTTCTGCGGAGACCTTGCAGTCCTTGGAAGACCAGGCTTCTTCTTCACATTTCCAGTTTCTCTAAAGTTTTTCACCCAAAAAAAACGATTGACCTTCGTTCTGGAACACGGGCACGAGGTGCAACATTAAAGTGCCGACGAAAAATCTGTGCGGCGATGACTGACTCCCCACATGAAAAATATGCCTCAACCGCAAAAGCACGTTCGGCGTTCGTCCATTCCATGACTATTGCAAAGGAAAAGAAATAATCTGAGACTAACATTTGTTGCTTGTCCCTTGAGGCGCCGATTAATGCGAATTTTACCGCACACACATGCCGTGATGGTGTCGGGTTGCACTTTGATTGAGCGCTTTGACTGCAGCAGCTGTGTTATGCTGTTAGGGTGTAGGGAGATCAAGTTTCATTGTTTTGATCATAATGCGCATTTCAGCGTCTGATGTGTTCGGAGGGAGCGTTTTGACTGCAGCTGTGTTATGCTGTTAGGGTGTAGGGAGATCAAGTTTCATTGTTAACAAAAGTTTACAGTACGCTCTCTCGATTAAACCGCTTCTCAAAGTTATCGGAACAAATCACACTTCAGGAAGACGAATTCAAATAAGGACGTTGCTCTTATCCAATACAATATCTGAAGTTTTGTTCTTCAACGGATAGAAATTCACAAAACGGCTGTACGAATCTTGAATAACCAAGATGTAGTGATGGCCATTATATGGCGATACCGTTTTCAAGTCCATTCAAATTTTCTCGAATGGACGTCTACCATAATATTGAAACTCCTTGAAATTACAATTTTTGTAAGATTTTGAAATACAGCATGTCATACAAGTCTTCACAAACTTTTTTACTGAGGAATAAAAATCTGGCCAAAAATACTTGTCTTTCAAATAATCCATCATTCTTTTCAAACCACAATGACCAAGGGCTTTATGAGAATCTACCAATAATGAAGATATCTCAGAACCAGGCACAACAATGCGATCAGTTTTGAAATATACAATTTCATTAATGAGGGAGAAATGTCTAGAGTATGGCTTGTATAGCCTTGAAGACTTGCCAACATTTCCTGTACTAAAGTGCATTAAATCAGGATCTTTACTTTGTATTTGCGACCATTTTCTCACCATTATGTCTGGTAGAATAGCACATAGCTTGCGACTCAAACTATCGGCCACAACATTTTCTTTTCCTCTAATATATTCAACATCGAAGATAAAAACATATATAAACCTGCGTCTCTAGGATTTACTCTAGACATTAATGAAATTTTATAAATAAAAAGCGCACAGAATGCTTTCGAAGTCATAATAAAGTTTATTGAAATTAGGAAGAAAAATGTAAACCTGACATGTTTCGACTGGTCTTGTCAAAGGTAACCCAGCATGTGAAATTACATTGAAAGATAGACATTTTTTAAGAAGGAGAAAGTTGAGATACAGGTCAACACGCGATAGCAGCGGCAGACTGTGAGTCACCCGATTACCATGGCAAGCGAAGATTAATCACATGGTCCTTTTGCTTGCACAGGTTGGGATTATCACGTCTAATAAACAATGCCTCGAGGATACGTAAAATGCGGTCATTGTAAGCGTGGCATACAATCTCAAACTTGCTGATAGGGTCATTCGGAACACTAAAGCAACTGAGCACATGTTCAGTAATTGCAGAGCGAGAAATTCCTAAATGACCATTTAAGAACCACCTGGGTATGTGCTCCCGCGCTCGAACTGTCAGGGGTCGTGACGTCCGTCCAATATAGGTTGATCCACAATATAGGTTGTATGCCATATAGGTTGTATGCCACGCTTACAATGACCGCATTTTACGTATCCTCGAGGCATTGTTTATTAGACGTGATAATCCCAACCTGTGCAAGCAAAAGGACCATGTGATTAATCTTCGCTTGCCATGGTAATCGGGTGACTCACAGTCTGCCGCTGCTATCGCGTGTTGACCTGTATCTCAACTTTCTCCTTCTTAAAAAATGTCTATCTTTCAATGTAATTTCACATGCTGGGTTACCTTTGACAAGACCAGTCGAAACATGTCAGGTTTACATTTTTCTTCCTAATTTCAATAAACTTTATTATGACTTCGAAAGCATTCTGTGCGCTTTTTATTTATAAAATTACATTAATGTCTAGAGTAAATCCTAGAGACGCAGGTTTATATTTTTTTTTTCGATGTTGAATGAATATTAGGAAAAGAAAAAATTGTGGGGCCGATATTGAGTCCGCAAGCTATGTGCTACATTCTAACCAGACAATGGTGAAAGAATGGTCGCAAAAAAAAAAGTAAAGATCCTGATTTAATGCACTTAGTACAGGAAATGTTGCAAGTCTTTCAAGGTTATACAAGGCATACACAATTGTTTCAATTAATGAAATTGTATATTTCAAAACTGATCGCATTGTTGTGCCTGGTTCTGAGATATCTTCATTATTGGTAGATTCTCATAAAGCCCTTGGTCATTGTGGTTTGAAAAGAATGATGGATTATTTGAAAGACAAGTATTTTTGGCCAGATTTTTATTCCTCAGTAAAAAAGTTTGTGAAGACTTGTATGACATGCTGTATTTCAAAATCTTACAAAAATTGTAATTTCAAGGAGTTTCAATATTATGGTAGACGTCCATTCGAGAAAATTTGAATGGACTTGAAAACGGTATCGCCATATAATGGCCATCACTACATCTTGGTTATTCAAGATTCGTACAGCCGTTTTGTGAATTTCTATCCGTTGAAGAACAAAACTTCAGATATTGTATTGGATAAGAGCAACGTCCTTATTTGAATTCGTCTTCCTGAAGTGTGATTTGTTCCGATAACTTTGAGAAGCGGTTTAATCGAGAGAGCGTACTGTAAACTTTTGTTAACAATGAAACTTGATCTCCCTACACCCTAACAGCATAACACAGCTGCAGTCAAAACGCTCCCTCCGAACACATCAGACGCTGAAATGCGCATTATGATCAAAACAATGAAACTTGATCTCCCTACACCCTAACAGCATAACACAGCTGCTGCAGTCAAAGCGCTCAATCAAAGTGCAACCCGACACCATCACGGCATGTGTGTGCGGTAAAATTCGCATTAATCGGCGCCTCAAGGGACAAGCAACAAATGTTAGTCTCAGATTATTTCTTTTCCTTTGCAATAGTCATGGAATGGACGAACGCCGAACGTGCTTTTGCGGTTGAGGCATATTTTTCATGTGGGGAGTCAGTCATCGCCGCACAGATTTTTCGTCGGCACTTTAATGTTGCACCTCGTGCCCGTGTTCCAGAACGAAGGTCAATCGTTTTTTGGGTGAAAAACTTTAGAGAAACTGGAAATGTGAAGAAGAAGCCTGGTCTTCCAAGGACTGCAAGGTCTCCGCAGAACATCGAAGCGGTGCGGGATTCCATCTTGAGGTCTCCCCGACGATCTGCCCGTAAGCATGCATCGGCTCTTGGGATATCAACTCGTTCTGTAAGACGGATCCTTCTTGAGGAATTGAAATTCCATCCATACAAGCTAGCGGTCGTCCAGAAACTGTTTCCTCGGGACTTCGATGCTCGCGAGGCTGCGTGTAGGGCACTTCTCGACTTATCTGATGACACGCTTGTGTTCTTCAGCGATGAGGCACATTTTCATCTTTCTGGGGCTGTAAACAAGCAGAATATGCGATATTGGAGCGCTGAAAACCCAAGTGAGCTTCATCAACGAACTCTACACTCTCAACGTGTGACTGTTTGGTGTGCAGTATCGCCGAGTTGGAATAATCGGTCCCTGGTTCTTCGAAGAAAAGGAGATAACTGTTTCGGTGACATCTCAGCGTTACGTGAAGATGTTAAAGGAGTTTTTCTTGCCAGAACTGAACGAGATGGGCTTGGACGATGTTTGGTTCCAGCAAGATAGTGCAACTGCGCATGCATCAAGAGCGTCCATGGCTTTTTTGAATGAAGCCTTTCCTGAGAACGTGATTTCTTTGAGGAGCGATCTTCAGTGGCCTGCCAAGTCCCCTGATCTTGCGCCTTGTGATTATTTTTTGTGGGGATATTTGAAGTCCATCGTGTACCAAGACAGACCAAACAACCTGAACCATCTCAAGAGTAACATTCGTGAAGCTGTCGCCAACATTCCTATTGAGATGCTGGAAAGAGTCGACACCAATTTCCGGAAACGATTGTCACAATGTATTGACAATAGCGGACGTCATCTGCCTGATATCATCTTTAAAACAGGAAAGTTGTAAAATTAACTTCTTCTTGATCATACTACTACTAAATTCATTTCTATTTGTTCATTACTTTTGTTATAATATGTTTCAAATAAGGAAGTTGCTCTGCCCCACCCTGTACAAAAACTATTAATAGTCTGCACGAAAAACCTGCTTAGAAATAGAAATGAAACATAACAGTTTCATTTCACAGTGATCGATGACCTTAGATTAAAATTTCTTTTGATGCGTTTCGTTCACGGATAGGTAGTAAAGCAGCAATCATCTCTGCCTACCGGCGGGAAACTTGTTAAGAAAAAATGTTTTCAGTTTGAAACTCCACCACTAATAAAATTTTCGAAGTTTTTATGTATCGAATTTTTTCGATTTTTGGTGATGAATAACGCATGATTGGGAGTGAGTAAAGACGTCGGGTTTCTTTTAATGGAAATACCGCACTTTGTTATCTAGGATCCTATAGTGTCAGACCTGAGGAAGGCTTCGTTTCCAAATGAGAGCTTGTTTAAAATCGATTTTTTACACATTTTCCAAGATTTTGGATATTTTTAAAAAAATGACAGAGTTTTTTCAACTCGCCTTCTGGTGATCGGAGAAAATTGAGTGATGGTTTAAATGAAAAGTGAGTGTGAGAAAACATGCCTGTTAAAATTTGAAGCCAATCGGAGCTATAGAACCGGAGATAGAAGTGCTTAAAGTTTGGGAAATAGAACAAAGGCCACATCAGCTGATGTACAAATCCTATACAAGCTGGGAACCGAATGAGAAATTTCATTCAGTTGAGAAATTGACTAGAGGTAAGTCGTTTCTCCGGAGCTCTGATGATAGCATCGGAAATTCCAAAATTCATTAAAAAATTTCATTGCTGATATCAGCTAAGTTGTCAAACTTATAGGTTAGCCAGTATAGTATGAACGCATAGGCCGAAATCTTTAAACGGCTATAACTTTGCTTCTACAAGTCCTTTTGACTTGATTCAAAAATGGTTCGATAGGTCTTGACCTGCCCTAAGTGATAGTTATAAACGGTTTATTAAGTAGTGCTAAAGTGCTGAAAAATTTAAATTCGCTATTTTTGACGATTTTTCGGGGGTTTTCACCCTTCTAAATTCAACTAAGACATTTATAAAGTTGTGAGAGGCGAGCTTCGGCTTGGAATTTGCAACCTTTGTAAATAATCTACCGGTTTTCATTTCAAAATCGGGCTCGAATACTAACACAGTGGCATAAGTAAGTAAGTGTTTTATTCAAGTATTGAGAATCATGACATACATTTATACACAAATACAAAAAGAAAGTAAACAAGATAAGTTTAGATTGTTCATACAACTATCAAAATCATTAGGCAACAAAGTCATTTAGAAATGAACACATCCAAGGGAAGAGGGAGTTTAATCTACGGGACGTTCTTACAAATGGAATAGACAGACGACCACTGCGAAAGAAACGAGAAGGTACTACAAGGTGTAAAGGGTGAAAAACGTTTGACTCACACTCATTAAAGAACTTGATGGAGCGCTCTTTGCGGACAAATGAAAGCAAGAGAAAATTGTCACAGGCACAATGATCACCACAAATAATTTTGTGGGCTCGCTTTTGAAAGCGCTCTAACTTGATGTCGACACCTTTTGACAACGAAACAAAAAGTGGAGCACAGTAAAGAAAAAGACTAGTGATCAGAGAATGATACGAGTACACCAACACAAGTTGGTCAACGGTAATGATAGGTTTCAGCGTTCGGATCACATACAATCTCTGAGCTGCAACTTTCAAAATTTGATGAAAATGATCATTCCATAAAAGACGATCATTCCAATGTACACCCAGAATCTTGACATCATGACAGATCTTGATATCACTATATGAAGCGGCAAAATTCTCACCACGGACAAATTGAGCTCTATACTTCTCTCATCAAGCCACACCTGAATACGATGCAAATTATTTGGATCATTATTAACTGCAACTTTTTCTATTAAGGTGATGTCATCAGCATATATGACAGCCTGTGATCCGGATGAAACCTCTATTGATCCCATGAACGCCGCAAACATCGACGGTCCAAGGACTGATCCCTGAGGCAAGCCAGAAGGTACGCTGGCAAGTGGACCGCACATACCATTGACCTTGAGCCTTTGAGACCTGTCACACAAGTAGCTCCTCAACCAGCTCACAAAACCATGATTCACATGACCTTCCAAGAGACGATTCAGTAAGCAAACATGATTAATTTTGTCGAACGCTTTAGTAAAATCGAGGCATGTCATTCTAGCAGCCTGTGTATCCTTTAGGTCGAGATATGAGGTGATAGTGTCGTGAATATTTACTAGGGCACTATTAGTCGAACCAAACTTTCTAAATGCATGCTGAGAAGGCCCATAGAATGCAGAAATATCAGGCAACACAGTTAGTAGAACCAAACATTCAAAAATTTTACTGACGACCGGAGATATAGAAATTGATCGAAAGTCTTTGAGTTTGGGTTTACAGCATTTAGGAATGGACGCAACCTCACAACATTTCCAACGTGCAGGGAAACATCTTGTCTCAACTGATTTAACGTAGATCGAATGAAGAGGGTAACATATATAATGCGCGGCTTCCCTAAGAAGGCGATTAGGAATCCCATTACTACCCATACATTTATTCACTGGTACTCGTGAAATAGAATTTCTGACATCAATGGCACTTGCATTCAAATTCCACACCTCATCACATATTGGAAGCTGATCGACGGGATCTTCATCGTGGTTGAAGTTTTCAGATAGTTCATCTTGCATTGCCATTAGGACACCATCGATGCTACCATATTCTTGTTCTAGTGCATCATACACATTTGAAGAATATTTCCCGCGTATTTCATTGACTACCTTCCAGACACTCTTGGATGAACGCATGCAACGCTGAGACCAGATCTTCTTGGATTTGAATATTTCGCTCTTCACTTTTCTTTTGTAATGATGATGCTTCTGCCAATTATTTGCTCTAAATGCCCGCCATCTTTCATCTATTAATGACTTGAGCAAAGGAGTCATCCACGGGTTATCGTTGCTGGACAGTGTGACATATGTTGACCGTATGAATGACATGGCAGTATGCAAGATAAAATAGAAAGATGTGCACATATCATCTACTGAATCCCCGTTTACAAGACCAGGAAAATCCGCATGACGCACGCTCTTCCCGCGGGAGGTCAGATTTGTGAGTCGAGGCCTTGGGGACGGGATAAGATCCCCTCTTAGTAATGCCTGCAAAGGACTCATAGGCTCGACAATTTCTACTATTTTCACAACTTAACATTTACTAAATTCAACTTACTGATTTTAGAAATGATTGTCAATGTATAGTTTGTATTCATTCGTTGAAGTTATCAATGTTATCGACAGTAATTCTATTTCATCTTTCCTTCTACAGATAATGGGAGGAAATTCAAAGTTTCTATTCAAGAAATGTTCATGTGCTGAAATCAAAAGAGGTGGATAATTTAAGCGCCACATTAACAAATTTAAGGACGCTCCCCAACTCCACAGGGAAATAGATGTCGTATCCGGCTGTACGACATGCGTCAAATTTTTTAAAGGCAAAGAGCATGCAAAATTTTACGAGGACAACTGACGATGTTGTTGATACAACTCAGTGGGGGTATATACCGCCCTCTAACAGTCGGACGGTAGTAGAGGAGGTCGATGCCGCTGACATAGAGAGATTACAAGTTTCTCTCAGCGGAATCGGCCAAATCTAGGTATGCATTCGCATCCGAGAACACAACAAACGGTTCTTTTAAGGGCCACATGGAGCAAGAGTGATAGTACCTCCACGTGGTTTGCTCTGGACAGACGTCGGTCTGACTGAATCTATCACACAAATATAAAAAATATAATCATAAAGTTGCATCTGTTATCAAACAACTTTAACGTTGCATGGCACGGAGAATTTCGGTATGATACTTCCTGCTGACGAGCGTTCTTTCGAGACAGCGGTGAAACCCGTAGTGAGGTGTAGCATGGGCTTGAGACTTACCTTAATCCGACTTTCCAAAGGTCGTTGTGATCTCTTCGCTAAACGTAGCACTCTAAACGTCATGGGCGACATTTAGCTATCTATCACAGGTTTCCTTATAAATTCTCCATTGCATACGTTATCTGAGAATGAATCATGAGTTCTCTTAAGAACTGCCTCCACCATTTAGGCTAAATGATGAAAGGTTGAAACGGGAGGTCACTCTTACGCCACATGTATACAAAATCACTTTCTATCTTCTCTAATGGTACGATCTCTTTTGATAGAAAAGTAGACCGATAATAAATGTTATGATATTCAGAACCATATATACAACTAACCCCTTATGTAAATTCTTCCACTTATTTCCATTTCTAGATCAATACATCACAAAACAAATACATGTAGTATGTAGGTTTATTTATCATGAAAAATACTTTATAGCGATGAAAAGTCAAGTGCAAGAACCTCTAAGTCATTGTAGACTTTGTAGCACCTTGGACGTTTAGGGGCATCCGGCGCTCTTCTCACGCGCGTTGTTTTCGGTGTCTACTTTTCATCTATCCAGACAGTTCTTAGTCTTGCCTTTGTCGCAAGTCCCCTCTGATCACACTTCCCTGTGCAAACGGAAAGTCGGCCAACGTCTGGGCCGAAGTCGGCAAACAATTTCGGTCCGGACGCCCCTAAGTCGGCCCGGGTTCGGCTAGTCGACTTCGGCCCGTAGTGTATTGACCGTATGTAGCGGGTCGATTTGTGGTGGCCGAATCCAGTCCGCGAGATCTGCGTTGGCTTGCCTTTACCTAACCATATGTAATAAGCAATAACAACTACTCAGATGATGAAACTTACTTAGATTGAGTCCACTGAAGGTCAATTTTGTAAACGTAGACATCGGAATTCAGGTTGATTGTACCTCAAACAAGTTTAAATATTGAATACAATGGATAACAACAATCATATCCAATTGTATTCAAAACTATCGTAGATGAGGTTCATTAGATTCTGCTCCTAAATTTGGATGTCTGAAACCAACAAAAATACATTATAAGCGAATTAAGATACAGATTGTTTCATAAAAACTGGATCACCCTTAAACATTGCCTTAACTTCAACTTTGTCTAACTCCGCCAAACTTGAACGAATTTCTCTGAAATTTGGAAGATATGTCAGTTGTGCTTACTAATATCATTGTTGGAAATTTCAAGCATGAATATTCACTTGTTTTCCTGTTATAGATAAAAAAGTAGTAGATAATTTGATCTTCATTTAGCAATGTTACACAAAATCATACTTCACTCTTATAAAATTACATTTGTTTCCTTTGTTATGTAATATGTTGTTCTACAAGCCAAAAGCTATCAAGCAAAACAAAAACAAAGAAAATCGGTCAATCAGAGCCAGTATAGCACCATTATTCATCAACAATAATGTAACTGCTACATGTGATTAACTGGACTTCATGTTCCATAGCTTCCTGACTTCGTTGCGGTGGTGTTGGCAGAACTCTTGATTGCTTTCAGCTAGAAATCTATCTCTTACCGGTTGAAAGCAATGCAAAGCATAAATGAGCAATAACGAGATCGCATTCACAAAAGGCAAAGTATCAGCCTTGCTAGAACTAGGATTTTCTTTGCGAGCTACAAGCAAGCGACTAAATGTCCCTTACACAAATGTGCATCGATGGCATAATGATGATTTTTTCGACTCTGTCGTAAAGAGGGCTCTGGCCGTCCACGCAAAACATCCAAACGTAGACCAGACCGCCTAATTTTGAGATTTGTTAAAGTTGATCCAAGTTTCTTGTTAACTGAGATGGCAGTACTAGTCTCGTCTATATCTAAGTCCACTATTCGTAGAAGACTTATTGAGTCGAATTTCAAGAGCTGTAAGAGGCCCTCTCAGACCGAATTATCAGATCAGCATACAAAAAGACGTCTCAGACGGGCAATGAGTCATTGTCACTGGCGAAATCAATGGGATCGGGTTGTCTGGTCTGATGAGGCATCAGTCCGTCTGAAGGATAGTGATGGTCGATTGAGATTATGGATAAAATCTGATCAGGAAATTCCGAGACATTTACATCGTCCCCGGGTACAAGGTGGTGCGACTCTACTGATTGGGGCTGACATTTTGACCAATGGCCGCTCTGAACTTCACATACAGCAAAGAACCATGAATTCTGATCGCTATGTGAATGTTTTACGAATGAACATTGGCCAAATGACAGATCAACTTGGTGATCCGTCGACTTGATTATTTATGGATGATAATGCTACGTGTCACAAGAGTAGTAGAGTCAACTTATGCAAGTCTCAATTAGGGCTTAGGACATAATCTTGGCCAGCTCGTTCTCCTGATCTGAATCCCATAGAAAATGTATGGAGTATTCTAAAACGTAACGTTCGTCGTTCACTGCTACCTACAGATGGCGTATCACAACTTACGTCACTGCTAAAAAGAGAGTGGAGAAAGTTAGATCAGTCAAAAATCAACGATATCATCGAATCAATGCCTAGACGAATTGGTAATGTCATTGACAATAAGGGCAGGGCCACAAAATATTAGCTTCTTAAGAACCGTTACTGTAGCATAGCTTATCAGATTATATAAGGACATTTACATATATATTAGGACATGAAATAACATGAAAAATGCTTTCTGCATCATACTTATGTTTTATTTACATGTAGTCAAATTTTAGGATGATCCACTTTTTATGAAACGGACTATAGTAAAACGCAGACAAATTGTGAGCAGTGATGTAAAACATAAACCATGTAGAGCTCTATAACGACACATAATAGTGAAGTATGACACAGAAATGAGCATTAATTTATTGTAAGATGAAAGGTGATAATTAATCTAAACTATTTTTATATTTCATCATTCCAATAATTTACAACAGCAACGAGTTAATCGACAACACATTTTCCCAGGGTGGACAACATGCCGTTAAAGCAGAAATTCCGATGAATTTGATATTTAATTTAAAATGATTTCTCCTTTTGCTGAAATAAATAACAACGTACCGCGAGATGGTTTACTTACACATCCAAACCAACCATGTAGTGAAACATTCGAACCTGTGACTTATTTTCAAAGCTTGCGACTTGTTGCCAAACAGGGTTGAGAAAGGAAGAACGTGGTCCCGGCGGAAATTCACATTTTAAGGAGGCCCAAAAAGGCCAGCAAAATGATATTTAAAGCCCATAATAAGAATTTAATTTAATAATTAATTAATTAAATTAATATAATAATTTAAAGCCCAGCAATAAGATATTTATGATAATCCCCTTTTAGAATAAGTCAGAAATATAAATTAGGTAATTACAGTGGTCGCGATACATTAGAATGAATTAAGTCATGCTTTATAAATAATCATGAAAACTGTCTATCGTACACACATACTCGTGAAACATAGGAAAATGATGGCATTTCTACGTGAGCGCCTTACGGACTTCTAAATATAGTACCCAATACAGGATTCCCATCACAGTGCGATTAATCGCTATGTTCCGAAGTCAACTACGTTTTTCGTGTTGCCGAAGTTCTGCCGAAGGTTGATTGACCGAATTATGACGCACTTGTGCCGACATTCATAAAAATGCACGGTCATAAAAACATTTCTATTTATTACATATTAAGACATCTTTCGAAGTTCATATCATAACACAGATAATATAAATTACGATAGAAACTTCATTTGAATTTAAACTGCTCAAGATGGCCGAAGAGTCGCACTTATGTTGACACGGTCCGACATTTACGTTTGCACAGGGTTGTCTTCAAAATCCCACTCATCGATCATTTCAAAGATTTCATTGAAGATTTCCAATGCTGGAGAAGAGTTTGTCATGTTGGCGTGATAGTTCGTATAATGTGAATGAGAAGGGTTGCAATCGTTTAACTTATATAGTTCTGTAACAATGAGTTCCTCAACAACCAATCAGAATTATTCTAATTTAGATGAAGACTACATAGGTCAGAAGATTGTAGCACTCTTATTCACATCATACGAACTAGCACGCCAAGATGACAAACTCAGAAACGCCATGTAATTTTGTGATCGTCAATGAGTGGTATGATGAAGACAAGTGTGATCAGAAGGAGACTTGCGACAAAGACAAGACTGCAAGAATTGTCTGGATAGAAGAAAAGTGGACACCGAAAACAACGCGCGTGAGAAGATCGCCAGATGCCCCTAAACGTCCAAGGTGCTAAAAAGTCTACAATGACTTAAAGGTTCTTCCACTTGACTTTTCATCTCTATATGTGTTTCAATTGTAAATAAATCTAAAGAACTACATGTCTCTGTTTTTGATATTCAATCCCCTTATCATTTATCCTCAATGATAGAGGTAGTATTTAGGAAAAAATGATTGTATCTATCATCAGCTGGTATGATTTATACTGCGCTGTCAAATGATTAGATTTTCATTATGGTGTTAATGATCATGTATGCTACATTACCCAGAAATAAGTGAAAACAGGCAGATATAACAAATGAATCATTTATTAAGAAATTCACAAATAATTCAGAAGTTCTTCGGAAGTCACATTGTCCCATAAATTCTCACAACCACTGCAGTTGCACTTCAACTGCCTCAATCGTTCTTCTGCCGCGACCAGCACACCATAGATGTAGTTCCATTCTACTTCATTCCGGGGTTGGGATGATGGACTACACCATCTCCGTATATTATGGAGAAGGTTAATGTCTGTTTCCATTTTCACATATTCCTGATTGTAAAGCAGGTATTTCTATCGCACATACATCATTTATAATTCCTCTTGTTCCGTTAGAGATTCCACTTTTGAAGTAATTCCAACTTTGGAATATCATCCAGCCTTCTCTGCTTCTTCACCTTTGCCTTTTTTGGAGCGGGACGGCAAGTTGGCATGCTTGATGCAGACACTGGTGATTCATGCGAAAGAGTTGGCGAATTCATGATTTTGAAATGTATGCCATAAACTTGATTTCTTAGTGCTTAAGTATAAGCAAGCAACCAATCAAAATGAATAGCCAATGAATGCTGAGTATGGGAGTATGTAAAGGGAGAAAATAGACTTATTTTCATTATGTTTTTGAGACGTGCCGACAATAAGTAAACTCTCTCTGCTTTGATCAATTCTAACGTTGCTCACATAATCTACTACATTTTCTCATTATCACAGTATCATATTCTGACTTAATTTCGTTGACATGGTAAGTCAAAGATTTCATCACTCATCTCCCTTTAACGTTTGGTTAATAGCATCTTTCTCAATTTCAGGCATCTACTTCATCATCAAAGCGCTCCCTTCTCGCGGAAGGTTTACAACTGTTGAGTGAAGGTAGATTGTACAAATAAACTATGACTTCAATAGAGATGACAGAATGATTTCTCCAGGTGATGACAGTTCCAAATCAAGTGTTCAATCGCGGGAAGCATCCAAAGCATGTGCTGATTGTGGCCACATCTTTACGAGGAAGCGCGATCTCGCCCTACACATCAGACAACGTGTGTGTCAAGCCAAACCATCATCAATCTCCCGAGGTGCGGATGATTCTATTCAACATGTCTCCTTTACTTGCGACTATTGTTTCCAATCTTTTGAAACAGGTTTTGAATTATCTTCACATAGACTTCGCCACACACACAAATGATATCTATAGCAACAGCATCTTCTCTATTCGACTAACTGAAGTATAGCTCAATAATGTAGTGAGAAATTACCATATGGAATCCTCAGAAACTATTGCTGATTTTCCGGAGTGCTTCCATCAAGATTCAACATTGATATATGCGCTCTTTCATAATTTAGAGCAGTTTAGAATAAAAGCGCTCATCTACCTTAAAATATAATATATGTTAAAGTTGACTATCATACTGGTCAAATAGTACAGAGGTTGGAGTTTTACATACCCTCCTCTCCTGCTACAGAGCTAGTCGATAAAGAAGCTTGGTTAAATTTTCACATCCAAGGACTAAAATCAGATATTGATAAATTTATGGAGCGCGATAGTGGTCTAATTTTTGATGGCATAGAATCTGCCGAGTTTAAAATTACTGTATTAGAAAATTATCGTGGACGAGGCTCTTTCAATCTTCCAAAAACGTTGAGAGATAAGAATGCAGTCATTTCTGCAGATTGTGAATCACCGTGTTTTAATTATGCGGTATTATCCATTCTCCACTATCATGATGTACAGAACAACCGTTTCCGTAAAAGCAAATATCATCAATGGGAGAATGAATTGAAGTTTGATGACTGCAATAGCGAAGACATGAAATTTAAAGATATAGAGGAATTTGAAATACTAAATGAAATTAAAATAGTTGTTCACATCTGGCAAGAGCGGATTAAGGGTGTGCGCTACAACAACCGTTCATCAACTTATGATCGGGTAGTCAATCTCCTGCTAGTATAATCACTGACATAAATAATGAAACCAACTATCATTGGCTTGAATGGAAGTTTGTTTCATTTTTTCTATGGTTTGAGATGATATCTCGCTTTCTATGTATCACCATTGAACTCCATATGATAAGGGAAATGATATAGGACCATCAAATATCAAAATTTGATATTGATAACAGTAACAGCTAGAAGTTGAACAGAATCACCACCTACTGCTGACCAGATTTGACTTATGAAATGGCGCACGATAACTTTACCAGAGGAATGGCAATTGGGATGATGCGTTGTGGGCAAAGTTCTACAACTGTTGCGAAAGAATTGAAAATTTCAAGGGTCATTGTATGGAGGTGGTGGTGTCGTTGGAAAGCAGAAGGAAATGTGGAAAAGAAGAACGGATCAGGAAGACCAAGGGTATCTATCATCCAAGCGGACAGATGCACGCTTAGTTTTAGCTGCTAAAAGAAGCAGATTTCTGTCCGTCCCGAAGCTAATTGTGTACTGGAAGGTTGCTGGGAACGTTGCCTGTAGCGTTCGAGCTGCATATCGAAGATTGCGAGAAGCTGGTATACAGTCTCGACGACCCGCTGTGAGAATTCCGCTGAGCCTGGAACATCGAAGGAGACGAGTGACGTGGTGTCAAGGTCATCAGTCGTGGAGTAACAGTCAGTGGGAACGTGTGCTCTGGACTGATGAATCGAGGTTTACTCTGGATTTCAACGATGGTCGGATCCGTGTTCAACGCTTGCCAAGTGAACGATTTGCTCCATGTTGCGTCAAAGAACACGACCGGTACGGCGGCGGTAGTGGTATGGTTTGGGCCGGTATCTGGCACAATGGAAAAACACCAGCAATCGTAGTGAAAGGAACATTGACAGGACAACGATATGCCCACGAGATTGTGACACCGGTCGTGGTTCCAGCAGTGACATCGAATCAATTGATTTTTCAGGATGACAACGCAAGGCCCCATCGCGCTTCAGTGGTCTCTAACAGGATAGCAAGCAGTGGAATCCCAACCTTGGAATGGCCCTCACGTTCTCCCGACCTCTCCCCCATCGAGCACTGCTGGGATGAACTTGGTCGCAGAGTGAGGGAGAGGTACAACCACCCACCAGTGTCTTTGAAGATGTTGGCCGACAGTCTGATCGAGCAGTAGAACCTCTTAGACCTGGCATTCATCCAGCGACTGTGCTCATCCATGCCCTCACGCATCGATGCCTGTTTGGATGCTCGCGGTCGTCACACCCGTTTCTAACTTAAATTGATAAAATCATGAGTATCAAATTAATTGTTTTTGAGTAAAGCATTCGAGTTCTCCTTTTACAAACAACAAACAAACGTACAGTACAACCAAATTTAAGTCATAAGTATTCATATCAGGACTTGTTTCATTCTTTTTGTCACTGAGTATATATCAAAATAATTGTGAAAATTGGCATTACTGCGGTATTCCTAAAGTGACTCAACTATTATCCCACTTAACATCTACAAGAGGAGAGTATTTCATATGTGACCGCTGCATGCGCCCCTTCTGGTTAAAAGTTGAATTTCAAACACATTATGAATGGTGTAAGCGAGGTAAACTGCAAATAGACCGCATGCTCAAAGTTTTCATATAGAGAGAAAGGTAATGAATTGAGTCCTCTTCGTGTCATCTATGCTGACATCGAATGCTATATTGATGATAACACCCATAAAGCGGCAGCCATATCATGTTATGAGGTATGGCATGATTACTTCAAAAATAAAAATAATAAAATGCACGTCTGGCAAGGTGAGGATTGTATACATAAATTCGTACAATTCCTCGAAAGCGCTGTAAAATTTCAGCAAAAATATGATTCTGAACTCCAACGCAGATCATTGAATATGTCAGCAGATGATCAAGTAAAATTTGAAAGTTGTGAAGCCTGTTTGATGAAGATTAAATCAAGAAAGTGCGCGACCATGATTACATCACTGCTAAATTTAGAAGCGCGCTATGTGCAAAGATGCAATTTTTCACTGAGACTGAAACGGCGTACTCTACCCGTTATTTTTCATAACTTCAAAGGTTATGACAGTCATATGATAATGAGAGGGAGTTAGGAAAAATGAAGGAGTGGAAGTTAAGTGTGATAGCTCAAACGAGAGAAAAGTTCATGGCCATGACAGAAAAAGTACCAGTTCACAAAATTAAAGAAAATTAGACAGTCTATTTTGATATAAAATGTTTAGATTCCTATCAATTCATGGCTTCATCACTAGCATCTCTCGTTCAAAATCTTAAGTCTCTTCCACTAACTCAAAATTTGAAGAAACAATATCTTAGCTTGACAGATGAAGTCATCACACGCAAAGGAGTGTTTCCATATCCATACTTTGATAACATTTCCAAACTTACTGAGACTTCTCTTCCATCAATAGATAAATTTAAAAATGATTTGGTGTGTGTAGAATGTAAGGTAGAAGATTACAATCATGCTCAAGTTGCATGGACAAAATTTGACTGTCAAACGTTTAGCGATTATATGATCGCCTATCTAAAATTAGATGTATTTTGCTGGCTGATGTATTTCAGGAGTTTCGACGAGTGGCATTAGATGAAGATGAATTGGATCCTGTCCACTTTGTCAGTCTTCCAGCCATGTCATTACAGTCTGCTTTTAAAATGACTGGAGAGACCATCCATCTTTTACAAGATCCAGAGATGTATAATTTTTTTGAACGAGGAATTCGCGGTGGTCTCACATTTGTAGATAGGCATCAAATAAAATCAAAAATAAAAGATGATGATCAGATTCACCTAAGTACTATGACCAGAATAATTTATATGGAAGCTCACTGTCCAAACCAAAGTGTTTAAATATATCAAGTGTGGAAACTCCCCATTTCTCTAATGTATTTTTAATGGCGACAAATCCGCCATCTTTTTTCGCCAAGATAATTTTCAGATATTTATATTCATCAATTTCAAGAAGTCGCTGTGGCTAAAATATTTGGTGACAACTTCCGTTTTCTAGTGATTCCTACATAAAATTTACTGCTTTATTCATTTTTCACATCAACTTTGATGTTGAACGTGTCTCTTCTGAATAAAATGGCTTTATAGATGAAACAGTGGAGAAATTGTATGTATCATTTGGCTCTCAGATATTGTTTATCTACATATTGAAGATGCATCTAATACAAATATTTCCTGGAATGAGAAGAAAGGAATATTTGCTCGCAATTTTAGCAATATTTTTGTGCTTTAGATGGTTCTGTAACGTTTCATCTTCCAGTGAAGATCAACTCCGCGTGGTTGACGCACGTGACTCTTGCGCTTGTCCTAAAACAGCCCCTCATGCTCTTATTTTACTGATATCTCTGTTCATACATTGAGTGCACCAGTTGCAGGAAATTCCACCATCTTCATGATAATTGAGAGAGATGTTCCCACGCAAATCACTCTACGTTTTCACTGTGGTGACGTCATGCCTAGTCGCTGTCTGATTGCTTTTTTAACTAAGGAAGCAGACAGACAGTCACTACTGTGACTGTTCACAAGGCGCACGATCTTCTAAATTTTGCTGTTCAGTGAATCATTATGATCTGTACGCGAAATGGCGTCTGGTAAGTTGATGTTAATGATAGTTAATTGAATCAAATCAAAGTTTTGCAACACGAGTATAGTCACTACATCTGATGCAGTTGATATCACCCATCCACGGTTATACATTATATTTAGTAAAAGTAAATATAATTTTTAAGTAGCAATTCAGTGATGGTGAACTACATAGTCCACACAACCTCGATCATGATGATGTTCAAGGTTGACAAACATTCTGTCTAATGGTCGATCTTGTAAAAAAAGTTTGACACAATCAACTGGATCAGTGATTCGGTCAAATTTTTGGCATATAATGAAACTATGTGTAAAGACGATAAGTGTAGAAGGTGCAATAATTTCCGCCATGCCCATTATGATTGGGCAACAAGATCAATTTCGCACTACTGATCCGATTCAAACCAGTTTACCGCATCATGAAAATGTTATCCGAAAAGCTTCTTCCAAGTTACTATGTATAATAACGAACACCCTTTAATAACAATTTTAGTAGGCCCATTAGAGAAAGAGTAGTGGCAGCTGAGAGTCTTTTTGTGAGAGTACTTTCAAAAAAAGAAAATTAGTGGTTCTTTAGTTCAATTAGCAAAAATGAAGTTATTTTTTGTTGCCAACAAGGCGTGATTTGATCCGATATCAAAAGACGTGAGGTTATTCGACCGCAATGTTGCACGTAAATAACCAGACAATTGAGGCCAAGTTATTCCCACGTAAGTGTGGGTACCAGCAGCCATAACTATACAGTGAGGTTTTCAGACGCAACAATTCGTCGAAATGGTAACTGTCTTTGCTAGACGGTTATATTTTTGCATGATCACTTCAAATATTCCGCATAATTTATTTAGGCATTTATCGTTAGAATTAAGCAATTGCTTCTTAGACGTGGTTGTCTACTGAACACGTTACCAGCGCTTCATAGTATCAAATTTATTGAAAATTTTATAGATTATTAGCATATACATGTAATGATATACTGAATATGTCTTCTTGGCAATTCGTAGTCACTGCTCGTCCGCGATTTCCACATGATCATCATTAGTCTTCAGTAATTGTACAGTTTTTAATTTGATGTGAAATCAACATGTTTGAGACAGGGATGCGGAGTCCTATCATTTTGATAGGACTCCGACTCCGGGGGTTGATAGGACTCCGGCTTTTGATAGGACTCCGACTCCGCATCCCTGGTTTGAGAACAGTGGTAGGCATATCAGAAAGTGCAAATCGATGCACTTGTTTAATCTGTAGAAGTAGGCATATTCAAAATGTTAAAGCGGGCATTGATTCCTTTGCGTAGTTATTCGAATGAACCTTTTTTGACATACGGTAAACTAGGGCGACCGTTGTTGGTAAGAAATCTTTTTATTTGCTCAATGATAGCCACTATGGCATGATGACTTATGTCAGTGGTAGGCAACCAATTTGTGGCAGTTATGACATACAGATCTAGTTGATTACATCACAATTGATTGTACTGTATCGGCCGTTAGAAGAATCGAATACCTACAAACTTGTATTGTGATGAGTCTGACACATTTGTTGCAATATTTTTTATTTAAGCCTTAAACAGAAGCTTAATAATCAAATTTTGATCGATTGAGAAAAGCTGTTTCTTCAACCGCAATTTATATTTATCATGATTTGAAAATGTCCAAAATAACTACGCTACGTTTATTTCATTATTTTAGCTACATAAAAACAATGATTTTTTATGGGTGTGCTCTGTACTCACCTGCTCGCACCGAAAATTTTCGAAGTCATGCTGAAGCAATTATTAGTAGGCCTATAGGTGAAATTTAATTTGTTAAAATAAAGATAGCCTACATATTGGCAAGATGAGCAATAGCGGGGTTTTCACAGCGAAATAATAAAATTTCTGAGAGATTTTGCGGCCAAAAATAATTTGTCATGAATTTGAATGCCCAGTAAATTTCCGTCATGAAAAAATGCTATTTATGTCCATTACTTTCTTGGAGTATTGAAGTATAATTGAAATATTGCATTAGGAAGTTACTTTTGATCAGCCCTATATATGTGCATTTTTGTGAAGCAACATCGTGAAGTAGTATGAGGCAATCAGTACTCAGTAGTCTATCCTGCACTTTGAAATGCTTAATACCGATGTCAGATGAACATGTACGGTGGAATTGATTGATAATTATTCGCAACGTCTAGACAAAAACTTGAATGATCAGCACTCGAAATTTGATTGGCATTAGTGATCAAACCAAAAGTGAAACGTTTTGTGGTTCATTCTATATAGCTTTATAATACAAATTTCCGTTGAAGGTCTTTTGTGAATTGATGCAGCCAATCGGATGTTCCAACCGATGGAATCAAATCTGCGTCACAAATGTTTTCATCTGCATCTGAATGTTTCGTGTTGCCTTCCTTTTTCTGTTGTGAATATAATTTTACTTTTCAGTGATTTGCCGAAAGCCGAGGAGCTATTGTATTAATTGCTCAATATACTCGAATGCAATTAATACAAAGTATCTGCAGCTTAAGGCTGCAGCGTCATTCATCATTTCTCATTATTTTCATCACTAACAAAAACAGTCATTTACGTGATACATCAATAATTTAGTGACAACATTTCAGAATTTGACTATTTCTTCATCAATTGTTATCTAAACACGGATCATCAAATACTGCTATTGATCATAGAAGGAAATACAAGGGAATACTCTGATGTAAGAAGAAAATGAGATGTTAGGATGTCAATAAAAAATTATTTAATTTCACCTAGGATCTTTTCAGAATCATATGAAAAAAATAGGACTAAAATAGTATATAATGTAGGTAAGGTCCATCATGTTTCCAACATACATTCATGAATGGAAATCTAAAACTGATCAATGAATGTATGTACAACTGGTTATCAATAAGAAAATGAAGTATTTTTAGATTCGATACAAAGATTTTCAGATGTTCAGTGGGCAAAAGTTTGTAAACACGTGTATACACAGTACATGAATGCATCAAAAGTCCCCTCCTTAAATCGTATAGAGTGGTCTGCAGTCTTCTATTAAGTACCTTAATAATCAATTAATTTCTATGCCAAATCGAATCTAGTATTTTAACCATAGAAATGGATCTTCATCTCATGTTTTTGTCTTCCAGATGTCTGCGGATAACTATGTAATTTTTCACTACTTCATAGTTTTGGCATAGCTATTCAGTCCCTTCCATTCAATATTTCAATACTATTCTGTTGTCAATTGCGATATCAAATAAAACTGCTTATAAGAGCTGGCGAAAAAGTAATATCATAGCTGTCACCACAAATCAACCATTGATTCCATACTTCCCTTATATACTTACTTTGGTCCAAACCTCTACCTCACTCTGAGTTTAGCTGGTTGGATGATAGTGAAATTCAGCATCTCTCCAACCCTTCAGACATACTAGCTATTCCAGATGATGATCATTGCGGATATTATTTTGAGATAGATCTTATCTATCCAAATAGTATTAAAAATAAAACTGTGGATTTTCCACTTGCACCCGAATCAGGTGAAGTGACTGAAGATATGTTTTCGAACTTTATGAAACTATTTCATAAAGATTTAGAAGGGAGCGGACAGCCCAAGTATAAGCCTTGCCGTGAACTTTTGCTTATTCAATTTGATAAAGAAAATTATTTAGTCCACTTCTCCATCCTAAAAGTTTACTTAGAAATGGGCATGATTTTAAAAACACTTCACCGCATTATCAAATTTAGACAGAAAGCCTTTCTGAAACCTTATATATTCATAGTAACAGGCAGAAACGTGCACTAGCCCAAAATAATTTTGAAAAGGATTTCTATAAATACAAGAATAATAGTCTTTTTGGTAAGACGATGGAAGACGCTAGAAAACGTATGAACTGTAGACTTGTGAGTCATGATGATAAATTTCAAAAGTTAGCGACATCTCCTTTCTTTATTGATAGAGATATTATAGATGATGAGTTAGTTGGTGTTAAAATGATGAAATCAGAAGTAGAGTTGTGCAAGCCCATCTACATTGGACAAGCTGTATTAGATTATTCCAAGCTTGAAATGCAACAACTCTTCTATAGAATATTAAAACCATGCTCTCTAATTGAAGATGTGCGTTTGCTGGGCGGTGATACAGACAGTTTCTTTTTGAGCATCGCTGCTCAGAAAGAGTTAAATTTCAATGAAGTAGGAAAATCTTTAGAAAAACATTTTGATACATCAAATTATTCTACAGATCAACCACTATACTCTACTAAAAATAAAGCAAAATTAGGATGCTTTAAAGAGGAAATTAAGGAAATGATTCTTCTTCGTCCTAAAATGTATTCTATGAAACCAAAAGACTCCAGTGACAGCATTTAGCGCGCAAATGCATATCTAATTCGATTGTTGTAAATTTGAAACATAGGGTCTATAAGGAGGCCTTTAAAAATAAATGTGTAACGTTGGTAAACATGACCATCTTAAAATCAAAGACGCATGAGGAAAAACTCATACATTTAGAAAGCGAGCACTTTCAGCGTGGGAGGATACGAGTTGTTGGATAGGACATAACATATCTCTTCCACATGGACATCCTGACACAAACATATCACTATCCAAAAGAATGAAACTCACACTACCACATTCAGGAGATGTGTAAATAGATTCAGTCTCAAATCAGTATTCTGATGATGCTTTTGTTGACATTGATTGTTGTTTTATGTATCGCGTTAGATCGCACTTCCTTGTGAATATATGTCTACAGTCACCTGAGTGAACCTCCCAATATATCTATGAAAAAACTTTCCCACTTTGTCAACGCTTCTTCAAAACATTTTCTCATGCATATCTTTCTATTTCAATAAAATTTTACAATGACTTCACTTTGTTTTCCGAAACACTAAAGTTATGAGGGATCTAGTATCTTCCACATAGATTCACTCATGTAAACCATTTGTAGTTTTGAGAGAAATAGACCGGATAGTTTGTTTGATAACAGGATGGTAGAAAATAGGTTTGAACATCTTTTCAACGATTCCATATGAAGCGTCTTTATCTTGAATGAAATCACGTAAAATGTATTCTTTTTTCTCACCAACAGAAATAGGTGAAATCAGATCACTTTGAATGTAGAGATGTTGTTCATGTTTATCAAATGTCATTGGTGCTCCTACACCAATCGTGTATGAAGTAGAAAACTTATCTTGTAGCAATGAAAAACCAAAGAGTTTTTTCAAATTTTTACTCAATTGACATTGAATGTCATCACCCAGCTTCAGAACAGCACTTTGATTTTCAATTGAAAACGAAATGTGATGTGTCTTTGCATCGAATTTACTTTTCAACACTTGCTTCAACTTATGTTGTATATATGGATTTATTACATAAATAAAGTTTTCAGCTGTATTATATGGACGCGGCATTGCATCGATACTAACTTTAGTTTCTTGATAAGATTGGTTAATTTTCTTGATGCGATCACCATTGATGTCCACCCACCATTCATCATTAACCGAATCAGCTTTAGTGTGATATTCATGAGAAGCATAAACCATACCGCTTCCAATAATAGGCGATACATGTCTTACAAAATGACACAAGGTTGGAGAGAAATAAAAATTAAGCTTGTCATATTTCTGAATAACCAGCTTATCCTTCCGACCCATGACTTTCTTTCCATACTTCTTACCCACAGTTTCATTCCATCGTTTTACTAACTCAATAAGTGACAAAGGCTTGACACCACGCTTTTTCAAAATGATGCGTTCTTCACATTCTACAACATCTTCATCAAATAATTTAAATTTATAATGATATTTATTTATTCGGTTTGAATAAATTTTTGCAACATTTGCAATAGCCATTGATGTAAGATACAGACTGTGTCCAAGACCGAGATATGGATAGTATTTATTATCCACCCTCAATGTAGGACCTTTAGTAAAAGAGTGAAAACGATATAAATGTCTCCCGTGTCATTCATAGATAGTAAAGTCATAAACTTTCTGACCCTCATTTTTCATAATAGGAGCATTACCACTATTGAATGCCTTAATGATTTTATCTTCATCTGATGATCCATAATAAGCTGATTCTAACTGATTCCATTCATAATTCCACTTTCCATCTGATGTTAAATTGTATGGAAACATGAATGTATTATTCATCGTTATTCAATCATGGGTGCGAGGAGTCAATATCATTTCTTCCAATTCATTCACATTCTGAATATTACTATCATAACAAATGCTGGAAACACCTACTTCCCATTCACCTTCTAGAAGTAATAGACGATTTAATTCTACTCGATAGTCTGATGGTTTATCATTGGGAAATTTATTCATAGAAGCATTACTGGATAATTAAATTAGAAACGAATCCTTATCTTCACTTTCCATATCATTCACATTGGAAAAATGTATTTCCACACTTTTGCATTAATTCTTCATTCGGAAATGGAGTGGGATACTTGTCACAGCATCTTTAAGAAAAGGAATCAACGTACCAGCATCGTCATAAATTGCAATATCAATTTGTGGAATATAGTTTGATTTCAAGTTTGTATATTACACTTTCTTAAAAGTATGATCAGATAGAATGCTGCAGCTTTTTGGTTGGTAAGGCATCATTGCTAGAAGTGAAGCTTCAACATCTCCCACACGTACATCTTCACCAATATGGGAATATATCTGAAAATAGTTAATACGACGCGATAGCGATATGCTCGCGCTAGATTTTGTTACAGTGCCACTTTTATAAGTATTTTGATCAAATCCCAAAATGTCCATTGGGGTATTGTCCATAATCAGGTCAATATTTTTCCCACTTACACTAAGAGACAGAACACCTTCTTTTTCAGAAAAGTGTTGTTCATTAATCACTTCATTCAAATAAATTATAGCTAATTTCACTGAAGTGATAATGTGAGGTGTCAACACTTTTGTTTTATGTAAGATACCACCTAAAGGATCTCTGTATAAAGATACGATCCATTCTGTATCAAATTGATTTGAGCTATTACATCCCAGATAGCTCATATCAGATTTTCCATGAAGAGCTGCAGAACGATGTCGCAAGAACTGATGAAAATCTTCTGAACAAACCAATACTAGATCATCATCATTTGGTTTACTGATTACGATATGATTAGACAATTTGTTGTAAGTTAATGTTGCCACTTGTTCACCATCTACTCGAAGGAGATAATTGAATTTCTTCAATAATGCTTCAGGAGTCATGCTCGTCTTTCTTGCCTTAATCACAACCTACTTCACCAATGTCTTTTCATTTTTCGGAATAAGATTCACATAATAGGCTTTCTCTTTATAATTTAAATTTTTACAACCTCTTGGATAGTAATTAGCTTTATAATTATCATAGCTTGTCAAGCCGCTAGCAAAGTAACCTAAATCATTTCTTAAACTTGGACTCAAAGCAACAATCCAATCTTTATCAACTGCATGATGCATATATTCATGTTCCTCATTGTGGGGAGTAAAATCGACAATGTGTCTACATACTTTATTCTGGAAATCAAATACGAATTTTTTACATGTTAAGAAATCTTTCTTCGGCCATTGCGGAATGCAAAGTCGACATCCATCTTCACACTGATGGGCATCTGTACATCTCATATTAATAGTCATCACTTCATGATCAAAAGTATAGGCCTAGACACAGTGACTGTGAACGAGTTGAGTGACGCCTACTTCCCACTTTCCATTCAACTGTTGTGTATTATCATCGGGAGTAGAATAGGTAGCAGCTCGATTACCAACAAATCTATTTGTTGCTACATTGCTAGGCAAAACATGATAGAATGACATTTTCATTTCGGTGATCTATACATTGCCAATTTGCACAACATCACGAAGACTTGGATTTTGGAAAGTCCTTTTGGATATCAAAGTTGATCGCGATAGAAACGTTCATTTCAAGAATTCTTGAGGAAATACATCGAAAGGAATTACATTAACATGACGACAATTTTTCAATCTTGATGATATCATGAGGGATTTGAAATACTTTAAACGTTGAAATTCATCTCCTTGGGTAATGAAGTTTAGCTTTAACATCACAGAAATGAAATTCAAATCTATCATTCTCATCTCTCCATCTATTTCTCACTTCGCAAATGCAATTGGGAAAAGAATAAAAAATGTATACATCGCTCCATTATGTCATTCATTCGTCGCGAGTTCATCACATTCCTACGCAAATCTTAATCAGACACCATCTTCAACACAATGTCACACTCCATCATGAAGACTTGGAAATTGGATTTCCTACAATATATTGAGATTGATCATGAACGAAACGTATGTTTAGAAGATTGTGCTGGAAATGTGAGAAGAGTATTGGCTTTATCATATCGACATTTTCAGTCTCCAAATTATATTATGAAGGACTTGAAATACTTCTATATGAAAAAACATTCACGCATAGGAAATCGCATATGGTTGCGACTTAACAGCGAATTCAAACCTATCATTCACAACTTTCTATCGGCTTCACATTTTATCAAGGTAGTTAGAAAAAGTATAAAAGGAAGATACATCGCTCTATTTACTCATTTCTTCATCATGAGACGTCAACGCTACACCATCGTCAACATTCTCCGACACATCAGACTCTATACCAAAATCCCCGGGACTGCGGTTCCCGGGACTGAAAAGAATAGGACCGACGTTCCTCTGCGTGACGTAAGAGGCGACTTAAAGGGGCCTTCTGCCACTGCTGCTCTGGTGTTGGCAGTTTGATGTCTTTTTCTTATTGCCTTTTCTCTGTGGCTATTCTAAGTTCATGTTGCGGGGGATCCTGACAGGCGAATCTTAGCTTTTAGGATATGCAGAAAAGCTCTTTGAGCTTCCTCCCCTGTGGAACATCTGGCTATGCCTTTCCAAAGTCTCCTCAGCGATGGCCGCCACCCTATTCGGAGGCAAGGTGTTGGGTGGGACCATTGGGGTTGCTTCCTCCCCCGGTCAATGTTGTTCACCCTGTGTGAATAGCTTTGGCTTGTGTATGCTAGCACCGCGGTGGTATCGGAATGGCCATCTCTTCCCCGGGGCACTCCTCGCCAGCAATAGGCATTAATATGCTTACTGGGTGTGTCGCTTCGTATTTTCTCGATACGAAGCCTCCTATCCGCTGGACGGAGCCGGGTAGAACAACAACAACAACAACCAAAATCGACCTCGCAACAATACATAAACAAATTCCAAACAGCAAGTATTATCTGGGTCGACCGCAAACTTTACCGTTGAAGATGAGCAATTTATGGAATCTTGAACTCTTCCCAAATGGAACTGTACAGATTCTCGGCGCCCCTTCTCATTCATCAGCGCAGTTAATGCGCTTAGAGCTACAGATACTACTACGACGGATATGGAAGAGGGAGAAGTGTGTGATGTCGAATCTCACTGTGGACAACATGGTGATATCTACTCAATTGAGTGAAGCTGCATCGTTTTTGAAGATTCATACCAGCAGTTTCAATTTGTGTTGTGAACCAGAACTTTTTCCTGTGGCTCTCATTAGCTATTGGTTTCCTGTACATGTTGCAGTCTTTCATAATAGTAAAGTTATCACCACTGGACTGAAATCTGAAATGCAAGCAGATACGATCCTAGACTATCTAATCGAGTATGTACATAACCAACGGATTGTAGAATAAAAACAATTCTAATTCCAACATGATGTTTTTTATTTCAAATCATTATAGAACATACAAATCATCTTTTCCACAGACATCGAACATCAATCATTAAGGGACCTAGTTGTTGTTGTTCGATGTCTATGATCTTTTCATTAGAAGATGGATTACATCTTCATTTCGGATTTCATACATGAAAACTTTTGAATAACGGATTTAAATTGGTGTACATGTAAACGTTTTAAAATGAAGTACAATACGAAAGCAACACAAGTTGATGAGAGTGGATGTTGCAGTATGCTCTCATTTTGATGATATTGACGAGTATGTTTTCTCAACAACTGCTGTGTTGGTATATTCGGAGGTTGAGCAAGAGAGTCAAATAGTTCACCACGTCTGTCTTTTCCAATAAAGATAGCTTTCCAATGCTCACCTTCTAAATTCTGTGAATGAGTGTTCAATACAATGAAGAGGGAATATTGTTTTACTGTAGTCGGCAAGGTATCTAGCGAATAGACATTATCAAAAGCTTTCAAAGTAGCTTCATCTGCATTACGTTGCACTTTAGTCCTAATATTGTCAGCATTCAACCAACCCATTAGCGATTATAGTGAAGAATCACGTCACGATGCTTAGTTATTTCAATACTTGAATCAAAGACTGCATAAATTAATACGTTGATCGTCTCCGTTAGCGTTGTTCTGAACTCCAGATCCAAGCGCATATTATGAGGAACGTTAGCTTGACGATAAGGTGCACTAATATCACTGTCGGCAGTCAAATCAAATGCATAAATAGTATATCCATTCTTAAACTCTTACGTTGTGAGTCCGTTGGTATCGTCTGTGTTGTAAAAGCCAAAGACATTCATATAATCAACATAACTACGCAGAAATTGATAAGAAGTAAAATCTGGTTTATAGGGTGGACCAGTATGACTAACACCATTTACACGCAAAGCAATTTCACTTACATTGTTGTGCTTGAAGTTGAAAGGATTCTTCTTGACATTACCATTGAATGCATCATTTTCAACCATTGCTACCATGAGGAGCTTTGGCGCTTCCGATGGAAAGACACCATCTTTCATACAACTCTTTTGACCTTTAGGAATAGTAATGTAAGAAGCTTTGTATGTTGAATGGGATAAATGGCATTGTTGCGGTTAAGACCCTCAGCATGCTCTCTAATTACAACTGGATTAACCACCACTCGACGAATGTACTGTAAACTGTAATATCTTCCACATGAATTTCAAATTTCACAACTGAAGCAAATGCATTCAACAAAAATTCAGGCTTATTCAATGTAAGTTTGAGTCACACACTGGTATTACAGAGTAAGAATTTTGATTGTCTGAAGAAGTCTAAATTAAGTGGACCATATAGCTGACATACTTTACCATCTTTAATCAAAGCAGATCGTTTTACAAAACCAGTGCTTGTCTCACTATCAAATAGTGCTGCTTGATCTCTATACCATCCCATTGCTTCCATATGACTGTTGTGAGCTGCTGGATGAAACTGTGATAGAGCATTCAAATATGCTCTATAGTGATAATCACTTTGACCACCTTCCACCTTTTGCTCTCCAATAGTTAGAGAAACATCGCAAAATAATGTAGCCAGCGGTAAATTGCTCAGACCAACTTTATGTGCATCTTCAATTTTAGTTCCATCTTCTTGCTGAATTCTAAACCTCACATCAACCATCGCATAACTCAAATCAATGTAGTCATTGCTAGCGCCAGGAATAAAAAATTCAATAGGACCAGTATTCTCAGCTGTACGAGGATGATAATCTACAATACTTGAACTAAGAATATCTGTCTGTATTGCTTGTTGATCAAACAAACAAAAGCCTGAAGTTTTACACTCCATGATTAGAAGTTATGACAGCGTCGTCGTTTAGCACTTGATGAAGGATTAGAGCGCGCGCGACGTTTGCGTGAATGCCTTTTCTTAGTTTTGTTTGAAGTTCGCTTCTTACCACTCCGCCCTGTTTTCTTTTTCTTCTAACATTCATTCGTTTAGGTGTCTTCTTTTGTTGAGTAGCATTAAAAGTTTGCTGTTATGTTCTTAAACCGCGTTCCTTCCCACGATTTAGTAAACTACTCTTTACATTTTTACCACTGGCAATATCATTAACAACATCACCAGCAAAGCCAACAGCACTATTTAAAACAGTTCGCCTTAAAGATCTTCCGACAGTAGAAATGAGAGGTGCTACCAAATATGCTACCTACACGTTGACGACGAGCATAGGTGTAAATTGCACCCACGCCACTTAGATAGGAGGGGCGTGAATAAAACGATGCAGTCGGACTCATAACTTAGACCTTGACATTAAAAGTTATATCTTTGCATAAATCACTGACGA
Source organism: Prostheceraeus crozeri (assembly GCA_907163375.1). Taxonomy (NCBI): domain Eukaryota; kingdom Metazoa; phylum Platyhelminthes; order Polycladida; family Euryleptidae; genus Prostheceraeus; species Prostheceraeus crozeri. The sequence continues at coordinate 355,240 of CAJQUW010009011.1, read as the reverse complement.
TCGCGTAGATGAAGTATGTCTGCACAACGCATCGAAGAGTTCATACTTGAAGGATAGCCAACCCATTTAACAAGACACCATTCTTCACCTCGTCGTTTTTTACATCGAATGATTTTCTCTACTACATATGTTTCACTTTGAGTGACCAACTCAATCACATCACGACAGTGATGAAAATTTTCCGGAAAATTTTAAATCAAAATTTTCCATGGAAAATATTGGAAAAAATCGGAAAATTTTGGAAAATTTTGAAAGTTATGATTTTTGGTGATAAACCCTATACTTTGACCGCTTCCACAGCCGAGGCAGCTACACACCAATAGAATGGGTCTAAAACTGCTGATTTTGATAATTATTTCGAATAAAGCAATCTTGAAAAATGGAAAATTTTCAATTTTTGTGATATAATTTTTGCGTTTTCTACCACAGCCGAGTCATTGACACATCAATAGAATTGTTCTAAAGCTCTTGATTTCATCATATCATTTCGATTGAAACGATCGTAGAATACGAGTCTCGTCCGCGGATTTTTGAGCATTCCTTTGCCATCAGTGGCTTGTGGCAATTTGTTGGCATTGTTTAGTACTATAACACAGACACCTGTTGAGATAACATGAATTTTTTTCCTTTACAATGGGGTATAATTTCATGAAATGTGAAATTGGGAGTTTGTTTATAGCTTGAAAGTTAAGCTTTATTATGCTTTCTTGATTGTAATGATACAAATTCTCCATGCGTTGATGAACATGTGAAGCACAAGCACACAGTCCAGCACAGCATTATACATGATCGAGCGAGCAAATGGAAGATATATAAAGACTGTAAGCTCGTGAGATATTTGAAAACTAAAGATATCCGTGATCAGGAGAAGAATATCTATGATAGCATCTAACTTCTCGAATATTGTCCGATATCCTCGCTGAGGACAAACTACACCTCTTCCATTTCTAGCTAAGATGGTTCAGATGGTTCCAAATCGATTTCAGATCTACTTAAATGAATTTCAGACATTTCAAGATGAATTGGAGATTCTCCAGTTGAATTTAGAATCCTTTCAAAGTTGAGTTTCTGACAGATATCTGAAATTCAACTAGAGAAATGTGAAATCCATTTAATGTCTGAAATTTATTTGGAAAGATCTGAAATAGACATTGAAGGGGTGCAGTTGATGGTTCCAAAAGTTAACATGAAGGGATGATAGAGAAGTTTTCGGCCTTTGAATATTACAGTCTTTTCAAGAGACTACAAGAGGACTCCAAAATAAAGGCAAAAACGTCAATTACTGAAAAATAGATTTCAAAATTTTCCACTGGAAAGTTTTCCGGAAAAATTTGAAAAAAATGAAAAATTTTCCATTTGCATCACTACATCACGATAAAAGCTACCATCGATTTCTTCACTATCGTAATCCCTCAACTTGTAAGTTGTTGGGGAGTCTTTCTTATTGATACTTGAAACTGTGAAAATTTCTTGGAGATAACCTTTGGCAAAAACGCTCTTTACTTTTGATATGCGAACTTTATCACCTATTTTCACATCACTTTTTGCATTATTACGCTTGCGTTGGAATGTTTCACGCACTCTATCTACGTTGTCAGCATTAACATCCGCTGGTCTGAGTCCAATAGAACTATGAATAGAGTGATTGTAGGCATAAAGCGTATCTTAGAACCTTTGTCCAATTTTGTGTCAAGTTGGCAGTGAAATGTCACCACAAGCGACTGTTTAATGCGCGACCAAAATGTTCAGCTAGTGCAGCCTTATAAGCACTCTTTACACTAAACAACTCAATGTAATATCTCTCAAATAATCTTCCCACATGCTGATTTTCGAACTCTTTTCCTTGATCACTCTGAATTCTCTTTGGAATACGACCCTCTCGGAAAATTGACTGGAATGCCTTTGCTACTCGTTTACCTTTCTTAGTTTTTAAAGGTTGAGCCCACGCATAACGTGAGAAAATATCAATTATGGTTAAGATAAAACTGTGTCCCGAGTTATGTTTTGAAATAGAGGCAACGTCACACAAATCTGCTAGCCACTGTCCATCAATGTCATGAGCAATATCATGACGGGTCTGGAACTGCTTTTTCGCTTGTTTGTGGAGTGTACATGCAGCTTTACCCTTTAGCCATTGTTTAACTTGTGAGTGTGGAAGACCGCTCCTTTTTGACAATTTCTTTGTAGATGCAAATCCTGCTGGCTGTTTTACATCATAATATATTGACTTTAAAAGTTCATCCGATGACGACTGACTCTTTCTCCTTCTCATGTTTTTGGTTTCTTGCCTTTTTGCATTTACAACAACCACAGGATTTATGGGATTTGCGTTTACATTGCTTAGGAGTCTCATTGTGAGAGCTGGCACAGCAAGTACAAGTTACAGTTACATTCACCTCCGGCGGCTCATTACATGGTAAGCAGCACATCTGCTTCATATTAATAGTCTGAGAACATGTATTTCTTTGGAGGAGTTCTTCTACGTTGTTCTCTAAAACAATCTGAAGAATCTGAAGATCTAAAGAATCTGAAATCTAAATAAATGCTCAATTATTGATTCCTCTCCTACCTGATCTGCTTAATTCTGTTTTCTATAGCACTGACCGTACGCTGTATTGGAATATATTCAACCAATATACGAGTATATACCTCAACATTGTAATATTGTTTTCCAATGTTTTTGGAAATAAACAACTTTTGACTTTTGACTTTCTCTTCCCCTTGTTTGCTTGAGGGATGTGGGAAGGGATGTAGAAGGTGATCTCTTAAACCAATTTCTTAACATTTTAATTTTACTCTTAACCTGTGAAGTAGATGAGGTGGCATCAACTGCTGAAATAGAATCAAGTTCTTTCAATCTTTCATTATTCAAAGCAAAATTTGGAACATTGTGCTTTTTCAATAGTATAAGAAAGTAGGACCAACCAGGTGGGACATAGCCTTGACGGCGCTTTCTGCGTGTTGCCTACTGAATCAAGTCTTCATAACGTAAAGCGTTCATAATTTCATTATCATCTGAAATGATTTCACCTCTATCATTCACAGTGAGATATGGTTGGTGAGATATGAAAAATTTCAATCAAGGCTTTTGAACCGCTTGGCGCAACTTGTTGCGCGAAAATTTCAAATTGACTTCTATCTCGTGGATTCTTAAAAATAGCATAATAGCATGTGTATTCAGGTTTCGTGTGCGGGCTTCTTTCCCATCAAGAAACAAATTTTGCCTGATGTAGATTATGAAGCATCTGATGTGCTACGCGAGTGAACATATCTGTAACATCCTTAGAATTCTTGCTTTCCTTCAATAGATCATCCAATACAACGACATCATTGGAATCTATCTTACCCCCCGGAATAATTCCTTCATTTCGAATAAAGTTACGAAGTTGCAATTCCTGAAAGAGTGACGGTTGATAGATGCCATAACACCAAATCACTCGATTGATAGGTTCCCTAAACAACTCTTTTCTCTTATCTAGCAAATTCAGAGTGAAAACAGCTTTACCTGCATGGGATGGACCTGATGCAGTCAGAACCTTATGTTACGGTAGGTCTATAGAGTGAGTAGGTCATTCTTCTATTACACGTATCAATTTATTTAGCTTGTCTGTATGCAGTGTCGTCATGTCTCATCATAATTTGTAAATAGTCTTCGAACATGAAATAGGTAAAAATCAGCTGTACTGTTTCTCTGTGAATAGCCATGTATATAGTGATTTTTTCGTAAGATTCCTTCAGGATTGCTGGTAGAGTGAACGGTAAGTCACTCCCGATTTTGTGTGAGCTGTTTGTAAAGAGTAATTTTGTGCATATGTGTTTTGAAGCTTTCAGGGTACTGAACAATGTAATATACGAGTACAAAGTTCTAACCAGGCGAGGCGTTTTTATTCCACCAGCAATAAATCGTGCGTAACCGCTATACTTTTTCACGCACATTGAAGTCTGAAGTCCATTTTAATACTTTGGGATTCAATATTTGCATAATTAACGCTTTGGACCAAAGATGCTACCCCATAGGTTAACCACTACATGAGCTAACATCGGAAGTAAAACTGAAAGGAAACCACCCTTTTGTGTCACAGTTTTCCTCTTTCTTTGAAGGTTGACTTTAGGATTGGAGATTAATTGCAATTTTGTAGTATATCGCTTAAGTAACTTTCGTTGTTGTGATGATAATTTCTTTGTCCTCAAACTTCTCACATGAGAAACAATTTCCCGAATAAATTTATTATTAGCATATCGTATGGCATTATATCGCTGATTTCCTTTCATTCGTTGAAGAGCTCGAAGGGCCTCAGAAAATTTCGAAGACTTTCGACTTTTACGTTTCGCCATTTTTCTCTTAACCACTTTTGCAACTTGATTTTTCCACATTTGCATAGGTACTAAATTTTATGACAGAAGTGACACTCAAAATGAGCTGTATCACATTGGCTACATTGACAAAGTTGAATACAGGAACGTATGAAACAGCGTTGACAGAACGTATGCTTGCATCTCTTAAAGATGCGTTTTTCACTTCCATCCTTTCGCTTACATACATCATACATATTTTCACTCTTACTAGCAACTTCTAAAGCAAGTCTTTTTGAAGATATGAACTTGCTAGTCTCTTCTAAATGATAGACACATGTGCAGAAGGAATATACTTCGAGAGTAAGCAGACAGAACTCGAAAACCAATTGTGTTACGATCAAGTACCATTGGATCTTTAAGTTTCTTTTATACAAAGTTGAATATGAATTTGTGAAATCGCTTCAATTACTAGACTGCTACCATGGTGGTTAAATGCATCAAGACGTTGAGCAATTTTCCCCATATGTCTTTCAAAAAATTCTTTAGGATTATCTACAACTTCCATCGAATAAGAAGCAAGGTGGAAGAAACGATCTTCTACGTCTTCTTTCCCAAAATGGCTGAAATGAATTTTCGCAACTAATCGCGCCATTACAATTCTATTAGAAAACGTATCCATTAACTTCAAAAATAGAGTGCTAGTATCACCAATAACTAATTTGATGTTGATCTCATCTTTATGAAATGTTATCACATAATCTTGAATACTTCCCTTTAAGCTTTGTCTATGAAAACTGAATGTTCCACAATCATATGAGAAAGACATTATCATCCTTCATCTATCCAACCATTTGCATGAAAATAACAAATCTCTTCATAAAGCATTTATTAAACGACTTTAACAAGCATGCATTACAAATCCTTGGTTTGAAACAAATAAAATAGATACAGTTGGTAGCTGTCATGAAAAGAGCAATGATGACCAAGCCTTCCTGTAGCAGTGTTGAGGTATGGATAAAAAAAGCATTGATTATGAATGTAGCGACTACAACGAACATTTAAAATAGGGACACTCCATTCCTTAAAAAGTTTAGTGACTTTATGATAGTGTTGATTAACTTTACTATCCCAAGGTAGAAGTAGAATATAATTGATTATTAGATTAGGAAATAGCTTCTTCTCGTTAGTAGGATCAGTACAGAGGATATGTACAATATTGAAAGCTGCTAACCATCTTTTAAAGTCAATAAGAAGAGCACTTTCATTAGAAAAGCCATAGTCTTGCAAGTATTGCTGATTAAGTCCATAGATGTGTTTTCTCGCCCATCTATCGGCGTTGGGATCACATTTGGCATGTTGATGGTAGTACTAACAATTTGATACGACCAATTGTCTATAGCAATTGTACTGAGCTCCTGTTCAGGTTCACCCTTCACAATCCATAAAAATTATGATAGATGACTAAAAAGAAAATTACATAGTTTTACTCATCGGATAAAAAATCCTATAACATATTACAATATGAAGAAGTGCAACGATGCTGTTCCCGACAAAATACACAAAAAATATGATGACAGCGAAGAAGTAAAATGTATCTGATAAGACCACGTCTACGACACTCAAAGCACTTAAGCGAATTGTCATAAGGTAGAGATAGGCGAGGATTAGCGATTCTCTCTCTTTGACTTGCGTTTACCAGCATTCTGACTTCTGTGACTTGCGTTCATACTTCTCTGACTTGCGCTTCGTGCATCCGTCACTTGTACGATTCAAAGATAGATTGATTGTCGCTATAAAAACCCCATTATTTATTGAGAAATGCATGATTCTCATTGGATGACGATCCTCATTGGCCAATGACATCAAGCTTATTCCAAATCTGGTCTCAGGTTTTTCGTCCGATGCTTCGTTCGCCCGCTAGAGCCCAAAACACAAAATTCAACCTTCGTCGCTTTTCCAACATGACCAAAAATCTTAGAGCCACTCTCAAGTCTAAACGAGGGAAGGTATGGTCAAGCAGTGGTTTCCAATGAACTTGTCTCATTCTCAGCTTTCAAACGAGATACTGCACGACTTTCTACGATCACTAGAACCAAAGTTGGAAGCCGCTGCCGAGCGGGGGTGGCGTCAGCGATCGAAGAAAGTTTTTTCTCTCCGATTGACTTGAAAATAACCATACCGATGTAAAATTGCACTAGGATTCCGAATCTGGCCTCCGTTTTTTCATCCGATGCTTTGCATGGTCGCTAGAGCCCAAAAACGGTCAAAATTACCTCTTTTTCAAATTGAGAAATTTTTTCTCACCGATGGCTTTCAAACTCACCATGTCGACGTAGCAGGACATGCTGATTCCGAATATAACCCCCGTTTACCTCTGTCGTTCAAGTCAGCCTGGTCGGTCGACCAAGTCAACCTGGTCGGTCGCCCTCATCCAGCCAGGTCGGTCCATCCGAAACATTGTCGTTTTCGAGGGGGGACGGCAGCACGCCTGCGCCACACACAGCGCAGGCCCGCACTGTGCCCAAATGGGAGTGATCCTTACTACTAAAGAGTTCAAATTGAATGATCAAAGCATCAAAGTCATTCGTGTCGTAGTGTGGCCTACTGGCATGAATATAGGCTATGTAATTACACTGCATGTTACAGGCACCGTGATGATATGGACATTTTTTAAAACTCAGTCTAACTCGATCCTATCAGGGCAAATGAATTTTTAAAATTTGTAGTTGAGCTTGCAGCATTTTATTATGAGCAGAAAGTTAGCTGTGGATAGTTCAATTACTTAATTAAGCCTTCTCAAAAATCTTCGATCCAAATCCGTTCCGCAAAATGTCCAATTTTTCGCATTCGTATATCCTCGCGGATGCGGATGCAGATTGTCCATCTTTGGTTGAAATATGAGCATGAAACAAATGTATTTCATGTACGTGATGATGCCTATGAGTGTATTTATCAGATTAAAAGTCATCCCAACCGCTCATCCTCTACTTGCCAATTTGATCCACCGCTCACCTCATTTCATTAATCATAAAAAATTTCAAAACCTTCCATTTTTGAAAAAATAGAAAGTTTTCATTACTTATCGTATCTATCTAACTAAGAAATAACAAAATAAAACAATATGGTAGAAAGGTGATAGGCAAAACGCGAGCATTCAGCAATCGCTCCTAATACAAAGGTTTGGCTACCCGTGGTGTTGATCAACATCATCGCTATTGCAAACTCAATGTATGAAGGCCAAAGATGCAGAATAATATGATCGCAGGTTGCGCAGCCTTCCTGGGTTTATTTGGTTCCTTGATTTTGATTTGAAGATAAAAGTTTTTAGATTATATTTATGCTCTTTTATACGTGAACATTCATGGGTGTCGTGAGTGAGTGAGTACCTGCTCTTATTTCAAAAGTCACTAAATTTGAAGTCATGCGACTAAGTTGACTTATGAAAAAATCGATCAATCATCGCGCCTGACCCTGAAACAAGCATTCAAAACACGATCTAATTCTATACTCAATTACATGTATATTTTAGAAGTCATCAGATAGAGTTCACTATAACTTGCAGTCATTTTCTCTGCACTCAGAGATACACTCCACCAGTGTTTTGAATTTTTTATCGCTGAAATTTTTGAAATTCTCGCCATTTTTGTCTTTACATATTCCTGTGCACTTCTGAACGCATGGAACTGATGCTGCTGATGAAGAGGTTGTTAATGTGGAAATAACCACCAATCCAATAATGAAGCACAACGCAGTTACCTAAAATGAAAGAATACTCTGAATCAGAATTCATTTAACTAATAAATTGAACCTGTTGAAGCACAAAGATGATCGGAATAAAAATGCAATATAGTCCCATGACAAGAACTTGCTTTGATTTTCATAATCTTCATTGTTGCATTGTTGTAATTCTTCAACACAAAATTCGATGGAACAGGGGTACAAAAATAATTGCAACAATCCTAAGAGAATTCTGAATTTTCATTTTGCACATTATTCGAAAACATATTGAAATAGTCATCATGAATCATCACACATGATAGTGTGGAAAGTGTGATTGATTCATTGATTCATTGGTTCATTTTCTTTGGTTTTTAACACATTTTTATGGAGCAAAAAGCTTGCATTTAGTCTGGATTTGGGTTGACTAATTTTCAGCTATTCAATTTGGTCGCAATGTGTCTCTCATTTATGAGACATTTATGACATTTTTTACCGAGAATTATCTTGTGATTAGCAGTTCTGACTTAAGTGACTCGTGCTAATTGTTAAAATGTAGCCTGTTGTATGTATAGTAACAAGCTGCATACAAAGAAATCACAGTACAGGAACATGCAACATGTAATTGTTGAATTTGTCAACGACTTATCAATTGACGCTTCCAATATGTAAAACATATGATTCCAGATACATGGTATATGGTATTTCTTGGCAAAACTTCATTTTCTTCCATTTACCAAAATTGATTACATGCACGATATCTACCCACTGATACATTGTTTATGTAATTCTGTAATTCTAATTAGCTATTCGATATTTCTATTGATTTTTATTATGCTGATTGCTGACCATTGTGGTTTTCATGATCTTAGTGCATTGAATATATTTGCAGTCAATCCCTCGGGCATATAGCCTAATTTAGCAAGAGACCGCAAAAGCTACAATATTGTGATAGGCCCGCAAATGCAGTAATTAAATGGTCTGACATGAAGGACTTGGCCTAACTTGTTAAAAGCTACGATTGATATGAAAGAGATCTTGCTGTTTTTAGTCACCGCTATGGTATCGATTTGTGAAGTTGAAGCAGGTAAACTTCTCATTTCAGCTGATTTTTTCTTCCAGATGTGCAAAATTTCATGCATCCGAAATTCCCAATTTATCTCTCTCGGGACCGACAATTTTGCTTCCATATAACCGGAATCGTCTGTAGGTTCATATCTGAGGGTTTATTTTTGCAGGCACAACCGGCCATGGTATTGTAAGTTTTCACGAATGTTCAGGCAGTAATCGCATGTTTTACTTAGAATTTGATATACAATATTGCGATGCATTATTGGCCCTAAGAATGAGAAAAATACTGTCAATATATGCAGATATTCACTCGCTACTTACTTTTGCAGTATAGCATGGAAATTGTCAAAAATTTCTTATCGCTCTCACCATAGCGTGAACAAGGAAAATGAATTCAGGTTATATCTATTGTCATCTAACTGATAAAATTCAGTCGATGACATCACGAAAATTCGAGGTTCATTGCCAACTTCAAGACTCAGAATTTTTTTATTCTGCGGTGTCATCTTTTGCTTCACGACTTAAAACTCTTGAATGGCATGAGCTTTTATTATGCGAAGTCATTTTTCCACTTCAGTAATTGATTTTTGTATTCACTCACTGTGATTTTCACTGAATATTTTGAAAACAGAGCTTTGCTCCACTCTGACAATCAAATTGATGGATAGGTTCAAGTTATATACGACATGCGTGAATCTCACGTCAACGCTTTTTTTGGACAAAATGAATCATGTTAATCTTGATCAAATTTATGACATAAATTTTTCACCTGATGAGAAGTGTGCCATCCTCACGAGTTTAATAGAATTCTGCTTTTCTAATAATATACCGTCATCCACGGTAATTATGACAATCAACGATAAACCGCACATCACGCCCCTCATTAAGCTATAGATTAACAAACGTTGGAATGCATTTCGTAGCATTCACTATATCATCACTTGAGTACCAAAGTTAAAAATCTCATTTTCCGCGAAAAATGCAAGTGGGCCTCAAAGGCAAGCAATTTTCCAAAAGACATGTGGACCGTTGTCAGTGAAATAAGGGGTACGAAAAGGTTCTGTCTTTCAACCAGCGACGCATTGATTCGCTAATTCCTCTCTCCGCTATGTAAATCGCTCAATACCAATCACATACGAAGGATGCATGCCAAATTTTTTTTTGGTATATTTCTGTATACAGTTGTATGCTTTTCGCATGTTATTTCAAGTGTGGTATGCTTTATATACTAAAGCCATAACAGCACAATGTTAAAAGAAGGCATCAATTATGTCTAAAGTATGTTGATTTAAGGCCTTTTGTCAATAAAGATCACACTAATGTTACTACTGTTTTGTAAGTAGTGAGATAATGACATTCAATAGTCAAACTTACAATACTGAATTCGATTTTAATACATGCAAGTCTAAGGCATTTCATAAATAATCAATAGGTATTCAACCATCAACAATTATGCATTATGTAATTTTGAAATTAATCATATTAGCAATTCAAAATAAAACCACATTACAATTCATGAACGCAAAAATAGTTATGTTTGAGATATATAAGTCAACATGATTAAAAGAATAAAGATAAAGAATAAATATCTTTTGAATAAATTGATGTTTATCAACTTGGTTCATAAAGTAGAGCTAAGTAAGGGTCCTGTAAATGTTGCATGGCAAGTAGCAACGACGACATACTCGTGGAGCATAAAATTCACAATAGATCTATTCAAGTTAACTGTCACACTAACAAAAAGAAACATTCACGACTGGTGTTACTGAAAAAAAGTCATTTGACAGTAGAATGTACTACATATATATTTTTTGCTATGTGATACCAGAGGCATACGAATGAGGATGAATTTGCATCGGGTCTCGTATATAAATCACACCAACAACTCGTATTTAATTGTAAAACAGCCAATCACAGATAGAACAGTTCGTATCGCTAAATACAATCATATACGAAAATAAGTGAGATTTCGTATGAAAAACATACCAGATCTCTGTAGGCATACGAGAATCTCGTATCAGATGTTAGTTTCAAATTGTATGTGATTTTGGCATTTGTTTGTATGCAATTTTCGTATCCAGCGGTTTACAGTGTACAAGCAGAGCAATCTCTGAATTCCAATTTTTTGAAGCTCAGGCTCACCGACCAACCCCCGCTCAAATAAGATTCTGATGACTGGTCCCCTATTGTGAATACCGATTCTGTCTGTAACGCTCTGAAGACTCTCAAATCTGGTGAATCATCCGGTATTGACGGCCTCCCGAATATCCATTCAACAAAGGCTGCAGACATCATCGCCCTACTTTTGTCACATATTATAAATGTTTCAATCTTATCCAGACAATTCCCAACAGTTTGGAAGGAGACTGTCATCACACCATTGCCAAAAACGAGCCCTCCCTCAATTAACGAACTGTGCCCATCATTATTGACCGGTCCATCTAAAATCTGCAAGAGACTAGTTCTCAAGTAAGCCATAGAAGAAATATGTGCGGAGACATTCAGTGCTTTCCAGTTTGGTGGCAAAAATTTTCTTCCATATCATCAGCACTGATGCGTCTTCATGACTTCATTACTCGGGAGCTTCATAAGCATGAAGTGATGGGAGTTCTTGTTTTGGCCTAGGATTATCGCAAAGTCTTCGATGCTCTTGGCCATGATGCAATTATAAACACCTTATCAGAGAATAGTTTTCCTAAGTATGATATTTTTCAGCCGGAAAGAGCCAGGAAATTTTGAGATGTTAATTATTATCTTAAGTTAAGATGTACAAAATTTTTCGATTACCATCCAATAATCATCTTCAGGTACAAAAGACTAGGGTTAGTAGAAGTTTGAAATATAAGATAAAAACAATAATTAACATCTAAAAAATTCCTGGCTCTTTCCAACTCAAAAATATCATATCATGACTAGCCAGGGCATCTTCCAAGTAGTCTTCCTAAGGGTTTTACTAGGTGGATCCGCAGTTACCTGGTAGGGAGATCCCAAAGAGTCAAGATAAACAATCATCTCAGTGACAGCCTGCTGGTCGTTTCCGGAATTCCGCAGGGTTTGATTTTAGGCCCGTACCTATTTAACGCAGTTGTGGGATCAGTCAAGCCTGTATTCCCTCAGAACATCATGAATAAGTAGGCTACATTGACGACTGCACTCTTGCCATCCCAATTCAGAAAGGTGACCACGTGAGACACTTCACTGAGCACAACAACATGGTAACGTGGTCCACTAAAATTGTACTAAACCACAATTTTAACAAGGGCAAAGTTATGTGGATTCTCAAAGTTGCAATTTCTAACACTTCCATTTCTCCTGATATGGCCCAAACTGATGAGCTGCGAATATTGGGTACATCTTCACACCAGATCTTAAATGACACAACTAAGTTGCTCATATAACCAAAATTGCATCGAGACGACTTCTCGCTCTTCATGCACTTCGCCCATTCATCTCACGCTCACAATTAGTCCAAAATCACTCAGGTCTCATTTTATCGGTTATAGAATACTGCTCAGCTCTCATGGTCGGAATGTCAACCTAAGACAAAGAAACGCTGGACAAGTTTAGACAAAGCGCTCATCGCATCGTGTGTGATCAAGGTTGTACGTGCGAAATATTTGAGTATTTGAATAGTCGACGTGAAAGAACTTCAACTAAGTTTCTTCATGAGATCTCGTCTAACGTGAAACATCCCCTGCATGACTTATGTCCAAAGAAATCGACGCGCACTGGAAAGTTCCTGCAAATTCCATGTAAAACTTCTCGCAGACGTGGCTCCTTCTTTCCTGCAAATATTATTCTTTCAAACAATACATGGATTGACCAATTAATAAACGAATCGTAACATCTCGTACGCATATCTTGATTATTTTATTGTTATACATGTCTTGCATTTACGTGCCAATCTAACCACATTGTCGACTTGTAGTACATTTAAAATAAACGAATCCTTACCTCACCTTACCTTCTACAAAATAACGAAAGTCAGTTGGAAGCACTGCTGTGAACGATGCTGGCTGCGTTTCCCCTTACGATGGCAATTGATAGTCGTTGCCCGAGATGTTCTGTCTCGTAAGGGTCGCCAGAATTGACGCAAACTCTCTTTCCTATCTTTCTCACAAACTGCCTTGTGGACTCGCCACTAGCTCCTGACGTTTCAAATGAAACTGCCTAGAAGATATATCTTTCGTTGCGAGTCAGGTCTCCATACTTCGTCTTCTTCCTTTCTTCAGCCTTCGCTGCTGCAGCTCTTGCAGAAGCTGCCCCGGACATGACATTGCAGCCGATGACGGTATCCACATATGTGCGTCCCATAATAGGCCCTGTCCATTTTGATATGGAAAGACAGTCATCCCAGTCATCCCATCAGGGCGCTTACCGTCAGATCTGCAAACACCTTTCGGTTCCAGAACAGAACCCTACCCGACTGATTGCAGAGATCTCTTGATCACGACATTCAAAACTGAATGCCGAAGAAATCTGCCTTTGCTGTATCGGCAAGATAGAGGATGGTATCCACGTTCATCTACTATCGCTCCACACCTACATCTATGTGGATGGCAAACTTTACCTCCAACTCGAAGAGAAATTCCGATTCGAAGAGTGTCTGCATCAAGTTCTGCTACGATTGCACTTGATGAAATTGAACGCAGCCATGCACCGCTCTCAGGGCAATTCAAAGCTAAAAGTCTGGTCCGAGAATACTGGTCATACTTAGACAAAAGGTCACTAAACTTTTCTTGCAAAATGATTTCATCCCACGCTTTTTGAATATGTCTTTTTTCTGGCAATGGAAGTTGTCGTTTTCTTTGCCATTCCTCAGTGACATGATCCTGTACAATGGATAAGATATCCTTGTTAAATGAAAGCAAAATCAATTTTACAAGATCATTTTTCTGGTACAGTGACGATAAGTAACTGCATCAGATCAAGCAATATAGTATTCCTCAACAACAAGGCCACACATTCGAACAGGAAGGGATGCCTACTTCCAGCTATTGTCATCGAAATCGATGTTCTTTGATGATATCATGGAAGCCAGGCAATTAATGTTATTTGGAAATTTATAGGGTGACATAGAATACATCCCAATGTTGAAAATCCATGGTTGAAAATATCACTCATTTATGTTTGTTAATGTTGATATCATTGCATGCAGTGTTGTAATAGTTATTTACGCCACTAGTGCAAAATATCCATCTTTATTGCTTTCTTTGAGGTCAACATATCTATGCACGAGCCCGAAGGGCGAGGGCATAGAATGTTGATCGAGGAGAAAGCAAAAGATGGATATCTTTGCACGAGTTGTGTAGGTAATTTTATTTTTCACCGATATCATGACTAATCTAATTCTATGGTGTTTGATGAGTTAAATATTAAGCGGGTTTTATATAATTCAATCGCATATATCTATATAGAAATCTATAATTCGACCAGTGCAATAATGAAAATATTACTGCACGCCCGTGCAGTAATCTGCTTTACAGGTAAAATAAAGTGACAGGATATCTACATTATACGCACGGTGAAAAATAAATCATGTTATAGATGGCTTGATATCGGATTCAAATGGACATTTTGACCACTTAATTCCTCTATCCAAGGAGGTCTAGATATCTATAATTGTAGATATCTAGGCATCCTTGCCTCTATCAAGGCATTTATCATGTACTTATTTTCCTCATCACAGAACATTATCTTCTTTTCCTGGATACATTCTAATTAGCGAAAGAACTGACGATTTCTATGAAAATCTCTACATGTATATTTTTTAAAATAAATATCTTGCATTTTGAATTTAAAAAATAACATGTACATAATACAGAATGCTTCCTATCAATATACTCCAAAAATTTCCTTAAAACTACCTTAAAGCTTTCCTTTAAGGAAAATTACCAAAATTTCAATCTTTATATATTTCTATAACACTGATTATATATATGTGTACACTACATTAAACGTTTAGTGTACGTTTAATAAGTGTATAAGTGTATAGCGTGAAATAAGTGTATGATATATCACTGATATCAGGCTTTACACGCTGTAGAAAGTTCCGAGTCATTGATTTAATATGGCTCGTGCATTAAGTCATGGACTCCTAGACATATAACACCTGGACTGTTAGCCAAAATCCAATGTGTACACCAGAGGGCCAATATCTCTTAGAGAATGTTGTTATTGAATTTGAGCTTCTTTGAAGCTGAAAGATGATTTGACATGCATTTAATTTCACTCATTATTAATTTCTCTCATTTAAATGCATGCAAACCTCAAAAAAATTTGCAAATTGAACTGCTGTCAATAAATGAATATAAATTTAGCAAAAACTAACTCTTCGCTTTGTTCTGAATTAATTTTTTGCCATTATTTTTTTTTGAAGACACATTTTCTCAGAAAGTTCTTCAACCAGATTTTTGACCGTGCAGGTGAAAAAACTCTTTGCAAAAAGTCAACAACATCATGATTGTTTGAGCAAACATCTCTTCCGAATATGAAATTCATGTAGATCGACTCATCAAACCTCTTCACCATCAACAAAATGAGAGTCTCTGATTTTCAGGAGATAAAAAGTGCTTCTTTGCAATAGTTGAATTTTTGATGGCTTGGGATAAACGGAAACAATGAACCCCAAGATTTTATGCAGATGCGGTCGGTTGAAGGAGGCCACATCTGCTGACCTAATTAAAGAAATCGAAGACCTTTTCATTTTCAAAAAGCTCTTCTTCACTTTTATCGCTTGCTACCAGAGTACTTTCGCAACTTGAGCAATGGAGACTTCTGATGATTGACCTACAAATTGCAACGCAGACAAAATAAACTGCATTTGCATCACTCGAAAATATGTCTCTGTCAATGACGATGGATGACATTAAACATTCAAAATCAACAGCGGATCTCTCTGGAAATCTGGAAATGAATCATGATCGAGAAAATCATCGATGCTCTTTACAGAAAGACCACTGAACCTTAACGGAAATATGGCTCTTATTTTCCTGCAGCTTTCAAGAACTTGACGAACAGATATGCAATAGTTCACTCCAGAAAGTTGTCTGAACCAACCAAACATTGATTAAATGGAATTTGATTGTATTTTTCCAAGAAGCAGATGTTTCAATTCCAATCGATCAAGTAAGAAGCATGCCATGTCGGATAATGCAATGGAAGTTTGTTGTAAGGCTAGGAATGTCTCTTGTGAAAGTCCTTACTGGATTTCCATTGCAGCAAAAACTTGACAAACTCTCTCATAAAGGAAATTTTCCAATCCAAGGAAGATCTCACCGGATCCTGAGTTATCGATGAATAAGTTCATGGACGAGGACTTTCCGAGTGCAAAAAGACTGATATCTGTGATGTATCAAAATTTAAAGACATCACGTAATATGATATCTGTGTATTATTATAGATGTCCCTGGTATTATATACTGTCTATTAACAATACCATAGAAAGTCCTAGAATGGAGATTGCATGGAAATCATGACACACGCTGAGGGAACTTAGGTGGGGCAAAAAGCAAATTTTACGAGATGGTTTTCTTGTTTTCTGGTCGGCATTTATACAGTATTCATCATGAATTTGTGATCTAGATTGTTGCACATGTTCTATAAAGATCATGTGCGCAAAAGCAACATTGAATTTGCAAAATACAGCAGTGACAGGATGACAAAGAAAGAAAGAAATCTTTTAATACGTTCTTTACGTTCAGCGTTTTGAAATATCGATCCTATAATCTATCAAGAGCAGAACCAGACACACATGCAACTGATAATGCCGATTTATAGGACATGCAATGCTCCAACTTTAAATCATAGACCATGCAATCCTCGAGTATTAGTGTTTTTCTTTAAAGGGAGCCTCTGTTAAATATATTTGAACAATTTTCAAAAGCTTTGTATGTTTTCGAACATCAGCTTCCGCAACATTGCACTGTATCACATGCATCATTCAATGATTACCGTAATTGAAAGTTCCAGCGACATTTTATTTTTCTGATTGTTGATTGTAGGTAAAAAAAGCTTTCAGTTTGTTTATTCCTGAGCAGCACTAGCTTTCTTTCGCTTGAATGAGAAATTATCCAATAATTTGAATTATTATCTGTTATTTCTGGAGATGTTCTCACAATCAGTATACTGACCACCTTGAATTATGACTCTGTGAACCAAATATTAATTTGTATTCCAACAATAAAAAATTGGATTCTAGTTGTCAATGACTGCTACACATATACACACTACAGTCTTCCATGGAAAAGTAGGCTGTTTCATTTGAAGCAATGCTACCTTCTCACTAAAAATTTTCTTTAAGAATAACTTTCAATTTTCTGTCAGCAACTACCACCAATACATGAAAATTGACAAATGGTTTGGTTATGATGCAATGTCTTTGATCAAAATTTATAGATAAACCATAGATTTTACTTTGTGCCATCGTTACACATAAACAAGATACTTCCATTCTATTAGTTATTTCGGCAACTAGTGCATGATTGATCAAGGACAGATTGTGACTGATATGTCTATGATTATCAAGAGTTTTTGAATAGAAATTTAGCCTGATCAATTGTGAAAATATCTATTCACAGATCTAGTCCATAGATTTTTTGTCTAGTCTATACTAAATCATGGACTCATATATAGGAGTCCATGACTAAATCAGGACAAGAGCACTCATAATTGGCATAGATAGCGCTCCTTCCAGTGCATTGGAGTAAGTATCATTTCACTGAAATATCATTTCATTTCATTAATCATATCAAAATGTTTTACAACCTTTCCGGCTTTTCTGCTTTCTGCCATCTTCGTCTTTAACATGTTGTTTGAAAAAATGAATTGACGGTCTTCAATTAAGTTGAACAATTTGCATTGTGGGGCGTTTGATAAGTGACGATGAATTGCCGCTCTGACACATAAAAACGACGCACATGAATGAGGATCTCCTTCTTCCTTGCATAAACTAGAATAAAACTCTCATTAGTAAGTCCAGATCTTTTGTATCAAAATTCTCGAATTGATCATCACATCCATTTGATTTAGCAAACGCCCTTAGTTTTAAAACATGGTATTTCTCTTGAATTGCGCTGCTTTGGGGTCTTTGTGTCTTTTCAAATGAGTCCATTTTAATTTTAACGGCCTCATCGACATTGTTCATCACATTTTCTTTCTTTAGTTTGACTATTAAATCAAAGTTTGTTGCGTCAAAGTCACTCACTTGGAACGAATCTAACAGTAATTAAACGAAACACTTTGGCTTACTTGGTACATTGCGATCAGCTTTCATTACAAAATTAGAAAAATCATTGTATACAAAAATTCGCTGTATGCAGACTCTTATTTCAGAACATAGAAATAGAACAGTTGATATTTAAAATGGTTAAGTATGGAGTTATTCTGAAACACCTGCCAAATATTTCGATGAACAACGCTAAGATAGCTCTCACCTTGAGATTTCTATAATGAAACATTCGACAAGCCATAGAAATCGAATTATTATCAATGGCAATTATCTACCGAAGTCATAGAAATAAATTGTTTATCTGAAGTTAGTCGCTAGAATGGAAATTGACTCAAGGTCGCGGCAAATCCGGGGGAAATAAGTTGGGGCATGAAGAACCAATTAAAACCTTCGATTTACTCATGTGACTGATTCTAAGCCAATGATACAGACGTTGGCAGGTGCATCTAAGTGAAAATGCGTGCGATTTATGTGCCGTTATTGTGCATTGCATGAAGCTTAATTTCCATTCTAGAGGTTTTATTGTTGTCAATTTCTATGACCGAAGTTGTCCAAAACATTCTACTGTCATACTCAGTCTAATTGACATAGCGTCATTTCATGAAGGAATACGCTACGAAGACGCTAACTTCGCGCTCTATCGGATAATTCTTTTTCCTGTTGAAGGACAGTAATGAATAAGATATACTAATGATAAGATGAATAGATTGAAGCGTGGTCTGCAAATAATTTTCTAAATGGTTGATTAAAGCATCAAAGTATGACAGCGTGCTGAAACCGTGCAATTCGTTTCCGCCGCGCTGTCAAGCAATAAGGTAGTTATCGCACTCTCGGCTTCGTCTAGACCTTCGGACTCGACTAATCCTAGAGTGCGATAACTATCACGTAGTTTTTGAAGTTTCAATTTGGTTCGTTATTGTTATTGTCTTGTTAAGGAAACATCTTGTTAAATCCTATTAATGTTCTATAATGACTGGCATGAATTGAAAAATTGCTATATCGATGACTCAATAAAGTCAATCTTGATTAAATTAATTCATACCTATTCCTTCTGCAGATGATCGAAGCATATGAATATCTCTTATAATGATGCTCGCAGAGAATGATATGAAGTAGGGTAAGTCTACTATTTCATTTCCGACAAAGTCAGAAAAGCAATTTTTTACTGTGGTCATCATTTGCTCTTCCGAAGTTACAACAATGATGGCCCTTGGCTACTGAACTAACTATATGTTCGATATAAGTGATGTTTCTCAATATAAACGGCTCCAATTTACAGAGTACTCAATTGAAATAATTTTTACTGTAGGTAGGTCTCAACTCTCCAAAGTCAGTAAATAATTAGTAGGAATTTTAAGTACAGCAGTTTCATTAATAATTGTAATTTTTTGTAAGTTAAGTTTAATAACAACATGTAGGTCAAAGCATATTGCTTTATCATACTAGACCATTCATTGTTTTGATTCTAATACCGATAGGAATTGTGATAAGTTTGTAACATTGTTAAGTCTATTCTAATTATCTCAGGTGTAAGGAGGCAGGGTTTTACTTTCCACCAATCCAATTACGTTTTGGCAAAATTACAAATTTTTTTCTGATGCATTTCCTGACCCATCTGCTGAGTTTGATATTCAGCGAAAGCTGACTGTGATATTAAATGAGACTCAATTATACAGTTGAATGTTTGCGGCAATTATCATATGTATATATCATATGCTTAAGCTAAATTGATATAGCTTAGCCTATAATAATGAAAGTCATTTCCTCACCTTCATGATTCTACTTGCTTTGATTTCTCACAGCACAGTACAGCGAATATTTTATCCAAATTTGATGAATGATTTCTTTTCAATCTTTCTATCTAAGTGTCTTTAATAGAACTTGCTTTCAACAGTTCATTGTTCATATACAATTGCTGACAGCATGTATTTGTCTATCTTGTGTCTCTACAGTTGTGATTTAATAAAGGAGATTTTGTCCGCGTTCTAGCGTTTTAACTTTCTTGCTTAAAATATATTGTAACAAAAGAATCTTTGACTGCTATTCTCACAGCCTTTGCTGCTTCTTTGTTTCACACGAACTTGTCAAACAACATATGAAAACGTATGTTTTAAAGGTTTTCTTAACTTAACACGTCAGATCTAATATGGCTGCATGCATACATGTATCTGAGCAAAGCATTCAATATTCGAATGAATTTTCTTCCTTTCCCAAGGCTTAGAAGAGAACACGCAAAAAAGAAAAAAATTGAGAGAGAAAAGTGATAGAGAATGTTGTATATCAGGGGTCCACAGACTTCGCACCGGGGACTCGCACCGCGGCATCATTTCTAAGTACCGCAATGAGCTCGTGATGAGCACGCTATAAAATGATTTCATTGTGCATGTAGTTTATTTCATTATCAACCAGGTTTAATTTGTCCTATAGGATGTGAGTCTAAGATCACATTGCAATTGGGTAAAGTCGGGTAATATCGACAGTTAAGCCAATTTTCTAAAATGAAGCTCTAGGACTTTAGGAACTCATCTATACGTGCAGCAAATTGCACCAACAAGTAGTTGACTCGCAAAAGTACAACAGAGGCTTGGTGGAGCACTTCTGATTGCCTCATCCTGACAGATATCGAAGCTTGAAGTGAGTCGCCGAATTCTACAATAAACTGCCCCAATCATCGCAAATCAGTCAGCTTCTTCACACGCCATCTGACACCTGTGCTTGGTTATTCCATAGCATAGGGGAATGTAGTTTCACTGAATAGTATTTACTCCGTCAAATCCTTTAGTTGTTTTAATTTATATTATCACATGAAGTCGATGCAAAAATGTCGGGTACTGTCGACACTTTACTGTTGATAGCATCAAACAGCACTTTTTTAGCAAGATACTGACTAAATCGACAGTATTTTTTCATTATTGTTTGCTGTCTCATAGAATACCGCCTTCACAAGATTTGAATGCATCCCTGAATTATTAGGTCTATTCAGACCATGCGTCAGACAATTGCAGTTCACACACCTTGGTTTTCACCTAGAATCGTAAATTCAATCGATAAACTAGAAAATTGGAGTAAGAAGATATCAGTTGGATATCACAGTTCATATCAAAACCAAGAAATACAGCCGTGAGATCCCGAAAACCATTTTACTGTCGATAATACCCGATTTTACCCAGTAGTAGGCGTATATATATATATATATCATCAAAATATAAATCATGCAGATACTTCATATGATCGTCACAAAGCACAAAAGATAGTGAGAAATAAGAAAAAAATATGCAGAAATAGAAAAAGTAACGAGTTTTAATCAAACACAAACCGTTTACCATGGCATAGAACCACAGAAGTCTGGCAGTATTACTTTTAAACCAGACTTGAGTTGAATTTCTGAAAAGCACAACCAGTTTCATGTCTCGCATCAATTCTTTCTTGATGGATATTATGTTTAAGAATATTTCATAGCTTCCCTCAGCTCATTTCAGAGTTTTTCCTAGTCAAAATTTTGGAAGACTTAGCTCAATTTTGCCTGATAGAGCAATAAAATTGTCTATTAATTTCTTAGCTTTGTAGACAATGCAGTTGCTTCACATAAAATTACTTTTGACATATTATAGCTATCAGAGGTCACTACGAGGTGCAGGTAGAAAGATCAGAACAATCTAGAAATGTATTGTTAAATATTTTGAAATCAAGCGAATGTGCTGAGAGTGAATCAAAGGTTAATATTTGTGCGTACACTGCAAATCGCTGGATACGAAAATTTCATACAAACATATACCAAAATCACATGCAATTTGAAACTAACATCTGATACGAGATTCTCGTATGCTTACAAAGATCTGGTATGTTTTTCATACCAAATCTCACTTACTTTCGTATGTGATTGTTATGTAGCAATGCGAACTATTCTAATTGTGATTGGCTGTATTACACTGAAATACGAGTTGTTAGTATGTTTTATGAACGATACCCGATGCAAATTCATCCTTATTCGTATGCCTCTGAAAAGTATTTGGTATGTGCAGCCTTAAGTCACATAGCAAAAAATGTGTGTATTACATACTACTGTCAAATAACTTTTTTCAGTAATACTAGTCGCGAATATTTTTTGTTTGATAGAGTGATATTTAACTAGATTCGATTTTTTGAGAATTTTATGCTCCACGAGATTGTCGTCGTTGCTACTTGTCTAGCAACATTAACAGAACGCTTAGTCAGCTCTACTTTATGAGCCAAGTTGATAAACATCGGTTCATTCAAACGATGTGTTCCTTGCAATCATGTTGACTTATATATCTCAAACATAACTATTTTTGCGTTCATGAATTATAATGTGTTTTTATTTCGGATTGATAATATGCTTTTTTTCAAAATTACATAAGGTATAATTGATATAATTGATATATAATATTGATATAATAATATTGATATAATAATATTGATATATAATTGATATATAAGGTTGATGATTGAATATTTATTGATTATTCATGAAATGCCTTAGACTTACTTAATTAAAATCGAATTCAGTATTGAGAGTATCACTCTTGAATGTAATTATCTCACTACTTACGGAGCAGTAGTAACATTAGTGTAATCTTTATTGACAAAAGACCTTAAATCAAGATACCTTGGACATGATTGATGCTTTCTTTTAACATTGTGCTGGTATGGCTTTAGTATGTGAAGCATACCACATTTGAAATAACATACGAAAAGCATACAACTATATACCAAGAGAATACAGAAATATACCAAAAAAATATTTTGGCATGCATCCTTCGTATGTGATTGGTATTGAGAGATTTACACTGTAGAGCTTACATGAAGCTGAAGGATTTAAATAAAGTAAAAGCTGGGCTATTTATAGGTCTATATACATGTAGAATCCAAAATAAAAATCACAATGTTCAGAAAGGAAAATATTATCCCGAGCTTTCACTCGTCATTCAGCGAGCATAATCATGGGAATGAAAATTTGAGAGGACGCATGAGACAGTTAGAGGGATGATGCAATAGACGGATTCATTGCACAGGTGAAGGCAAAGATGGACTTCCATCGCGATGAACGCGTAAACCGATACCACGAGCAAGTTGGGCCACGTGTTTATTTACGTGATTCAGGCCAGGATTTAGATTGACCGTTTCATTACATTGATCATTTCAGAATCGTCATAATTAAAAGAATGATCACAATTGATGGAATGAACATGTATAACATTATTCAAATTGTTATTCTTCAGATCCCTTTTTGTGTTCATTTACTCTAGTGGTTAATGAACGACCAGTTTCACCTACAAGAAGTTCACTCAGATAGCTGTAGCCTACCGCATCGTGTCTATTTTTAACGTAGTGGTAACCCATCGAATTGCTAATTCAACAAACTATTACCTCTCCTAAGTTATCATGACATGGAGGATTTGTAAATTACTTGTCTTTCCTCTGTATTGCCATCATAATCAGTCTAGTTCGTATAAGCCTACATTTCTTCTAAGTGCAAAAATTTGCATATCTCACATGTGGTACTGAGTCTCAACTCAAGTTCATATGATGGAATCAAAAATGCATGCACATTGGATTTAATAAATGTTCAGTTGCTACTCTGCCTATTACATACCTACTATATGGATAAAGTATAGACTTAACTTAACCTCTTCAGCCCCGATTATGTGCGGAGCACGTGATGTTGGCATTTGCATAAGTGTTCGACTAGCAGCTGACATAACTGGCAGAACTGCCCATGACCAAGGCCGGCGCATCATTTTCCAAAGAGGGGGGACAAGAAATCATATTCTTGGGAACGTTGTATTCAATTTAGACGTGCGCAGGGTTGCGCATGTATACATACAAATTGTCTATTTTCGTCAATTCTGCCTACCTTCGTCAATATTGCCAACCGTAAAAAGCGTAGAAAGATAAAAAAATGATTAAGTGTGAAATTTACAGCTAATTAACCCATTATGTAGTATATCTGGGTAAA
This sequence comes from Prostheceraeus crozeri, assembly GCA_907163375.1. Taxonomy (NCBI): domain Eukaryota; kingdom Metazoa; phylum Platyhelminthes; order Polycladida; family Euryleptidae; genus Prostheceraeus; species Prostheceraeus crozeri. The sequence continues at coordinate 330,950 of CAJQUW010009011.1, read as the reverse complement.
ATATTAAAAATAGGCTGCAAAATTTAATCACTCCGAAAGACTTTGTTTTTATCATAATACAAATCGGTCGCAAAAGGTATTTTTCTTTTCATTGTAGTTTCAGTCGCTATGACCATCCATCTTCAGGGCTATTACATTATATTTTTAAATCATGCATTATAAGGGCAGTGCATTGACTCTAAAGACAAGCTCTCATAGCGTCTGAAATACTCTATATTGGATTAGTCAAATTATGAAATTATGATATCTTATACTTTGCACTTACCCAAGCCATGTACAAACTATGTAATGAATTAATTAATAATCATTATAGATATTTAAATGATAGTCATAAAAGTTATTCAGATATTGTAAATGCGGTCTTCTTTCGCTTGAATGAGAAATTATCCAATAATTTGAATTATTATCTGTTATTTCTGGAGATGTTCTCACAATCAGTATACTGACCACCTTGAATTATGACTCTGTGAACCAAATATTAATTTGTATTCCAATAATAAAAAATTGGATTCTAGTTGTCAATGACTGCTACACATATACACACTACAGTCTTCCATGGAAAAGTAGGCTGTTTCATTTGAAGCAATGCTACCTTCTCACTAAAAATTTTCTTTAAGAATAACTTTCAATTTTCTGTTAGCAACTACCACCAATACATGAAAATTGACAAATGGTTTGGTTATGATGCAATGTCTTTGATCAAAATTTATAGATAAACCATAGATTTTACTTTGTGCCATCGTTACACATAAACAAGATACTTCCATTCTATTAGTTATTTCGGCAACTAGTGCATGATTGATCAAGGACAGATTGTGACTGATATGTCTATGATTATCAAGAGTTTTTGAATAGAAATTTAGCCTGATCAATTGTGAAAATATCTATTCACAGATCTAGTCCATAGATTTTTTGTCTAGTCTATACTAAATCATGGACTCATATATAGGAGTCCATGACTAAATCAGGACAAGAGCACTCATAATTGGCATAGATAGCGCTCCTTCCAGTGCATTGGAGTAAGTATCATTTCACTGAAATATCATTTCATTTCATTAATCATATCAAAATGTTTTACAACCTTTCCGGCTTTTCTGCTTTCTGCCATCTTCGTCTTTAACATGTTGTTTGAAAAAATGAATTGACGGTCTTCAATTAAGTTGAACAATTTGCATTGTGTGGCGTTTGATAAGTGACGATGAATTGCCGCTCTGACACATAAAAACGACGCACATGAATGAGGATCTCCATCTTCCTTGCATAAACTAGAATAAAACTCTCATTAGTAAGTCCAGATCTTTTGTATCAAAATTCTCGAATTGATCATCACATCCATTTGATTTAGCAAACGCCCTTAGTTTTAAAACATGGTATTTCTCTTGAATTGCGCTGCTTTGGGGTCTTTGTGTCTTTTCAAATGAGTCCATTTTAATTTTAACGGCCTCATCGACATTGTTCATCACATTTTCTTTCTTTAGTTTGACTATTAAATCAAACTTTGTTGCGTCAAAGTCACTCACTTGGAACGAATCTAACAGTAATTAAACGAAACACTTTGGCTTACTTGGTACATTGCGATCAGCTTTTTTTTTACTTCAAACGATCAGATTTCATTACAAAATTAGAAAAATCATTGTATACAAAAATTCGCTGTATGCAGACTCTTATTTCAGAACATAGAAATAGAACAGTTGATATTTAAAATGGTTAAGTATGGAGTTATTCTGAAACACCTGCCAAATATTTCGATGAACAACGCTAAGATAGCTCTCACCTTGAGATTTCTATAATGAAACATTCGACAAGCCATAGAAATCGAATTATTATCAATGGCAATTATCTACCGAAGTCATAGAAATAAATTGTTTATCTGAAGTTAGTCGCTAGAATGGAAATTGACTCAAGGTCGCGGCACATCCGGGGGAAATAAGTTGGGGCATGAAGAACCAATTAAAACCTTCGATTTACTCATGTGACTGATTCTAAGCCAATGATACAGACGTTGGCAGGTGCATCTAAGTGAAAATGCGTGCGATTTATGTGCCGTTATTGTGCATTGCATGAAGCTTAATTTCCATTCTAGAGGTTTTATTGTTGTCAATTTCTATGACCGAAGTTGTCCAAAACATTCTACTGTCATACTCAGTCTAATTGACATAGCGTCATTTCATGAAGGAATACGCTACGAAGACGCTAACTTCGCGCTCTATCGGATAATTCTTTTTCCTGTTGAAGGACAGTAATGAATAAGATATACTAATGATAAGATGAATAGATTGAAGCGTGGTCTGCAAATAATTTTCTAAATGGTTGATTAAAGCATCAAAGTATGACAGCGTGCTGAAACCGTGCAATTCGTTTCCGCCGCGCTGTCAAGCAATAAGGTAGTTATCGCACTCTCGGCTTCGTCTAGACCTTCGGACTCGACTAATCCTAGAGTGCGATAACTATCACGTAGTTTTTGAAGTTTCAATTTGGTTCGTTATTGTTATTGTCTTGTTAAGGAAACATCTTGTTAAATCCTATTAATGTTCTATAATGACTGGCATGAATTGAAAAATTGCTATATCGATGACTCAATAAAGTCAATCTTGATTAAATTAATTCATACCTATTCCTTCTGCAGATGATCGAAGCATATGAATATCTCTTATAATGATGCTCGCAGAGAATGATATGAAGTAGGGTAAGTCTACTATTTCATTTCCGACAAAGTCAGAAAAGCAATTTTTTACTGTGGTCATCATTTGCTCTTCCGAAGTTACAACAATGATGGCCCTTGGCTACTGAACTAACTATATGTTCGATATAAGTGATGTTTCTCAATATAAACGGCTCCAATTTACAGAGTACTCAATTGAAATAATTTTTACTGTAGGTAGGTCTCAACTCTCCAAAGTCAGTAAATAATTAGTAGGAATTTTAAGTACAGCAGTTTCATTAATAATTGTAATTTTTTGTAAGTTAAGTTTAATAACAACATGTAGGTCAAAGCATATTGCTTTATCATACTAGACCATTCATTGTTTTGATTCTAATACCGATAGGAATTGTGATAAGTTTGTAACATTGTTAAGTCTATTCTAATTATCTCAGGTGTAAGGAGGCAGGGTTTTACTTTCCACCAATCCAATTACGTTTTGGCAAAATTACAAATTTTTTTCTGATGCATTTCCTGACCCATCTGCTGAGTTTGATATTCAGCGAAAGCTGACTGTGATATTAAATGAGACTCAATTATACAGTTGAATGTTTGCGGCAATTATCATATGTATATATCATATGCTTAAGCTAAATTGATATAGCTTAGCCTATAATAATGAAAGTCATTTGCTCACCTTCATGATTCTACTTGCTTTGATTTCTCACAGCACAGTACAGCGAATATTTTATCCAAATTTGATGAATGATTTCTTTTCAATCTTTCTATCTAAGTGTCTTTAATAGAACTTGCTTTCAACAGTTCATTGTTCATATACAATTGCTGACAGCATGTATTTGTCTATCTTGTGTCTCTACAGTTGTGATTTAATAAAGGAGATTTTGTCCGCGTTCTAGCGTTTTAACTTTCTTGCTTAAAATATATTGTAACAAAAGAATCTTTGACTGCTATTCTCACAGCCTTTGCTGCTTCTTTGTTTCACACGAACTTGTCAAACAACATATGAAAACGTATGTTTTAAAGGTTTTCTTAACTTAACACGTCAGATCTAATATGGCTGCATGCATACATGTATCTGAGCAAAGCATTCAATATTCGAATGAATTTTCTTCCTTTCCCAAGGCTTAGAAGAGAACACACAAAAAAGAAAAAAATTGAGAGAGAAAAGTGATAGAGAATGTTGTAAATCAGGGGTCCACAGACTTCGCACCGGGGACTCGCACCGCGGCATCATTTCTAAGTACCGCAATGAGCTCGTGATGAGCACGCTATAAAATGATTTCATTGTGCATGTAGTTTATTTCATTATCAACCAGGTTTAATTTGTCCTATAGGATGTGAGTCTAAGATCACATTGCAATTGGGTAAAGTCGGGTAATATCGACAGTTAAGCCAATTTTCTAAAATGAAGCTCTAGGACTTTAGGAACTCATCTATACGTGCAGCAAATTGCACCAACAAGTAGTTGACTCGCAAAAGTACAACAGAGGCTTGGTGGAGCACTTCTGATTGCCTCATCCTGACAGATATCGAAGCTTGAAGTGAGTCGCCGAATTCTACAATAAACTGCCCCAATCATCGCAAATCAGTCAGCTTCTTCACACGCCATCTGACACCTGTGCTTGGTTATTCCATAGCATAGGGGAATGTAGTTTCACTGAATAGTATTTACTCCGTCAAATCCTTTAGTTGTTTTAATTTATATTATCACATGAAGTCGATGCAAAAATGTCGGGTAATGTCGACACTTTACTGTTGATAGCATCAAACAGCACTTTTTTAGCAAGATACTGACTAAATCGACAGTATTTTTTCATTATTGTTTGCTGTCTCATAGAATATCGCCTTCACAAGATTTGAATGCATCCCTGAATTATTAGGTCTATTCAGACCATGCGTGGAAAATGGCGGGTAATATCGACAGTTCAAAACAGTTTTAGGGCTCTCACGGTTGAATTTCTCAATTTTGATATGAACTATGATATCCAAAATAATCTCTTCTTACTCGAATCCATTTATCCATCGATTTAATTTCTGATGAGGTAGAAAGTGAGGTGTGCAGTCTGTAATGATATTCGCATGATATCGACACATTGCAGAGCGACATCAACAGTTCCCGGAAAAAAGCATAAAAAAAGACAAGTAAGATAAACTGGAGACACTATATATTATAGTAAACTACATTTTACACATCTGCAATTGTCTCTTTGATTGTCTGAAAATGCATAACTTCATCACTCTCCGCTGCGCTATGCGCTTGCGTTCCATGCATGAAAAATGTGCTGAATTCTTTTTTTTTGACGAAGATGGACTCGCCTATCTAGACTCCTCTCAGTCATGAAATTCCACCTTCTCGAACTGTCAAAGAAACAACAAATATCTTAAGTTTCGCTTCATACAATATTCGTACATAATGTCTTTAGACTACTATACCTAGCAAATTTTAACTCTTCTCTTTGGGACTGTCGATATTACCCGACAAAGTGTCGATATTATACGAGCATCATTTTAGTTCACACACCTTGGTTTTCACCTAGAATCGTAAATTCAATCGATAAACTAGAAAATTGGAGTAAGAAGATATCAGTTGGATATCACAGTTCATATCAAAACCAAGAAATACAGCCGTGAGATCCCGAAAACCATTTTACTGTCGATAATACCCGATTTTACCCAGTAGTAGGCGTATATATATATATATATATATATCATCAAAATATAAATCATGCAGATACTTCATATGATCGTCACAAAGCACAAAAGATAGTGAGAAATAAGAAAAAAATATGCAGAAATAGAAAAAGTAACGAGTTTTAATCAAACACAAACCGTTTACCATGGCATAGAACCACAGAAGTCTGGCAGTATTACTTTTAAACCAGACTTGAGTTGAATTTCTGAAAAGCACAACCAGTTTCATGTCTCGCATCAATTCTTTCTTGATGGATATTATGTTTAAGAATATTTCATAGCTTCCCTCAGCTCATTTCAGAGTTTTTCCTAGTCAAAATTTTGGAAGACTTAGCTCAATTTTGCCTGATAGAGCAATAAAATTGTCTATTAATTTCTTAGCTTTGTAGACAATGCAGTTGCTTCACATAAAATTACTTTTGACATATTATAGCTATCAGAGGTCACTACGAGGTGCAGGTAGAAAGATCAGAACAATCTAGAAATGTATTGTTAAATATTTTGAAATCAAGCGAATGTGCTGAGAGTGAATCAAAGGTTAATATTTGTGCGCACACTGCAAATCGCTGGATACGAAAATTTCATACAAACATATACCAAAATCACATGCAATTTGAAACTAACATCTGATGCGAGATTCTCGTATGCTTACAAAGATCTGGTATGTTTTTCATACCAAATCTCACTTACTTTCGTATGTGATTGTTATGTAGCAATGCGAACTATTCTAATTGTGATTGGCTGTATTACACTGAAATACGAGTTGTTAGTATGTTTTATGAACGATACCCGATGCAAATTCATCCTTATTCGTATGCCTCTGAAAAGTATTTGGTATGTGCAGCCTTAAGTCACATAGCAAAAAATGTGTGTATTACATACTACTGTCAAATAACTTTTTTCAGTAATACTAGTCGCGAATATTTTTTGTTTGATAGAGTGATATTTAACTAGATTCGATTTTTTGAGAATTTTATGCTCCACGAGATTGTCGTCGTTGCTACTTGTCTAGCAACATTAACAGAACGCTTAGTCAGCTCTACTTTATGAGCCAAGTTGATAAACATCGGTTCATTCAAACGATATGTTCCTTGCAATCATGTTGACTTATATATCTCAAACATAACTATTTTTGCGTTCATGAATTATAATGTGTTTTTATTTCGGATTGATAATATGCTTTTTTTCAAAATTACATAAGGTATAATTGATATAATTGATATATAATATTGATATAATAATATTGATATAATAATATTGATATATAATTGATATATAAGGTTGATGATTGAATATTTATTGATTATTCATGAAATGCCTTAGACTTACTTAATTAAAATCGAATTCAGTATTGAGAGTATCACTCTTGAATGTAATTATCTCACTACTTACGGAGCAGTAGTAACATTAGTGTAATCTTTATTGACAAAAGACCTTAAATCAAGATACCTTGGACATGATTGATGCTTTCTTTTAACATTGTGCTGGTATGGCTTTAGTATGTGAAGCATACCACATTTGAAATAACATACGAAAAGCATACAACTATATACCAAGAGAATACAGAAATATACCAAAAAAATATTTTGGCATGCATCCTTCGTATGTGATTGGTATTGAGAGATTTACACTGTAGAGCTTACATGAAGCTGAAGGATTTAAATAAAGTAAAAGCTGGGCTATTTATAGGTCTATATACATGTAGAATCCAAAATAAAAATCACAATGTTCAGAAAGGAAAATATTATCCCGAGCTTTCACTCGTCATTCAGCGAGCATAATCATGGGAATGAAAATTTGAGAGGACGCATGAGACAGTTAGAGGGATGATGCAATAGACAGATTCATTGCACAGGTGAAGGCAAAGATGGACTTCCATCGCGATGAACGCGTAAACCGATACCACGAGCAAGTTGGGCCACGTGTTTATTTACGTGATTCAGGCCAGGATTTAGATTGACCGTTTCATTACATTGATCATTTCAGAATCGTCATAATTAAAAGAATGATCACAATTGATGGAATGAACATGTATAACATTATTCAAATTGTTATTCTTCAGATCCCTTTTTGTGTTCATTTACTCTAGTGGTTAATGAACGACCAGTTTCACCTACAAGAAGTTCACTCAGATAGCTGTAGCCTACCGCATCGTGTCTATTTTTAACGTAGTGGTAACCCATCGAATTGCTAATTCAACAAACTATTACCTCTCCTAAGTTATCATGACATGGAGGATTTGTAAATTACTTGTCTTTCCTCTGTATTGCCATCATAATCAGTCTAGTTCGTATAAGCCTACATTTCTTCTAAGTGCAAAAATTTGCATATCTCACATGTGGTACTGAGTCTCAACTCAAGTTCATATGATGGAATCAAAAATGCATGCACATTGGATTTAATAAACGTTCAGTTGCTACTCTGCCTATTACATACCTACTATATGGATAAAGTATAGACTTAACTTAACCTCTTCAGCCCCGATTATGTGCGGAGCACGTGATGTTGGCATTTGCATAAGTGTTCGACTAGCAGCTGACATAACTGGCAGAACTGCCCATGACCAAGGCCGGCGCATCATTTTCCAAAGAGGGGGGACAAGAAATCATATTCTTGGGAACGTTGTATTCAATTTAGACGTGCGCAGGGTTGCGCATGTATACATACAAATTGTCTATTTTCGTCAATTCTGCCTACCTTCGTCAATATTGCCAACCGTAAAAAGCGTAGAAAGATAAAAAAATGATTAAGTGTGAAATTTACAGCTAATTAACCCATTATGTAGTATATCTGGGTAAAATATTAAAAATAGGCTGCAAAATTTAATCACTCCGAAAGACTTTGTTTTTATCATAATACAAATCGGTCGCAAAAGGTATTTTTCTTTTCATTGTAGTTTCAGTCGCTATGACCATCCATCTTCAGGGCTATTACATTATATTTTTAAATCATGCATTATAAGGGCAGTGCATTGACTCTAAAGACAAGCTCTCATAGCGTCTGAAATACTCTATATTGGATTAGTCAAATTATGAAATTATGATATCTTATACTTTGCACTTACCCAAGCCATGTACAAACTATGTAATGAATTAATTAATAATCATTATAGCTATTTAAATGATAGTCATAAAAGTTATTCAGATATTGTAAATGCGGTAGTGTCATCTTAACTGATAAAATGTAATATTTTCCCATGCGACAACTTTTCATGCTTGTTTTCTATTTGATGAAAATGTGAGGTTCCACACATTTTCTATTTTCATAGAATCCATTTTCATTTTGCTTGTACTATTTAAAGCATCCGAAAATGATAGTGTAGCATGCACTGGAAGCCAATTTATGTATATCTATAATTTAGGGTCTCACTCACTTCGGAAATCGTTTTTGCAAATCATGCACCTTGATTTGAGTCTCAGAGGAATTAAAACGATGCCTGATCATCCAGATGAATTTTCATGGATCGATTTGACGAAGCAACATGTTAGCACTCACATAATGAGGATCGAGCGTGCGGTGTCGAAGACGTGGAATAAAATGAACTGATTCGGTCTAACAAAGCTATAAATTTAGGGATGACTGAGAGGCAGGTGGAGGCGGTATAGCGATGATGATCCTAAGTCAAGAAAATTAGCGAAACTTTCTGCATTTCACTTCTCAATTGATCGTCTTGAGAAAGAGCAGTGAAACACATGTTTGAATAGTGGATTAAACCTTCGAAAGATTGCTGACCTGCCTGTCAAATTCATCAATATATGAGCTACTCATCTCAACATGCACAAAGCCTGAATGGATTCCGGATTTTAGTCATCATTCCACTATGCAGCTCTGCTATGCAGTTCCTGGTCTAAATCCCGCTGTGTGCACAGATGTTGACGTCACTGGACAAGTGTTTATCATATTGCAAGCGATCATCTTCAGCTAATTATCACATTAAGATATTTGCCATCTATTAATGAATTAATTACATTTTACAACGCGCGATCGGAAGAGAAATTAGAGGTGCGCGTTATATACACGATAAAACGTGATACATTAAATTCGCCAAAATATGAATATTGTGTTCATAAAATTACAGAAATAGTGCCTTCAGAAGTGAGAGGGACAATGCCCCCTGCACCCCTGATGCGTCGCCTACGCCCATGACACGCGGTCCACGTACGGCTGGGTTATTCTCCGTTCCTATTGTTCACCCAGCATCAGAGGAGTTGTAGTTGTGAGTGAGTGACGTGACGTGCACGGAACGCCATGGGTATGGAGCTGCGTGGAAGATTTGGCGTCGGGCACATTAAAAGGTTGATTCGTATTATGATTAAATTGCTTAGACCTATACTTGTATGCGTTCCTCGCACACCAAGTGATCGATGCCATGATCGATGCTACTTTATTTGAATGTTTTCCTGATCAAACAGATTAGATAGATGCATAGATTTGGTAGAGTAGCAACTCAGCAATAATTTAATCCTTTTGTGTATACAGTTTCGATTTTATTAAATGAACTCGAATGAGACCCAGCATCACATGTGAGATATGCAAGTTTTGGAACTTTTGGAGAAATTTTGGATTTGACTGATTGTGGTAGCAAAGCAGAAGGAATAATCGCATTTTACAAATCCTCCGTGTAATGTCAACCTCTCAATTAACTTAAAACAAGTAAATGGGTCCGCATCACTAGTCATATTTGCGTGAATCATAAAATTAATTATACCGATGAAAATGGAATTAAAAACTTGAAATTTCAGCCAGAAAACCACAATAAGATGTCGACGTTTTTATGAAGACTTGCAATGCAGCTCATAAAATTCCTTTGATAATCAACTTAATTTCCGCTTGATTAAGATGCTTGTTAGCAAATGTTCACTCCAAAGATATTTAATATCTTTGTATTTAATTGTTCACTCCTTCTGATATCCAACGTGTTTCATAGTACTCATAGAGTAGGGATATACTCATTACATACTACATTACTTTCAGGGATATACTACTCTATTCATCTCGGTGATCTCGGTAGTAGACTATAGGTATAAACACGGGAATAATTTGAAAAATTTAGCTTTTCAGAAACTGATCAAATACTTTTTGGACCGCAGGAGCGTGATCTCCGCAAAAAACTGAATCTTTTCATACAAATATTTTCACTGTTGTTTGAGTCGACACCCTACATATACCTACTCTATGGGTGGGTGATTCATGTTGTCCCATGACCCAACTGATAGCCCAACTTGTCCCACCTTTCCACATGTCGAGGGCCTAGCACATTGAATGACTGTGACAAAGATATTTAATTGTTTAAAAGGGCTAGATGAGAAATAGATGCCTAAATTTAAACCCATTTTAGTACGGTCCTTATCGTGGCAAAAAAAGCATTACGGCAATGGGGCAAAATTGCTGTTTTGTCGGCTGTACCGTGTGCAATGCGACAAAAAGCTTTGGAAATGGCACATGATGTAAAACACAACCCACTGATACTATATGATAAGTTTCAAGAATATTCCTTCAGTAGTTTCTCTGAAAAAAATTGTTAAAGATGAGAGTGGCGATACAGCAATTTAGTGCAGTACTATCAATTTGGAAGAAAAGATATTCACATGAAGACTGATGAGTATTAATAAACACACAACTCCCTCTGTAGAATTCATGAGTATCAACAAATTCAGTGAGAATTCGAATATTACACTGAGCAATTGGCTATTAATAAGGCTCAGCCATGTCAACAACGCTCTTCGAGTTATTCACCAGGCTGAAACTGCAATATGGATCCATGTGTTGTAAATAATTAACAGAAGGCACTTTAGGTCCAAGTGGAATCGATCATCGGATGTCTGTCAATGTCAAAGATGTTGTCAATGTGCATTGTATAACATGCGTAATATATGTTGTTTGTTTTTATTTGGCAAAACCAATTTTATATTACGCATGTTATACAATGCACATTGACACGCTCGCCACGCTAAACGCGATTTCCAAGCTTGGCAGGGCAGCGGTGGGCACAGCAACGATATACATGTACAACCATGGCCAGGCTTAATTCGTACTTATTACAAAGAAACAATCTGTATGATCAAAAGTAAAGACGCGGTTCATTTTTCTGTTCAGAAAAGTAATTTGGTCATGTATTTGGTGAATTGTAAGTGAACTTCACTCTGCTTTCATCTAAGAATGAAACAATTGGCTTTCATTTGTGCTATTCCTGTATAACATGCGCTCGTCAGGTTAAATAATCAACTGACATAAAATAATGCAATGAAGTCTAATTGAAAGAATTGTATCAATCTTATTTACAACTGGGTTTTGCAAGACATCTGAAAAAGTAGAATAGACTATTATTTGTTGCAATTTGGACGCTGTTGTCAGACATGTATAAAAATTCCTTGATAATTATTTAAAATGTGTTTTGGTTCTGTAATTACTAAAAAGAGGTAATGAAATTGAATATTTGTTGCTCGCTTACAAATATTTTCAAATTCATGCAATATCAGCTGATTTTCACTGGTTTCGTTGCACACAAGGTAAAAACACGTCTATTTCCTATCTAGCCCTTTATAATGTTAAATATCTTTGATGAAATTCCTTTGATAATCAGCTTAATTTCCGCTGAGTTAGGATTGCTTATTATCAAATATTCATTCCTTTTCATATCTAGCTTGTTTCATGCTACTTATATTGGAGAGTCATCTCGGTAGTATAAAAATTGGCAAATTTTGACTTTTTTCAAAAGTGCTCAAATAATTTTTTGGACCACGGGAGCGTAATCTCCTCAAAAACTGAATCTTTTGATATAAATATTTTCACTGTGTGCAGATACTTTTATGAGTCGACACTCTACCTATATATCCGTACTCTATGCCTACAATATTCCTGTTTTCTTCACAGTCCAAAGATATTTAATATTATAAAGGGCTAGATAAGAAATAGACGTGTTTTTACCTTGTATGCAACGAAACCAGTGAAAATCAGCTGATATTGCATGAATTTGAAAATATTTGTAAGCGAGCAACACATATTCCTTTTCATTACGTCTTTTTAGTAATTACAGAACCAAAACGCATTTTAATGATAAATCAAGGAATTTTTGTATATGTCTGAAAACAGCGTCCAAATTGCAACAAATAATAGTCTATTCTACTTTTTCAGATGTCTTGCAAAACCCAGTTGTAAATAAGATTGATACAATTCTTTCAATTAGACTTCATTGCATTATTTTATGTCAGTTGATTATTTAACCTGACGAGTGCATGTTATACAGGAATAGCACAAATGAAAGCCAATTGTTTCATTCTTAGATAAAAGCAGAGTGAAGTTCACTTACAATTCACCAAATACATGACCAAATTACTTTTCTGAACAGAAAAATGAACCGCGTCTTTACTTTTGATCATGCAGATTGTTTCTTTGTAATAAGTACGAATTAAGCCTGGCCATGGTTGTACATGTATATCGTTGCTGTGCCCACCGCTGCCCCGCCACGCTAAACGCGATTTCCAAGTTTGGCAATAATCTAACGTGTATATGTAATTTTGTGGTATGATAATACATGATACAACAGAAAAAAAATAAATATTAACTATCAGAAAATTTAATATAAAATTGGCTTAAGCAAATAAAAGCAAATAACATATACTACGTATGTTATATACAATAATAATAATATTAATATGGCTTTATTACACTTCAAAACAAGATTCTGAAGTGGTATGTGTAGCGTGGAGCGCAATTGATGTAAATAATAGTTTGCTTCATATTTTATTTTGATAATCTTCGGTAGGATGTATCTGATAGTTATCAGGTTTTATTATTTTCTCGGAGCACTTGTCCAACTTTAATAATTTATTTCTTAACCTTCTGTGCGAGTTGCCAAGGAAGAGAATGGAAGACTATCAATTTCGCCTTCCCTATAAAAACAGCAGGACACACGCCGGCGGGACCTCTAATTGTGCATTCATCAAGGCAAGGCGTGAGGAGCGAGTGGGAGAGAGAATTCTACGATACATGCTCGCGCACATGCGCTGACTGGCGGCAAATCAACAACTTCAAAACGCTCACGAGAAGACAGGCGAGAACGAGAAGAAGGAGTGAACGGACACAAACACTTAATCAATTATCAGTGGTGCGACTTGACTGTGAACGCTTAAACGGCCCTCCTGAGGGCCACCTGCATTCCTCCTCAAGAAAAGTGAATGTTACAGAAGCAAATTACTCTTTTTGTTTCTCAACTTTATGTTTTGGGGATAATTAAACATCACCCGTAACACATGTACAACATCACAGAAGATAAAACATGAAAGAAAGTTAAGCAAATCTAATGAAAGACGACTGAAACCGCTTGGTTTTGGCCATCACTTTCCTGTGAAGGAATCTTTTGCGAGTAGAAGACCTAGATGATGATTTGTCAAATATCACATGCAAGGGATGCTGAGGGCACATCGCTTTACTTGATAGGCGTCTTGCCATCAAGTCACAAAAATCAGCAAATTTGATTTTCCCCTTAATCCGAAAAATTCGGAAAACACGTTCTTCAAATTGGGTTAACTGCCGGAAACAAGTTTTGTTAACGCTACACCATGCAGGAAAGCTGTAGCTGGCTATCGATCGTATGAGTGTACAGCATACCAGCCACATGATGCGCTGAGGAGCGTTAATCCGTTTAAGAGAGTAGAGCATGTACAGTCTTTTCCTGGCACGGCTCAAGACATTCTCAATGTGATGGTGCCACGTTAGCTGATCATCAAATGTAATGCCCAAGATTTTTGCCGTCTTTACTGCTTCAATTTCACAATTAGATGCTGTATCTTCTAATGGAGCCAAAACAATGGACCATTTCGTTTGTATGTTAATCACTTTCGTCTTATTGTTGTTAAGTTTGAATCCATGAGATTCAGACCAGTAAGTCAGATGGTCAAGTTCAGAACTAAGATGATCTTCGCTGGCATGCCGTAGGGCATGGATAATAAAAAAGTCATCCACGAATTTTAGGAGAGTGCTATTTGGTTGTTGAGCATGATAATCGTTAACAGCTATGGCGAACAGAAGAGGTGATAAGACACCTCCCTGGGGCACTCCACTAATAGCTGGGTACCAAGGAGAAAGTTGTCCATTTGTTTTCACACATTTCACTCTAGAATCAAGGTATGATTGAATCCATTTAATGAGTTCAATAGGAGTGGCAAGTGAATACAACGAGTTTATGATGACGTTATGTGGTATTTTGTCGAACGCTTTCGTGAAATCCACCATAAGAAGTCTGATAGCACCAGGTGAATCCAAATGAGACAAGATACGATTGACCATATAGGTTAGTGAACAAACAGTCCCCTGTCCATGTCTTGGTATGAATGCAAATTGATCACTTGAAAGCTTTGGCAAGATGGAATGAAACCAGTTCTTCAGTATGATTTTACCAAGTATTTTGGCCAAAACAGGCAAAATAGAGATTGGTCGGTAATCAGTAAATTGTGTTTTTTGCATTTCGGTATAGGCACTACATACGCTCGCTTGAGAGTAGCGGGGAAAATGCCACTGTTGACACTCAATGTACAGACATGATGGATGATGGGGACCAGAGGATCACACAAGTCTTTGTAGAGCCATGTAGGTAGGCCACCAGGTTCAGGAGAACTTTTTCAAAGGCTGAAAATCACTTCCATCACATCCCTTTCGGTTATGACAAAAGGGACAGAGGGCACATCACTCGAAACTATCGCGATATCAGTGTTTTCATAGACAGATGAGAATGCATAGCACAATGCAGAAGCATCAATGGAGTTGTTAGCAATGACATTGTCGCGACCTATGAGCGAGTTAATACATGACCACGTATCTGCAGCAGATTGTGTCTTTGAGAAACTGCTCACTAGATCAGGGGTTCTCAACTCAAAAATTCGGCGGGCCACATTTCGTGGCATTTTTCTAATGAATATACTACCGGACCAATCGACTGAATATATGACCAAAGAACCCCTGTATGCCTATTATATTGTTTATACATAGGTACCGTTATTAGTTAGAGTTGACTAGCGCCTATAGGCCTATTTATGTTTCATTAATAATCCTTCTGAAATTTTTTTTTTGTTTCGTGATGATTAAGTAGAGGTAGGGTATGGACCTATTGGCATAATTAGAAGGTACTATATAAGCTTACCTAGCTTATAGGATAGATCTGTAACTCTGTATACATGTATACTTTTACAAAACGCATGTGGTTTTGAAAATTTATTGCCAGTGAGAGTTTATCGTTTTTGTTGAAGCCTAATGCGCATTCACAAAATATGCAACGCTTATAGATAAAGAGAGGGAGGGAGGGAGGCATACATTCATTGGATGAATGCTAACGTTTGGGAAATATTACATATTATGTATGCATGCGTACATGAATATAAACACTCCTTGTTTAAATTGAGAAGAATGATGATAATCCAATAATGATATTATAATTATAAATTGCAACAGAAAAATAGAAATGGCTTCATCCAAAACATCATAAATGCTATTAATTGTGTCAGTGAGAAACTTGTCCAGGCTTTGCTTTTGTCAACTTGACGAATCTTGGTTTCAAACCGGTTAATGCAAGACGCATCATGTTTTGTACATTTGCGTTAGTCAAGCGTGATCGATATTTGTTTTTTATGTAGTTGAGTGTAGAGAACGAAGACTCACAGTGGTAAGTTGATCCGAACATTGCAAGAAGCCTAAGTCCACATCGTCGAATATCTGCATACTTCTCATCCTCAGGAATGTCAAACCACATATCAACCATAGTTGTTGCACCTCTAACGCATTCTTGAACAACACCACTATTTCTCAGCGCAATCAATTGCAGCTCACCAACAGCTCCATTCACGCCAAATTTTTCGAATTGACCTGCACAGATTTCAACATTTGCTTCTACAGGATTTCTCATAAATCCTATCAAATGAATAAGGTCATTAAAATCTTGAAATCGATTGTCAAAATCGATTTGAACTTCAGCTATGTAAGTTTTGAACAATTGACATGTATGATCTGTTTGCTACGGCTGCAGCTTGCTTCACTTTTCTCTACAGAGCTTCTCATTGAATTGAGTGGGAGAAATAGCGTGCGCACATCACGTTTGTCGCCGTCCGCTACAAATTAGCTGTTCTTAAACTGATAGACAAGCTCAATTGACAAGCCGTCAAATATACGCATGTCTTGCTCACTCGTTTCATCGCGGGCCACCGCCAACAAGCTTGCGGGCCACAAAATGGCCCGCGGGCCACGTGTTGAGAACCCCTGCACTAGATAATCACTCTTCAACTTAATCACATGCTGGATAACAGATTCACGAAGGCGTAAATACTTTAGGGTCTTATTTTCCTTGTAAGCACGGTCTGTCTGATTGATTAAATGTTTCAAAGAAGATTTGACCCAGGGCTTGTCATCACTCCTCATTCTAACAGAGCGTTCTGGAAAGTGTCTGTCAAGTAAATTGCCAACTTCCTCAATAAACGTATCAGTCACAGAGTTAACATCACTCTCAGAAAGAAGGGAGGCCAATCGATCATTGTTCGTTAATTCAAGACCAAACTCAGCACAAGCCGAGGGCGTTTTTACACGGAACTTTGCTTTGGTTGATGTGGGTGGCGGCAAGACCTTTTTAGTGGGACAGTAAATAACCGAATGATCTGAGCGACCGATCGGAGGTAAAAGGACAGAGTCCAAGTAGGAATTAGCACCATCGCACAGAACAAAATCCAGTTGTGAGCCACCCCGAGTAGGAAAATCAAACAAGCTTTTCGTGTTGATGAGTGAGTTGATAGTGCCTACACGTTCAGAAAGTCCGTTAAAATCTCCCGCTATAATGATATTCTCGATAGAATGAGATTGACGACCATGATTAACCAGCTTCAGCAGTGAGTCAATGATATACGAATGGAACGACGAACTTCCCCAGTAAGGATGGTAGATCACAATCACAAAAATGTTACTGGGATGCAAGATAAAACAGAGCAGCTCAGTTTTGCAATCTTGGGAAGTAGCAGGAACACAATTGCATAATACAGCTGAATAGAATTGGTGGCAATACACCAGAATGCCTCCACCATTTGATCCTCTGTCTCTCCGCAAGACATCATAATTAGGAATATGAAGTCCACTGTCATCTGTCGTGTCATCCAACCATGACTCAACGATAATCGCCATACCAGGCTTACACTTCTTGATTTGAATAGATAGGTCATCAATCTTGTTCCTCAAGGATCTGATAATGGTGAGAAAAATAGATGGAAGTGAGATGGGCACAACTTCCCGAGTTCTCCGATGCACAGTTGAAACAATTTCAGGATAACGCAGATGGCGATGGACATGGTAAGAATGGCATGGACCAAGTCTGGGAGGATAGCGTGAACGAGGACGATGGTCAGTGTCTTGGGAAGAAGCCCCATGTTTTGAGTTAGTGGCCAGGACAGGAATGTGCTGCACGAAAATCCCATGAAAGAACAGACGACGCCCTGTAACTCTCGGAATACAGATACAAGGTTTGTGTTGAAGACGACGTAGGTCATCAATCCGAGTATCTGGGGTGCTGTGCAGACATGCAAATGAGAGAACGCGTAGAGCAAAACAAGACTGTTCTCGATGGCAAAAAGGGGGATCGAACAGTCAAACCTCCGCGGGTGAGTTGGGCACTGTACCGCTAGACCATCACACGGTTGACGAGTCTGCGTGAGAGACATACGCTATTATTCCCAAAGACTATGCAATACTCAAAGACTGAAACTCTCCTATCTCTGTGTCTTAAGCTTTTGGAAACAACTTATTTGTCCTCAACGAAGATATCGAATAATTTTAATACATTAGAAGATAGGAGCTACCATGGATATTTTTGTACTCATAATAGATATATACCGTTTCCAAATTTTCTACGAGTTTACAGTCTTTATATCTTCCACTGTCTTTGATTATTCCCGATTCTGCAAACAGGCGCGCGTGAGTATCCCCATCCATGAAAGCGAGCGGCGGCTGATCAGCTGATCTCATGGCGTCATCTCACCATCCACTGGCAGGGAAAAGCGGAGTTCCTCGTCAGCAGGTGATGAAGCCACAGTCAGCAGTTGGACAGTATCGATCGTCGCCGGGCGGATGCAGTAGGCAGAAGACAGTCTTTGTGCAGATGTATAATCAACGCGAGATGTCAGTAGGGACATCTGAGGAGGCGGTAGAAATCGATACAGGTAACAGGATCAGCTCGCGCACTCAGAGCCAGCCAATAGAACGAGGGTATGAAGCAAATGGTATGAAAAGGGTATGAAACCAATAACCAAACTTGGTTACTCGTCGAAAGGAGCACAAGATGATGATGAAGGGTAAGGGAAAAATTCAAGAAAAACCGACGCGTAGGAAGGCCAGAAAAAAACAGAAACGGTGGTTCAAGAAACGCGCACCACAATCAATCCGACCGTCTACCTCGAGAGATAGGGACCGAATGCACATTGACAACATCTTTGACATCGGCAGACATGCGAAGATCGATTCCAGTTGGACCTAAAATGTCCTCTGTTAATTATTTGCAACACATGGATCCATATTATAGCTTCAGCCTGATGAATAACTCGAAGAGCGTTGTTGACATGGCTGAGGCTCATTAATAGCCAATTGCTCAGTATAATATTCGGATTCTGACAGAATTTGTTAATGGTCATTAATTCTACAGAGGGAGTTGTGTGTTTATTAATACTCATCAGTCTTCATGTGAATATCTTTTCTTCCAAATTGATAGTACTGCATTAAATTGCTGTATTACCGCTCTCATCTTTAACAATTTTTTTCAGAGAAACTACTGAACGAATATTCTTGAAACTTATCATACAATATCAGTGAATTATGCTTTACATCATGTGCATTTTCCAAGCCTTTTTGTCACATTGCACACGGTACAGCCGACAAAAACAGCAATTTCACCCCATTGCCGTAATGCTTTTTTTGCCACGATAAGGACCGTACTAAAATGGGTTTAAATTTAGGCATCTATTTCTCATCTAGCCCATTTAAACAATTAAATATCTTTGAATTTCATGGATTGTAAGTAGTAACCCAATGGCAAAAGGAAGGCCAGTGCGGTGCAGCGATGAGTCATCGCTGCTGAGTCATCATGCTGACTCAGCCCCCCCTCTGAAGAGAGGAAGGACATGGCCAAGGATGTGCTGGGAGGACTCGGACACCGTCCCCCCCTCCTATGAGGTTGTGTGGTGTTGGTTGTTCACGTCTCCGGTGAGAAAAGGGCAGGTGTTGGATGTTTTGGGATGAGAAAGGCAATATTTCGGGCTGAAGGAGTGTCCGGATGGACAAACCGAGGCCAGATTCGGATTCTAAGTGCAATTTTGCATCGGTAAGGTGATTTCCAGCTCAATCGGAGAGAAAAAGTTCTAACTAGCCCCCCCCCTCCTGTCAGACTTCCAACTTGGGAGAGAGTGATCGTAGAGAGTCGTGCCACAGCTCGTTTGAAAGCTAAAAGTAAGACCAATGCAGTGGAAAGCATCGTTTGTGTAGGTTTTCCTTCGTTTAGAGAGGAGAGTGACTTTAAGATTTTAGGAATCTCCGAAAACGGCGGCGTTAGAATGGGCAGGTGTTGGACGTTTTGGGATGAGAAAGGACCTGTTTTGGCATGAAGGAGAGTTCGGATAGATAAACGGAGGGCAGATTCGGATTCTACGTGAAATTTTGGGTTAGGTAGGTTATTTCCAGGTCAATCGGAAGAAAAAGTGCTGACCCCCCCCTCCTGTCAAACTTCCAACTTTGGTGGGAGTGATCGTAGAAAAGTCGTGCCATGGCTCGTTTGAACGCTAAGAGTGAGACCAATGCAGTGGAAGGCATCGTTTGTCCAAGTGTTCCTTGGTTTAGAGGGGAAAGTGACTTGAAAATGTCAGGAATCTCCGAAAAACGTTAGAGTTAGAAAGTGGATGTTTTGGAATAAGAAAGGTCGTATTTCGGGGTGAAGTAGTATCTGGATGGACAAACGGAGGGCAGATTCGGAATCTACGTACAATTTTACATGAGTAGGGTGATTTTCAAGTCAATTCGAGAGAAAAGTGCTAACCTTCACTATGGGATCCCGACACTTAGGATTTTTTCGTGAAAAAAAAACAGAATTGAGCTCCGAGACCCCTCCCATCGTGTTTCTCGTCAAAAATTGGGTCAGTGATGTGTCGATGAAAAAACACCCTCCCCCCTCCAGTCGAACTTTGTCAAAAGTGATGTTTCGACCAAAGTTGCTCAGAAACATGTGAAACAAACTTCTATCAAGGCTTGGCGTTGAAATTCGCACACAAAATTTTTTCGAAATCTTCTTCACTATGGGTCTGACACTAAGGATTTTTTTTCGTGAAAATGTTAAATTGTAGCCTACTTTGGTTACGACTATCACAGGAATGAAAGTGAATGAAGAGCTCCGGTTTCTTTTAGTGGAAACATCGCCATTTGTTCTCTAGGATCCTACCTTTTCAGATCTGTGGAAGGTTTCGTTTCCTATTTTTTTGCATAGTTTGAAAAAACGACAGAGTTTTTTCAACTCGGCTTCTGGTAATCGTAGAGAGTCGAACGATGGCTTAAATGAAAGGTGAGAGCGAGAAAACGTGACTGTCAAAATTTGAAGTCAATCGGAGCACTAGAACCGGAGATAGAAGTGTTTAAAGTTTTGGATCATTGAGATTACGTCATCAGCTGATCGCCACAAACTATGTAAGTGGAGTCTTCACTTGTGGGAATCAGTTCTCCTCCCGACTTGGTTGGGGTAGGTGAACTCCGGAGCTCCGATGATGGCATTGGAAATCTCTAAAAACCGGGTTTCTGGTGGACACCAAGGCAGATTTTTCGATTGCCGCACTCACCTAGGGTGTCTGAGCGAGTGGAGAGCCAGGAGATGGCCTAGTCTCCAGGCCATAAAAGACTCCAAAACTTTAATGGCTTGTAACTTTGTTTTTACAAGTCCATCTGACTTAATTCAAAAAAGGTTCGAGAAGTCATGATTCAGGTCAAGTCATAGACTACTTCTAAAATTTCATAAGTAGTGCTAAAAAGTTGAACAATTTAAATTCACTAGTTTCGGGATTTATCTGGGGTTTTCGACCCTGCTGAAGTCACTGAAGTCATGTATAAGTGTGTACGAGCCAGTCTTCTCATGTCTTTACGTGAACCAAGCGGCTTTTCACTGAAAGCGAGCAAGACACTGAGAGTTTTGCTGTAATATTCCACTGACAGGGTGTTCCTTCGGGACGGCGGATGATGCCGTAGTGATAAGTGTGGCAAGGGAGTGTGTCATATTTTAGTCCGAAACCGCTGGGGCAACTCATGTTGGGCATTTGACACAGTTCTCAACGTAGCACTTTGAACGCCAATCGGTTGAGTCTTAGCTATCTTGTCATGGGTGGCATCTAAACATCTCCATTGCAAAACGCTTGTGAATCACGGCTTGCTATCAAGCACGTTTCATGTCTGGCTATCAAGTCATCTCAACGTGAGGTGGAGACCTTCGATATAATACTTCCTACGGTTCCTTTTGGACGGCGAGCACTGCCACAGATGGAAGGAGGGCAAAGGTCGGTGTCATACTTTAGACCGAAACCGCTGAGCTGTCGCTTATGTTGGGCATGTGACACCGATCTCAACGGACTCTTTTCAATCGCTCGGTCATGAGTGCTTTAGCCATCTCCCGTAGGTTTTCTTTAAGATTCTCCACCAACGCTGTGAGACTGCCTCTGAC
This sequence comes from Prostheceraeus crozeri, assembly GCA_907163375.1. Taxonomy (NCBI): domain Eukaryota; kingdom Metazoa; phylum Platyhelminthes; order Polycladida; family Euryleptidae; genus Prostheceraeus; species Prostheceraeus crozeri. The sequence continues at coordinate 308,886 of CAJQUW010009011.1, read as the reverse complement.
CGAGGCTAAATGAAATGGAATGAATTGGAAGGGACATTCATGCGCCACACGCAACCACAAGCTCATTTCTCTCTTCGCTAATGAACAAGCTCTTGTTACTGTAGTCAGAAAATTTATCAGGTTTGCAAAAGCAAAGTTTAGTGTAGTTAAATAGTTTTACCGTGACACACGTTTGTGAAAGTAAAGTTTGACCATCGAAGTTTTATTCGTGATTGTAGTTCGAAAGTTTAGCACAACACAAGTGTCATGAAATGTAGGCGTTAGTGTAGTCAAATAGCTTTACCGTGACATACGTTTGTGAAAGTAAAGTTTGACCATCGAAGTTTTATTCGTGAGTGTAGTTAGAAAGTTTGATCATGTTGTACAAACGTTTTACTGCGACACAGGTTGATGTATAGTTAGAAAGTTTGATCATGACGTTTTATGAAACACAAGTTTATGAAATGATTAAGTAGTCTGAAAGTTTATTAAACACAAGTTTGTGAGAACAAAGTTATAGCACAACAGACGTTAGTGACAGTAAGGTTTCATCATCGAAGTTTCATTCGTGAGTTTGGTCAGAAAGTTCAGCACAACACAAGTATTATGAAATGTAGGCGTTAGTGTAGTCGAATAGTTTTACCGTGACACACGTTTGTGAAAGTAAAGTTTGACCATCAAAGTTTTATTCGTGGGTGTAGTCAGAAAATTTAGCACAACACAAGTGTCATGAAATGCAGGCGTTAGTGTAGTCAAATAGTTTTACCGTGACACACGTTTGTGAAAATAAAGTTTGATCATCGAAGTATTATTTGTGAGTGTAGTCAGAAAGTCATAATGTTGTACAAAAGTTTTACTGCGACACAGGTCTATGTATAGTTAGAAAGTTTTATCATGACGTTTTATGAAACACAAGTTTATAAAAGTAAGGTTTGATCATGACAGAGGTTTGAGGAAATGTTAGTGTAGTTGGAAAGTATGACACAAAAGAAGTTTATGAAAGCATAGTTTGATCATGATGTTTTATGACTGACTGAACTCACAACAGCATTAGAAAGTTTTTATCCTTAGTTGAGAAGGTGACTGCAGTGTGTAAAATGTTTTATGTGACAGTCTTTTCACAAACGGTGAAGTGTAAACTCAGAGTGAATACATGTGTTAGGTATACATCAACTTTGGATGTGAAGTAAAGCGAATCATGTTAGATGTACAGAGTGAATTGAATATTAGACAACGCATGCAAGTTTTTGATGACTTGAGTGTATCATGAAAAACCCATGTCTAAGTTTAACATGTTGGATATGAAAAGTGAGATAGATAAGAATAATTGTTGATGTATGTAGATGTAGTTAGAACTTATTTCATGACAGCAGAGTTTCAAACGTTTACAAGTCGCAGGGGCAAATGTGTAACTAGGGTTAACCAAACGATGTTTATAAAGTGACACGTCATTTACGAATAACACTTAGTCTATCGCGTTTGTCACTTATGAATGACTACGTGAGATCTACATGACATCGAAATAGAAAATGCAAACCAAGTGTGATATGAAAGTGCAGAGATGAGTAGATAAATGTTTTGTAAACGGACGTTTTTAGATGTATGGATGTGTTACACACCTTTGCTGCGAATGAAGTCAACAGTACAATGTCAAGTACATTGTTGAACACGTCAATGACATGGATACATTCCTAAAGTCCATAATCCAAGGGTAGGGTTCTCTAGGATTGGATTTAGGGATTCAGCGTATCTTTATGTATTTACATATTTATGTATTTAGCGTATTTGTATGTATCTTAGTGATTGGAATAATAAGTGTGTAAAGATTTGATTAGGAAAATATATAATAGTTAGCGCATGAAAGTTTCTTGTTATCCAAGCTAGGAATATGAAAACATCATTCATCAGTCAGTGTTGTACTTTAACATCCATGTTTTGTACAAGGTAGGATTCGGCGGACGTTTTATGACGAATGGTTGGATAAATTCATGAAGCTTTGAGTAACACAAACCAAGTATTAAAACGAAAAGCACGAGTGAGAAAAAGTGTGTGACATTAAAGGCTTAAGTATATCATGCTAAATATAAGTAATGATTATGGATAAGAATAAGCGATGTAATTAATGTCTCGTCTCAAATGTGTTTACTTATACGCTTGCTGTAATTAACATGGGGATAGAACTTCAAATCTCACCAGTATGACTTTTGCAATGTGAAGCTTCTTCAAACTCTAAGTAGACAACGACCAAAGAGTAAATAAAACCTAAGTGAAATACAGGCTCATACTCAGGTTTAGGATTATGCAACGCTTGTAGTGTTCATATGAATGTTGTTCGACAGGTTGAAACCGTTAAATGATCTGCCGATACGATTTACAATGAACAGGAAAACCAGTAAGAGGAGTGATAGGTAAACGTCTTCACAAATGCAGACAAGTGAAAACTCTACTAATTGACTGCATGCACGGATTTTATCATCCATCATCATAGTGAATTTAGTTCAAGCGAGTTACATGAATGCTAAAAGTCGTACGCTGACAGAGACATAAGTTTACTAAATTATACAGCAAAGCTCCTAAATCACTAAATCCATAGGATAGGTGTCCATGTGTTGAGATTTAGGGATTTAGCGTTTTAAAAGTGTAAGTTACATAGATAAATCACTAAGTCCATAACATAGTCAACCCTATGACAAGACTTGGCGTTTTATATTATCCATGTTAGCAATATCTGTTCGTGTAGAATGTGACTCAATGAGTTTAGTCAGATAATGTATCCTCAATTTCATTCAATTGGTTGTATGATGAAGAAAGTGTGAGATATAAGTGAAAGCGATATCATAAAGTTTAGAACACATTGTAGTAACATTGTAGGAATAAGTAAAGTGAAAAGTTATGTCGTATGAAATGAGTGATACAAGAATAGCTCACATTGAAATGAATTGCTAGTGTAACAAAAAAGCTGTGTTGGTTTCAATAACATACCATGTACATACTGTGTCGCTTTCTTTTCACATAAAGTTGGGCTTCAAACAGATTGGATTGACTTAGTAATAAAGTTACAATCATTTTACTGTTTGTAAAGTTAGGAATAACATCAGAATCATTTCAGTGTTTGCAAGATAGGTGAAGTATAAAATAAAGTTAGGAGCATTTCACTGTTTACAAAGTTAGAAATAAAGTTATAACCATGTCACTGTAAAGTTAGAAATAAAGTCATAGACATTTAAGTGTTTGTAAGATAGGTGAAGTATAAAATAAAGTCGTGACCATATCACTGTTTGTAAAGTTAGGAATAAAGTTGTTGTTTGTAAAGTTAGAAATAAAGTTGTTGTTCGTAAAGTTAGAAATAAAGTTGTTTGTAAAGTTTGAAGTAATGTTAGAATCATTTCACTGTTTGTAAAGTTAGAGATAACAAATTTAACAAGCACGTTAGAGAGTTGACTGTACTGAGATCTAAGAATGTGATGGTCACATTAGAGTTCAAGTGATTGAATGTCATCTTAATGAAGATAGAAATGTGTTTGTGACTGCATGTGGTGCGAGCTTGGCTTCCCTTCATTCCATTTCATCATTTATCCTTCCCCTCTGCATTCCATATCCGAAGATATGTGGCGGGCTTGGGACCGCTTTAGCTGCATTAGAAGGAAGTTCTTATAAAAACTCATGATTCATTCACGAGGAAATGTGGTGAAACAGTGTGCTGTATGTTTGCATGATGATTTTATGATATAAAGAACGTCCATCACTCACTCCGTCACTGAAAGAAAACATGATCGAGTTGAGATGACAGCCATTCGTATGCATGCGTAAAACTCTTACTTCTTCATCTGATATCACAATAATCTCCTCATATTCATCTTCACTCGCTTCCACTGCCGACTCCTCACTTTCCACCGTGTCCTCACTCCACATAATCTCCTCACTTTCTCTATCCGCTTCCGACTCCTCACTTTCCACCGTCTCGGTGTCACTCGCCACCGTCTCGTCCTGACTCATCACCGTGTCCATCATTTGCTGTATTCAACGGCTCATATCGTCATTCAAAGTGAAGTATGAATAGTACTTCATAAATTCCACAGTGATATCCTCACCGTAGATATCACTGTGGAATTCTTCTCTCTGGTGTACAATACGAAGTGACATAACGCACGCTCTTGGCTTATCGGACATGACTATGATGGTAAAATGCAAGAGACTCTGCTTTATATGAGAATGATACAGCCTTTTAAAAGTCTTGTTCGCGCAATCAAATCGCTTTAGACTATCAGTTGGTAGTTGTAGCACGACTGTGTCAACCTATCGCTCATTTTCATGCTTGATGTGATGACCTGAATGGTTATCAGAGATTTCCCCTCATCATCTTCCCTATTGACTGAAGTTGAATGGAAACTGTCGCCAACACGCTGACAGCAGATAGGATTGTGAGCAATCACCGACGCGTATTGTCCTGCAAACCTATGCCCTGGTCTATCATGAAACACTGTTGGCGTGCTGTCGCTAGCAACACATTTTGAAAAGACAATATTGTAGCATCTGCACAAAACATTTGTAAACATAGTGCTCAGGTCAGATGTAGGTCTACGGTTACTACCAATGAATTGAAATAGCTTGCATTGAAATGAATGTATGGGATTTAGTGTGAAGGTAAACATTGTTAAAAGGTTTTCCAATTGTATCACGTCATGTTTATGGATGCAACAGTCTTTTTGAGTGTATAAGATAGAACACATGACATAGTTGTTGTATATATACTAGAGGTTTATATTCGATGAAATCAAAGGTTGAGATTGCAAAGTTGAATGAATAGGTAGTTTAGCAATCCGTATGAAACAGTTTCATCGTTAGAAGTAAGAGTAGTGACGCATCGAGATATCATCATACAGCATTAGGACTGTTGATTTATTCATGTAAAAATAAAATTGAAGCAACTTGTTGATGCAGGCAAGACACTGAGTGCGAAAGTAGGAATAACATATCATGCAGTATGCATTGAAATGGATCGTATTCCAACGGTACACGAAACGTTATTTGTAAAAGCTTGTCATGAACGTATTGAGAGTTCAGTCACTACAAGCCTTTCCTTTTGATGAGACTAGTAACATATGATCGAAAAATGACTGATGTCGTCAATGTGAGACTCAGTGCAGTCAGATTCTGCTAAAGGTTTTATGAATTATATCACATAATGTTTATAGATCTAGCAGACGGTCTTGATGAGACACATGAAATAGTCGTGATTGAAAATTGATTTACATCTGAAAGCGTGATTGACTTGATCATTGTATGTTATCTTGAATTCATCATTGGAAGGTTGATGTGTCGAAAAATAAGTCACTGTACACATGTCGTAAATGTTTCCATTTCAAAAGCAGTATCAAACAGGTCCGTTGAGTATCTCTTTCTCTGGTTCAGGCTTGCCATTCTTTGGGTGTGGACAGGCTCATTCTCGATCGAAATGTATGTGAATGCATTGATGGAAATTTGTTGAAGTCTCTATCGACATCAGTACACGGTATGAGGCCATCATTTACACAGTTTATCACCAACTTTTCTTTACTCAGATGAAACATCACTGCCACGTTCTGTGAAAAAACTACAGTGTGAAGATAAGTCGCATCACTATGTTTATTCACTGTCACGACTATACATCTGAAAGGTTGAACTATGGGAACGTTGTTCCTAACTGCAATACTCTCACACTTATTTTTCAACATGAAGTCAGTCACAGCGTTTATGAGGACGCGCATGTACAAGTCTTTATGAAACATTCTGCTTGACATGAACGAACGTGGAAACGATGCGATACCGCTTATATGAGAAACTTCAGCTAAACACAACTATTTGAAACAGTACATCCATTGCCTGCATTACTATAGAACATTTTGCTCTGATGATTCTTCCAATGTAACTAACACCATTACTATTTCCATTTGACGGGTAGTGAAGAAATAAATCTCATGACTTCACGTCTAAGATTCATCATCTCTCTACACACGTTTATGTTTTACACCATTTAACTGCAATAGATCATTGCTACTTATCACATGGACTTTAAAACTTTAAACATGATGATTTCATGGCACTTAGGACTTTAAAGATTTGTGTTGGACAACGTACACGTTTAACACTTGTCATGAAGTTGCTTTCTCATCAGATGACTTCAATAAGAGCTTCTTCATTTTCTAAGAAAGACAGAGATCCTTGAATCTAGTGTTTGTGTGTGGCACAGTCTGTAACTTTTCTTTGTTAATATGGTGGCCTCCAACGAATTGGTGACCAGGCCCTCGGAAGGACCGATGAAATACTTCGATTACTCGAAGTATTCCGGACGCTGAGTTCTCAGCAACGCCAGATACTCTGGCGCCATATCCCGGAACAAAGGGTTTTCCACAAGCTCATGTGGAAGGAGGTGGATGGGGCAGCGAATTGCTTCGCCTTTCTCTGCCTCTAAAGCAGCCAGGAGAAAGACTTTCCCCATCTTCACTCTGCATCCACAGTGGAGCTCAAGGGTTCGGCTCATATCAAAGAAAGCTATATTGAACGACATTGCATCAAGCGACTTGTATTTGATAAATGAGTGTGAACGTCTCCCTTATATTTCTCCAACATTTTTGTAACTGGCTAGCAAGGCATTGAAGCCTTGAACAAATCGGCAGTGTCCATGGTTTAGCAGCAATTGGTTACTTGCGCGCGGAACTGTGAGAGTGCACAGCAACGAAATGTAAACTTGAGAATCCTTTCAGTCGCCCACGATGATATCTCCGGTGCGATAGCAATGAGCTGTGTGGGAATCAGCTAGGTGGGAGAGCCTGAGATGAGGGAGTTGACGATAAGTTCCTACATCCTTGTTTATTGGACAGATGAGATAGAAAATTCAATGTGTATAGGGGGCAATGCGACAGACGGGTGCCAGAGAGAGAGAGAGAGCGTTATCATTCACCTTTGTGTTCTTGAAACATTCTATCTGCTGAGGAGGCAATGTGTTTAATGCGACAGACGGTCGCCAACCGGATGCGCTGTCATTCACCTTTGTGTTCTTGGCACACTCTATCTGCTGCGGGGGCAGCGCGACAAACAAGCGACAGATAGCGCTGACTCTACTCGTGAACCTTTGTGTGTACATGAGGGTTGCAGGACAAGACCGGATGATCATGACATATGTTTCACTGATAGGTTTTATGATAAGCGTTTTAGCTGCTTTCAATGGCAGCGTGTTGAATATTGCAAGCATTGTTAAGTTTCAACCAGTGTGTCATTTTCACATTACTGCATTCACACAGAAAATCACTTTATAGAGGTTTCAATGTTGATTCTATTAATGCATCAACTTACAAGCAACGCACAATTAGTTTAGGAATGAGACACGTTTCACATTTGATGCTATCATTTCAACTTGCAACACCAAGTGTGTGTGTGAAACCTTTAGATGAAATAGCACTTTGTGAATTCATCGTCTACACTCACTTAACTTGCTCGTTCGGAATGAGACACGTTTTGATTCTCTCAATTTGTAATGCACATGAAAAAAACGTACACGTTTTATTCTAACCTTTCTTTACAATACTCTTGGACAGTCCTAATGTTCTAATGTAATGTTCACTGTTTCATACCAATGAAATAGTTCCACTATCGTCAACACAGACTTGCAACTTCCTTTGAAAATTCAATGACATTACATGCTCTGCTGTTTCATACCGATGAGCGTGTCATATACCTCGACACAGACTTTTCACTTTATTAGTTCAATGTGCGAAGTTGAAGTCACAACGTTGAACTGCATCTAAAACTTTTCTACAGTACTTTATATCAACTTTAAACGCGACTGCAATCATTAATCTATGAAAGTTTTATCAACATAAAGTTGTTGTCACTCGTCATGTAGTTTTACACCACGGTCTAGAGCTTCATGTTTACGAATTTCATTTGAACGTCAGAAAGTTGAAGTTAGAATATATCACTGATGTTCATCTTGCTAAGCTGATGGTAGACGTTCTCGATACACAGTACTCCTTTTCAAGTTTCCCGTAAAACATGTCCAACACTTTTGTCAGATACTCACACAATCTAGCAGGTTGATTTTTATCTCACACGTGTTTTGAGTGTCTCCTAAATCGTATGCATTTGACTCTTTTAAGAAACGTTACAAGTTGTTATGTGTATACTTGATTGGTGGCTATAAAAACTTTTAACACTAACTGTCTTTATTTACAAAACATTCTACACACGAATTCAATTTGACAACGGCAAACGACACATTTAGTAAAACTGGTACGTTATCGATAGTGACTGCATAACGTTTTCAAAACATTACACATGAATCTATCTTGTGTGAATTCCAGTTGAAGTTTTGTACCGTGTCAAAACGTGTTTCATGTTTGCTACTTGAATGGGCGTTCATAGTAGATTCATGTCATCCTAATTTACAGAGTCCTGTATACTTCAACTTCTGGTCACTTTTCTATAATACATTTCTTACGATGAAAAGCAGTTGATTTACATCGGACAATGTTGAAGGACGTAACTTACTTTCAACATTCAAACTTTATGTTTCATCTAACGGTTAACATGAACTTGTGTTATATAAAACCCTAAATCCAACCGTAGAGAACCCTACCCTCAAGTTTTCCACAAGGTGAAGAAGCGGAAAGTGTTGACTTTCAATTTCGTTCCTACGGACAAGAATATGTTACTGATGCTTCTGAGTTTTATACACGACATTATTTCTCGGATGGACAACTTTCATGGTTACGGCGATCATTTGCTTCTGAATAAAATAAACCATATTGTCATTGCTATTAGTAAAACGGGTTTCAATGATTGCTGTTGACAAATCAAAGACCAAATAAAGTATTTTTTTCATGACGACTTTTTACTAACTATACTTTAGAGGTATCGAGCCTTAAGTGTTAGTTCATACCATGTAGTTGATCTCTATAAACGGTAGACTTGTTACACTTCGCAGTAGTATTATTCATAAACGGTTTATCATGTTGAGTTCGATCTTCGAAATAAGCATATTTGGAACATCGCATGTCTCCCTATGTTTCTTCTACTGATTCTACTAACTTACGTTTTCTTCAATACTTGTATAGCAATTGACTGCGATAGAGTAAAGTAACTTATGCGTGCAGAGCTTGTTCACTAGAGAAGAGCGAAGTCTGTTATGTTGCGTTGTGACGCGTGAATGACCAAAACCCATATCATCGCTTCATCATTTCTCGCAACACACGAGTTCCTTACACTCTGTAGTCTTAACCAAAGTTAAGCGCAAGCGTAGCTACATTAGAAGGTGGTCCTTAAGAGGACCGTTTTGGGCGTTCACGGATCAATACATTATTTCTTCAAGGGGCCTGAAATGAAAGAAACATCATATGAGCAATTGAATGATGCGACTGCCTGTCATATACTTACGATATTTGTGTGGCTTTCTGTAATCTACACGGATGTCCGCCTTGTGACGAATTTTGATGTGATAACATCGGACATCCGTGCAGTTGAAGCACTCTTGACTGCTGTCTGTTGTCACATTACCAAATATTACTGGGCGCTGGGGTACATACCCCATGTGAAGGGCCGTGATCATTTCAGGCGCCACTTCCGATGCACACTCAACTGACGTTCTAATACTCTCACTCGTTCCAACGCGTCTTCTTTCAACTCACGCTCTCTAAATGTCGACTTCTCACTACACTCCAACTTCGACTCAAGCGCCTCCTTCAACTTTCTTTCATTCACTAAGCTCTTCTTCGTCTCAATCAACTCACTCTTCACTCTCACAACATCCTCCGACTCTCTCTTTAAACGATCCCTTTCCGCAGTCACTTTCTTTCAACGTACTACACTTCGCCTCATACTTATTCTTCGTACTAGCCAACTTACTCGCGATATTTTGATACACATATACATCATCCTTCGACAACATTACCTTCGAGGGCGCACTCGCTTCATCTTTCCTCACCACACAATTAGGCATCACACGATTATCTCTCGTCGACGATTGAGCCCGTGGCTCTTTCAGTTGCTCAATCATCGCGACAGCTAGCTCAATCTCATCATCATCGTCGCTCAACCTATCAACACGCCCCTTCTTCATTACAACACTCTCCATAGCCTCATCATCATCATCACTCTCAACAATCAACTTCCTCTTTGACTTAGACGCCACTACATCCTCATCCAAATCGACATTCACATCTGAGGGACGCACAGGTTCGCCTTGAACAAAGGTGCTCCCCCGCTCACCACTCAACACCTGCTTCATCATATCCTTCCCAATCACTCACGCAGGACACTTACAGTGCGCCTTCACAAACTCCCCATCATACGCACTACAACGAACATTGCACCACACACAATACATCACCATCAACACCTCATCATGCGTCACTTCACCCTTTGTCACTTTCGCCAATTGGTGGCGCCTGAGACGTTCACCGTGGAAGGCCTCGCCACAGCTACACTTAAAAATTTGTAATTTCTTATTTGGTGCTTTCGTCATTTTTGTAAACTGAAAAGAGAAAAAATAATGAGTTAAATTCAGACACATTTTAGTGCTCATAATAAGAGATCGTTAAAGGATCTATCTAAAGTCACAGCTTAATAGCAAACATTCATATGAGACCACCAGTGTATCTGCATTAAGACAGAATAATCCTAAGTTCTGAATATTTCAAAGTTTGATAGCAAACTTCGGCAGAGTACTCACCGTTCGTTTCACAACTTCAAACCTGAGTGAAGTCTAGAGAGAAGCAGTGGTTTATATAACCTCCCGATACAAAGCCAGGCCTTGGTCTTTCTAAATTTAGTCATGCGTTTGACATGACAACAGCGGTTTTACCAACTATGGGCATCGGCAGTCACCCTGCTTTCAGTAACCAACTCCCAACACAAAGACTGGTTACCATATGACGCGAAAAGTTTTGACGTCAATGCTTGCAGTAACCCTCTCATTTTTTCCAAGTTACAATGACAAATGATAGACGTTGTCAACCCTGAGTTACTGAGGCTAGACGAGATTTCACAAAGGCCTGATAGCAGAAGCCATAGCGACTTGATAGCAAGCGTTTAGGTGTTAAAACATCCGTTGACCATCATTTTTAAAATTCAACCAGTCTGTCAATGAGGATAGACAAGCTAGGCTGATGAATCCGTTACAGGCATTACTCAGAGGGGATCTTATCCCGACTCCAAGGCCTCAGCCCTCAAATCCAACCTCCCGCGGACAGAGCGTGCGTCATATCATTGTGTTGGTATTCGGACCCCGATTTTGACATGAAAACCGGTGGAGTCATTTACATCAGGAAGCAAGTCTCTAGCCGAAGCTCGCTTCTGACAACTTTATAAAGGTCTTCATTGAAATCAGAAGGTTTCAAAACCTTATAAAACATCAAAAAATAGCAAATTTAAATTTTTCACCATTTAGTACTACTTATGAAATTTTATAAGTAGTCTGTTAATATAGGTCTGATCAATAGCTATCGAACCTTTTTTGAGTCAACTCAATCGGTGCACTAGAACCGAAGATACACCGTTTATAAGTATTGGACCTACTTGATCAAAGTGATCACAAGCTTTTGTCTGGCTTACCTATAAGTCTGACACCTTAGCTGATATCAGCAATGAAATTTTCTTAGTCTGTTTCCTAAGGAAACCTGATTTTGGAATTTCCGATGCTATCATCGCAGCTCCGGAGAGACGACCTACCTTTGACAATCTCTCTCCTCTTAATGAAATTTCTCATTCGGTTCCCAGCTTATATAGTTTGTGGCGATCAGCTGATGAAGTAATCTCAATCATCCAAAACTTTAAACACTTCTATTTCCGGTTCTAGTGCTCCGATTGACTTCAAATTTTGACAGTCACGTTTTCTCGTTCTCACCTTTCATTTAAGCTATCGTTCGACTCTCTACGATTACCAGAAGCCGAGTTGAAAAAACTCTGTCGTTTCTTCAAACTATGCAAAAAAATAGGAAACGAAACCTTCCACAGATCTGAAAAGGTAGGATCCTAGAGAACAAATGGCGATGTTTCCAGTAAAAGAAACCGGAGCTCTTCATTCACTTTCATTCCTGAGATAGTCGTAACCAAAGTAGGCTACAATTTAACATTTTCACGAAAAAAAATCCTTGGTGTCAGACCCATAGTGAAGAAGATTTCGAAAAAATTTTGTGTGCAAATTTCAACGCCAAGCCTTGATAGAAGTTTGTTTCACATGTTTCTGAGCAACTTTGGTCAAAATGTTGAAATTTTTTTCACGAAAAAATCCTAAGTGTCGGAGCCCCATAGTGAAGGTTAGCACTTTTCTCTCGAATTGACTTTAAAATCACCCTACTCATGTAAAATTGTACGTAGAGTCCGAATCTGCCCTCCGTTTGTCCATCCAGACACTACTTCACCCCGAAATACGACCTTTCTTATTCCAAAACATCCACTTTCTAACTCTAACGTTTTTCGGAGATTCCTGACATTTTCAAGTCACTTTCCCCTCTAAACCAAGGAACACTTGGACAAACGATGCCTTCCACTGCATTGGTCTCACTCTTAGCGTTCAAACGAGCCATGGCACGACTTTTCTACGATCACTCCCACCAAAGTTGGAAGTTTGACAGGAGGGGGGGTCAGCACTTTTTCTTCCGATTGACCTGGAAATAACCTACCTAACCCAAAATTTCACGTAGAATCCGAATCTGCCCTCCGTTTATCTATCCGAACTCTCCTTCATGCCGAAACAGGTCCTTTCTCATCCCAAAACGTCCAACACCTGCCCATTCTAACGCCGCCGTTTTCGGAGATTCCTAAAATCTTAAAGTCACTCTCCTCTATAAACGAAGGAAAACCTACACAAACGATGCTTTCCACTGCATTGGTCTCACTTTTAGCTTTCAAACGAGCTGTGGCACGACTCTCTACGATCACTCCCACCCAAGTTGGAAGTCTGACAGGAGAGGGGGGGGGCTAGTTAGAACTTTTTCTCTCCGATTGAGCTGGAAATCACCTTACCGATGCAAAATTGCACTTAGAATCCGAATCTGGCCTCGGTTTGTCCATCCGGACACTCCTTCAGCCCGAAATATTGCCTTTCTCATCCCAAAACATCCAACACCTGCCCTTTTCTCACTGGAGACGTGAACAACCAACACCACACAACCTCATAGGAGGGGGGGGGACGGTGTCCGAGTCCTCCCAGCACATCCTTGGCCATGTCCTTCCTCTCTTCAGAGGGGGGGCTGAGTCAACATGATGACTCAGCAGCGATGACTCATCGCTGCACCGCACTGGCCTTCCTTTTGCCATGGGGTTACTACTTACAATCCATGAAATTCAAAGATATTTAATTGTTTAAATGGGCTAGATGAGAAATAGATGCCTAAATTTAAACCCATTTTAGTACGGTCCTTATCGTGGCAAAAAAAGCATTACGGCAATGGAGCGAAATTGCTGTTTTGCCGACTGTGCGGTGTGCGATGCGACAAAAAGGCTTGGAAAATGCACATTATGTAAAGCATAATTCACTGACATTACATGATAAGTTTCAAGAATATTCCTTCAGCAGTTTCTCTGAAAAAAATTGTAAAAGATGAGAGCGGTAATACAGCAATTTAATGCAGTACTATCAATTTGGAAGAAAACATATTCAGATGAAGACTGATGCGGTATAACTTGATAACCACTAAACTCGCTTCCCTCTGTAGAATTCATGACATAAACAATTTCAGTGAGAATCCGAATATTACACTGAGGAATTGGCTATTAATAGGGCTCACCCATGTCAGCAACGCTCTTCGAGTTATTTGCCAAGCTGTAACATACAATATGGATCTATTGCAAATTATTAACAGAGGGCATTTTAGGGCCAACTGGAATCGATCATCGCATGTCTACCGATTTCAAAGATGCTGACAATGTGCGTCGTAACATACATATGGGCATATGTTGTTTTCTTTTATTTGCTTAAGCAAATTTTATATCAAATTTTCTGATAGTTCATATTTATTTTTTCTGGTGCATCATGTAATTTCTTACCACAAAATTTTATATACACGTAATATTATTGCCAAGCTTGGCAATCGCGTCTGACGTGGCCGGGCCAGGTGCACGTGGGCACAGCAACGATATACGTGTACAACCAAAGCCAGGTACCAGACTTATTGCAAAGAAGTAATCTGGCTGCATATGATCACAACAGTAGTAAGCAAACCTCCACAACAAACACAGCGCCCCCCCTCGGGAGAGATAGTCTTGGTCGACCGTCCAGGTTCACTTGGGCGGCCGACCAGGTTGCCAGATTTTGGAAATTGGCGAAAAACGACAGAGTTAACGCGAATTTGGGATGTTTTGGGCTCTAGCGGCTAAACGGCAGCTCCAATGGCAGATCTGAGACCAGATTTGGAATCAGCGTCAAATTCTGCATCGGCATGGTAAATTTGAAAGCCATCGGAGAGAAAAAAATTTTCAAAATTTTTCCGGAAAACGACAGAGTTAACGGCGAATTTGGGATGTTTTGGGCTGTAGAGCCAAAACGAAGCATCGGATGGGAAAACGGAGGGAAGATTGGGGTTAAGCGTCAAATTCTGCATGGGTATGGTGATTTCCAGGTCAATCGGAGAGAAAAAAATTTTGGGACGTCCCCCCCTCGGCAGCGTTGCTTCCAACTTTGGTTCTAGCGATCGTAGAAAGTCGTGTAATAGCTCATTTGAAAGCTAAGAGTGAAACAAATTCAGTGTAAGAAACGGCTTGTTCATATCTGTCTTCGTTTAGATGCGAGGCGCCATTGAAAAATTTTGGAAATTGGTGGAAAACGACAGAGTTAGAATTTTTCCAATAAACAGCTCCAGCGGGCGAACGAAGGCTCGGATAGGTAAACGCAGACCAGATTTGGAATCAGCTTGATGTTATTGTCCAATGAGGATCATCATCCAATGAGAATCATGCATTTCTCTATAAATAATGAGACTTTAGAGTGACAATCATCCTATCTTTGACTCGTATAAGTGACGGACGCACGTTTTCTCAGCTCATCTATCCTACTTTTCAACTAGAATGGTAAGTCGGAAAACTTCCCTCCACCTCCTTTCTTAAGTGTTAACCTAATCGCATCTTTCCGCTTTCAGGCTTCCGCATCACTTACCAGACTAGATGCTGATGTCCTGACGGTGCAAGGTTCGCTACAATCAAGCCATCTACTCTTGAGACCGGTGGAGGAAACAACACAGGTACATAATTTTACAACGCTACAGCGTAAATTTAGACAAGGCATACGCTATTACGATCATGCTATAGCACTGGAAACGGGAATGATCCCTTCCACAGACGTGAGTGTGAAGAGGAATCAGTATGGAGACTACGTCATCATTCCTGTAGCTCTATACATACGTCGCCAGCTTGACATTATTGAAGAATTTGTGACACTAAATATGGATATCCCTACTCCCCTTGACGAAGTGTTGAGAGCGAGAGATGACAAGGATACACCATATAAAAAGATATGGGAAGGTGAACGACTTTCTGTACCACTATCGCATTGGTTTTCTTACTATCGAAAGCATGGAGAACAAATAACACCCATCAGGTGTGAAGAGCTCGCAGAAAGCACTTGGAATATTCGTTTCACAATAAGCGGACTATATTATGGTTATCATAAGGATAATAAATTGCTTGCCTCAATAGCGATGCATACTCAATCCATCCTATATATACCAAATCAGCCAGATGTTAATAACATTATTGATCAAATCCTCAACGAGAGCGGTGGGAAGCACAAGTCCGAGAAGAAAGTTACCGGAAACGCAAATCAAAGAAGGAGAATCACTAATCCTTTCCTATCTCTACCTTATGACAATTCGCTTATGTGCTTTGAATGTCGTAGACGTGGTCTTATCAGATACATTTTACTTCTTCGCTGTCATCATGTTATTTGTGTATTTTGTCGTGAACAGCATCGTTGCACTTCTTCATATTGTAATATGTTATAGGATTTTTCATCCGATGAGTAAAACTATGTAATTTTCTTTTTAGTCATCCACCATCATTTTTTATGGATTGTGAGTGTGAACCTGTACAGGAGCTCAGTGCAATTGCTATGGACAATTGCTCATATCAGATTGTTAGTGTTTATCATCATCATGCCAAGTGTGATCCCAAAGCTGATGGATGAGCGAGGAAACATATTCATGGACTTAATCAACAATATTTACAATACTTTGGTCTTCCTAGTGAAAGTGCTCTTCTTATTGACTTTAAAAGATGGCTAGCAGCCTTCAATGTGGTGCGTATCTTTTGTAATGATCCCTCCAAGGAGAGAAAGCTTTTTCCTAATCTAGTCATCAATGATATTCTACTTCTACCTTGGGATAGTAGAGTTAATCAACACTATCATGAAGTTACGAAACGTTTCAAGGAACTGAGTTTTCCCATTTCAAATGTTCGTTGTAGTAGCTACATTCATAATTAATGTTCTTTTCCTCCTTACCTCAACACTGCCAAAGTAAGGTTTGATTTTCATTGCTCTCTGTATGATAGTTACCAACTGTATCTATTTTATTTGTTTCAAACCCAAAATTTGTAATGCATGCTTGAAGAAGTCATTCAATTAAAGCTTTATGTAAAGACTTCCTGTCTTTTATGCAATTGGAGGGATAGATGAAGGATGACAATGTCTTTCTCAAATGATTGTGGAACATTGCGTTTTCATAGGCAAACTTTAAAAGGACTATTCAAGACAATGTGATAACATTTCATAAAGATGAGATTAACATCAAATCAGTTATTGGTGATACTAGTGCACAATTTTTGAAGTTAATGGATACGTTTTCTGACAAAATTATAATGGCGTGATTAGTTGCGAAAATTCATTTCAGTCATTTTGGGAAAGAAGAGGTAGAAGATCGTTTCTTCCACCTTGCTTCATATTCGATGGAAAATGTAGATAATCCTGAAGAATTTTTTTGAAAGACATATGGGAAAAATTGCTCAACGTCTTGATGCATTTAACCATCATGGTAGCAGTCTAGTGATTGAAGCAATTTCACATATTCACATTCAACTTTCTATAAAAGAAACTTAAAGATGCAATGGTACTTGATCGTAGCACAATTGGTTTTCGAGATAAGTCTATTTGCTCTTGAAGTATATTCCTTCTGTACATGCGTCTATTATTTAGAAAATTCTAGCAAGTTCATGTCGTCAAAAAGACTTGCTTTAGAAGTTGCTAGTAATAGTGAAAATATGTGTGATGCATGTAAGCGGAAGGATGGAAGTGAAAAACCCATCTTTAAGAGATGTAAGCATACTTTCTGCCAGCGCTGTTTCATACGCTGCTGTATTCAACTTTGTCAATGTAGCCACTGTGATATAGCTCATTTTAAGTGTCACTTCTGCCATAAAATTTAGTACCTATGCAAATATGGGAAACTCAAGTTGTGACAATGGTAAAGAGAAAAATGGCGAGACGTAAAAGTCGAAAGTCTTCAAAATTTTCTGCAGCCATTCGAGCTCTTCAACGAATGAAAGGAAATCAGCGATATAATGCTATACGACATGCTAATGATAAATTTATTCGAGAAATTGCTTCTCATGTGAGAAGTTTGAGGACAAAGAAATTATCACCACAACAACGAAAGTCACTTAAGCGATATACTACAAAATTACGATTCATCTCCAATCCTAAAATCACCCTTCAAAGAAAGAGGAAAACTCTGTCACAAAAGGGTGGTTTCCTTTCAGCAATACTTCCGATGCTAGTTCCTGTAGTGGTTAGCGTATTGGGTAATATCTTTGGGTTTAAGCGTTAATTATGCAAATGTTAAGTCTCAAAGTATAAAAATGGATTTCAGACTTCAATGTGATGAAGTTCTGACTGTATTAGGTCCATCCCATGCAGGTAAAACTGCTTTCACTCTGAATTTGCAGACAAAAGAAAAGAATTGTTTAGGGAACCTATCAATCGAGTTATTTGGTGTTATGGTATTTATCAGCCGTCACTCCTTCAGGAATTGCAACGTCGTAACTTTATTCAAAATGAAGGAATTATTCGAGCTGATAAGATAGAGTCCAACGATGTCGTTGTATTGGATGATCTATTGAAGGAAATCAAGAATTCTAAAGACGTTACAGATATGTTCACTCGCGTAGCACATCACAAAAGGTGCTTTATATTCTACATCACGCAAAATTTGTTTCCTGATGGGAAAGAAGCCCGCACACGAAACCTGAATACGCACTATAACGCTATCTTTAAGAATCCACGAGATAGAAGTCAATTTGAAATTTTAGCGCGACAAGTTTCGCCAAGAGGTCCAAAAGCCATAATTGAAATTTTTCAAGCAGCAACTGAAAAACCACACGGTTACTTACTTGTTAATTTTACACAAGAGTAACCGGAAGAATTTAGATTTCGAAGTGATATTTTGAAAAAGCCTATGATTATCTACAAACTATGAGCTCCTATTCTCGCATGATTGTTATTCCTCAGGATGAATATGTGCAATTGACTGCTTTACAGCAAGTAAAGCAACCTCTATCAAATCAAATTTATAAGAAAGAGCTGGATTATAAGGAAAATGCACATATTAAAGATCGATATTGCGCAGCTTTATTACCATCAGAAACTTGAAGAATTGAATAGTTTGAAGAAGAAGATGCATGTTTCGACTCTGTTTCGACTGCTACAACTTTAGCATCTCGTGCACATGCAATAGCTCTTTTCAACAGCATTGAACCATATCTCAATGTGAATGATAGAGATGAAATCATTACAGATGATGATAAAATTATTAGCGCTTGGCGTAATGAGGACTTGCTTCAGTATGCAACGCGTAGAAAACGTCGACAAGGTTATGTCCCACATGGTTGGCCATATTTTCTTCAACTATTGAAAAAGCATAATGTTCCAAAATTTGCATTCGATAATACAACATTGAAAGAACTTGATTCTACTTCAGAAGTTGGTACTACTTCAAATGTTAATTCTGTTCCTAAAATTAGGAGTGTTACAATGTCAAGAAATTGGTTTAAGAGTTCGCTTCCTATATCTCCTTCCACACTTACTAAGAAAACAAGAGGAAGAGAACGACGTAGATCTACACCCTCTAGTCAAACAAGAGAACGAGATAGACGTAGAAGATCTCCACCAAAGAAATATATGTTCTCAAACTATTAATATGAAGCAGATGTGTTGCATGCCATGTAATGAACCTCCGGAGGTGCATGTTGATGTAACACGTACTTGCTGTGCCAGCTCTTACGGAGAGACTCCTAAGCAATGTAAACATGAACGTAAATCTGCTAAATCTTGTGGCTGTTGTAATTGTAAAAAGGCAAGAAAGCAAAAACATGAGAAGAAGGAGAATGAGTCAGTCGTCATCACATGAACTTTTAAAGTCAATATACTATGATGTAAAACAGCCAGCAGGATTTGTATCTATAAAGAAATTGTCAAAAGCGAGTGATCTTCCGCAATCACAAGTTAAACAATGGTTAGAGGATCAGGCTACCTATACACTCCACAAACAAGCGAAAAAGAAGTACCGTACCCGTCATTATATTACTCATGACATTGATGAACAGTGGCAGGCAGATTTGTGTGACATTGCCGCTATTTCAAAACATAAGTCGGGAAATAATTTTATTTTGACAGTAATTGATATTTTCTCGCGATATGCTTAGGCTCAACCTTTAAAAACTAAAGAAGGTAAACGAGTAGCAAAGGCATTCCAGTCAATTTTCCAAGAGGGTCGCATTCCAAAGTGAATTCAGAGTGATCAAGGAAAAGAGTTCGAAAATCAGCATGTGGGAAGATTGTTTGAGAGATATGACATTGAGTTGTTTAGTGTAAAGAGTGCCTATAAGGCTGCACTAGTTGAACGTTTCAACCGCACATTGAAAAATCGCTTGTGGCGACATTTTACTGCCAACTTAACACAAAATTGGACAAAGATTCTGCAAGATACGGTACATGCCTACAATCACTCTGTGCATTGCTCTATTGGACTTAGACCAGCAGATGTGAATGCTGACAATGTAGATGAAGTGCGTAAAACATTCCAACGTAAGCGTAATAATGCAAAAAGTGATGTAAAAATAGGCGATAAAGTTCGCATATCAAACGTGAAGAGTGTTTTTGCCAAAGGTTATCTCCCGAATTGGACTGAAGAAATTTTTACAGTTTCAAGTATAAATAAAAAGGACTCTCCCACAACTTACAAGTTAAAAGATTACGATAATGAAGAAATAGATGGCAGCTTTTACCGTGATGAGATTGAGGTAGTCAATGAAAGTGAAACATATTTAGTAGAGAAAATCATCCGTTGCAAAAACGTCAAGGCGAAGAATAGTGTCTTGTTAAATGGCTCGGTTATCCTTCAAGTATGAACTCTTGGATGCGTCGTGCAGACATTTTTCCTCAGTGATCGCAAGTGATTTATGCAAAACAATAACTTGCGAGTTCAAGAGTTAAGTAATGAATCCGACTGCATCGTTTTATTCACGGCCGTCCTATGTAAGTGGCGAGGCTACAATTTACAGTGGTGCTCGCCGTCAACGTGGAGGTAGTATATTTGGCGCGCTGAAATCTGTTGTAGCGCCTCTCTTATCTGCTGTCGGAAAAACTTTAAAACGATCTGTTTTAAGTAATTCTGTTGGCTTTGCTGGCGATGTTGTCAATGATATTGCCAGTGGAAAAAATAAAAAGAGTACTTTACTAAATCGTGGGAAGGAACGCGGTTTAAGAGCATTACAGCAAACTTTTAATTTTACTCAACAAAAGAAGACACCTAAACGAATGAATGTTAGAAGAAAAAGAAAACAGTGTGGAGCTGTCAAGTGGCGAACTTCACGCAAATCTAAGAAAAGGCATTCACGCAAACACCGTGCGCGCTCTAATCCTTCATCGCGTGCTAAACGACGACGCTGTCATAACTTCTAATCATGGAGTGTAAAACTTCAAATTTTTGCTTGTTTGATCAACAAGCAATACAGACAGATATTCTCAGTTCAAGTATTGTCGATTATCATCCTCGAACTGCTGAGAATACTGGCCCAATTGAATTTGTCATTCCTGGCGCTAGTGATGACTACATTGATTTGAGTCATCCGATGGTTAATGTGCGATTCAGAATTCAGCAAGCAGATGATACTAACATCGATGCTACACATAAAGTTGGTCTGAACAATTTACCGCTGGCAACACTATTTGGTGATGTCTCTCTAACTAGTGGAGAGCAACAGGTGGAAGGTGGTCAAAGCGATTATCCCTATAAAGCATATTTCAATGCCCTATCACAGTTTCAATCGTCAGCACAAAAGAGTCATATGGAAGCAATGGGATGGTATAGAGATCAAGCAACACAATTTGATAGTGAGACAAACACTGGTTTTGTAAAGCGATCTGCTTTGATTAAAGATAGTAAAGTATGTCAGCTATATGGTCCACTAAATCTTGACTTCTTCAGACAATCAAAGTTTTTACTCTGTAATACCAGCATGCGAGTCAAACTTATATTGAACAAGCCTGAATTTTTGTTGAATGCATTTGCTTCAGTTGTGAAACTTAAAATTCATGTGGAAGATCTTACGCTATACATTCGTCGAGTGGTAGCTAATCCAAGTGTAATTAGAGGCCATGCTGAGGGTATTAACCGTAGCAATGCTATTTATCCCATTTAACATACAAAGCTTCTCACATTTACTATTCCTAAAGATCAAAAGAGTTGTATGAAAGATCGTTTATTTCCATCAGAAGCACCAAAGCTCCTCATGGTAGCAATGGTTGAAAATGATGCATTCAATGGCAATGTCAAGAAGAATCCCTTCAACTTCAAACACAATAGTTTTAGCGAAATTGCTTTACGTGTAAATGGTGTCAGTCATCCTGGACCGCCCTATAGACCAGAGTTCTCTTCTTATCAGTTTTTGCGCAGCTATGTTGACTATATGAATGTCTTTGGCTTTTACAACAGAGACAACACCAACGGGCTTACAATGAAAGAGTTTAAGAATGGCTATACTATTTATGCATTTGATTTGACTGCCGACAGTGATATTAGTGCACTTTATCGTCAAGCTAACGTTCCTCATAATATTCGCTTGGATCTGGAGTTCAAAACAACGCTGGCTGCGACGATCAATGTATTAATTTATGCAGTTTTTGATTCGAGTATTGAAATAACTAAGTATCGTGACGTGATTCTTCACTATAATCGCTAATGAGTTGGTTGAATGCTGACGATATTAAAGCTAAAGTAAAGCGTAATGCAGATAAAGCTACGTTGAAAGCTATTGATAATGTCTATTCGCTAGATACCCTACGAACTACAGTAAAACAGTATCCCATCTTTATTGTATTGAACACTCATTCACAGAATTTAGAAGGTGAACATTGGAAATCTATCTTTATTGGAAAAGACAGATGCGGTGAACTATTTGACTCTCTTGCTCAACCTCCAAATATACCAACACAGCAGTTGTTGAGAAAGCATACTCGTCAATATCAACAAAATGAGCGCATACTGCAACATCGACTTTCATCAACTTGTGGTGCTTTCGTGTTATACTTCATTTCAAAACGTTTGCATGTGCGTCGATTTAAATCTGTTATTCAAAAGTTTTCATGTAACCCATCTTCTAATGAAAAGATGATTTGTAAGTTCTATAATAATTTGAAATAAAACATCATCATATTGGAATAAAAATTGATTTTATTTCACAATCCGCTGGGAATGTACATATTCGATTAAATGGTCTAGGATTGTATCTGCTTGCACTTCTGATTTCAGTCCAGTAATGATAACTTTACTGTTATGAAAGATTGCAATATGTACAGGATTCCAACAATTAATGAGAGCTGCAGGAAAAAGTTCTGGCTCATAACACATATTGTAGCTGCTGCTATGAATCTTCGAAAACGATACATTTTCACTCAATTGAGTAGAGATCACCATATTGTTCACAGTCAGATTCGACATCACACACTTCTCCCTCTTCCATATCCGGCGTAGTAGCTTCGGCAGTTCTAAGCGCATTAACCGCGCCAATGAATGAGAAAGGACGCCGAGAATTTGTACCGTCCCGTTTGGAAAGAGTTGAAGGTTCCGTAAATTGCTCATCTTCACCACTAACATTTGCGGTCGACCCGGATAATACTTGCTGTTTGGAATTTGTTGATGTAATGTTGCGAGATCGATTTTGACATAGAGTCTGATACGGCGGAGAATGTTGACTATGGTGTAGCGATGACGTCTCATGATGGAGAAATGAGTAAATAGAGCGATATACCTTCCTTTTATACTTTTCCCAACTACCTTGATGAAATGTGAAGCAGATAGAAAGTTGGGAATGATAGATTTGTATTCGTTGCTTTTTAAGTCGCAACCCTATGTGATTTCCTATGCGTGAATGTCTTTTCATGTAGAAGTATTTCAAGTCCTTCATGATATGATTTAGGCCCTGAAAATGTCGATATGATAAAGCAAATTCTCTTCTCATATTTCCAGTATAGTCTTTGAAATAAACGTTTTGATCATAATAAATCTCAAGATGTTGTAGGGAATCTAATTTCCAACTCTTCATGATGGAGCGTAACATTGTGTTGAAGATGGTGTCCGATTAAGATTTGCATAGCAAAGCGATGAACTCTCGACGAATAAATGACATAATGGAGCGATGTAACCATCTTTTATATTTTTCCCAATTGTATTTGCAAAATGAAAAGTAGATTGAGGAATCAGAATGACAGATTTGAATTTCATTTCTGTGATGTTGAAGCCAAACTTCATTACCCAGAGAGATGGATTTTAGCGTTTCAAAATATTCCATATCCCTCGTGATGTCATTAAGATTAAAAAATTGCCGCCATGTTAAAGTAATTCCTCTCGATGTATTTCCATGAGAATTTTTGAAATGAGCGCTTCCATTGCGATCATGATTTCACGATCACGATTTAAGAATCCAAAATCCAAGTCTTCATGATGTTATGCAAATTGGTAATATATAGATCACCAGAATATGAAAATGTCATTTTACCATATTTTGCTTTGCAATGCAGTAACAAATAGATTTGCTAGTAATCGAGCCGCTATCTTTTCTACTCCCATTGATAATATACAACAGCTGAATGGAGAGTGGGAAGTAGGGGTCACGCAACTTGTTCACAGTAACTGTGTCTATACTTTTGATCATGAGGTGATGACTATTAATATGAGACGCACAGCTGCTTACCAATGTGAAAAGGGCTGCCGAGTATACATTCCACAATGGCCGAAGAAAGATCTACCACGTCAGAAATTCGTTTATGATTTCCTGAATAAAGCGTGTAAACACATTGTCGATTTTACTCCGCACAATGGTGATCATAATTATGTACATCATGTAGTTGATAAAGATTGGATTGTTGCTTTGAATCCGAGTTCAAGAAATGATCTAGGTTACCTCGCTAGCACCTTAACAAGCTATGATAATTATAACGTTAATTACCACCCAAGTGGTCATAAACAGTTAATATATCGAGAGGAAGCTTATTATGTAGATCTTATTTCAAAAAATGAGAAGACGTTGGTGAAGAAGATTGTGATTAAGCCAGGAAAGACAAACATGACTCCTGAAACATAATTGAAGAAATTTAATTATCTCCTTCGAGTTGATAGTATACAAGTGCAACATTGACTTATATCAAATCATCTAATCATATTGCAATAAGTAAATGAAATGATGATGATCTAGTATTAGTTTGTTCAAAAGATTTTCATCAGTTCTTACGACATCGTTCTGCAGCTGTTCATGGAAAATTTGATATGCAACATTTGCCATGTGAAAGGTCAAATCAATTTGATACAGAATGGTCCGTATCTTTATACAGAAAGCGTATAGAGCCTTTAGGTGGCATCTTACATAAAACAAGAGTGTTGATGCCTCGCATTATTATTTCAGTTAAATTGGTTGTAGATTATTTAAATGAAGTGATTGATGACCAACATATTTCATTTTCTGAAAAAGGAGGTGCTTTGTCTCTCACTGTAAGTGGGAAAGATACTGAACTAATTATGGATAAAACTCTAATGGACATTTTGGGTTTTCATCAAAATATCTTTAAAAGTGCTACTGTAACCAAAGCTAGCGCAGACATGTTGCTATCGCGTCGTATTAATTATTTTCAGATATATTCCAATATTGGTGAAGATGTACGTGTGGGAGATGTTGAAGCTCCATTGCTAGCAATGATGCCATACCAGCCAAAAAAGCATCAGTATTCTATCTGATCATACTTTTAAGAAAGTGTATTATACAAAGCTGAAATCAAACTACATCCCACAAATTGATATTGCAATTTATAACCATGCTGGTGCGTTGATTCCTTTTCTTAAAGATGCTGTAACAAGCATCACACTCCATTTCCGAATGTGATTAGTATGGAAAGTGAAAATAGAGATTCGTTTCTAATTTACTTACCAAGTAATGCTCCTATGAATAAAATTCCCAATAATAAACCATCAAACTATCGAGTAGAATTAATTGGCTCACTACATCTAGAAGGTGAATGGGAAGTAGGAGTTTCAAGCATTTGCTATGATGGCAATATTCAGAATGTGAATGAATTGGAAGAAATGATATTGACTCCATGCACCCATGATGGAATAGCGATGAATAATACATTCCAGTTCCCATACAATTTAACGTCAGATGGAAAGTGGAACTATGAATGGATTCAGATAAAATCAGATTATTATGGTCCAGTTGGGAATGAGAAAATTATTAAGGCATTCAATAGTGGCAATACTTCCATCATGAAGAATGAGGATCAGAAAGTTTATAAGTTTACTATCTATCATTGAAATGGGAGATAGTTCCTTCGCTTTTATTCTTTTACTAAAGGTCTTACACTGAGGTTGGATAATGAATTCTATCCACATCTCGGTTTTGGGAATGGTCTACATCTAACGTAAGTTGCTACTGAAAATGTTGCAAAAATTTATTCAAATCGAATCAACAAATTTCATTATAAATTTAAAATATTTGATGATGTTGTAGAATGTGAAGAACGCATCATTTTGAAAAAGCGTGGTGTTCAACCTTTATCACTTATTGATTTAGTGAAACGATGGAATGAGACTGTGGGTAAGAAGTATGGAGAGAAAATTATGGCGGACAAGGATAAGTTGGTTATTCAGAAATATAATTACAAACTTACAGTTTATTTCTCTCCAACCTTGCGTCATTTTGTAAGACATCCAACACCTATTATTGGAAGCGGTTTGGTTTATGCTTCTCATGAATATCACACTAAAGCTGATTCAGTTAATGATGAATGGTGGGTGGACATCTATGGTGATCGCATCAAGAAAATTTGCCAGTCTTATCAAAAATCTAAAGTTGCTATCAATATAATGACGCGTCTATATCATAAAGTTGAAAGCTTCATTCATGTAATAAATCTTTATATACAACAGAAGTTGAAGCATGTGATGAAAAGTAAATATGATGTAAAGACACACCACATTTCGTTTTCAATTGAAAATCAACGCATTCTTCTGAAACTGGGTGATGACATTCAATGTCAATTGAGCAAAAATTTGAAAAAACTTTGGTTTTTCAATGCTACAAAATATGTTTACTCCTGCGCATACGATTGGTATAGAAGCAGCAATGACACTTGATAAACATGAACAACACCTTTACATTCAAAGTGATTTGATTCTACCTATTTCAATTGGCGAGAAAAAAGAACACATTTTACGTGATTTCATTCCTCATAAGGATGCTTTATATGGAATAGTCGAGAAGATTTTTCAACCTATTTTCTACCATCCTGTTATCAAACAAACAATACCATCTATTTCTATCAAAATTACAAATGGTCTACATGAGTGCATCCATGTGAAAGATACTAAATCCCTCGTAACTTAAGTGTTTCGGAAAACAAAGTGAAGTCATTGTAAAATTTTATTGAAATAAAAATATATGTATGAAAAAGTCTTTTCACAGATATAGGGGGAATGGGCTGACTATAGGCATATATTCACAAGGAAGTGTAATCTAAAGCGATACATAAAACAACAATGAATGTCAACAAAAGCATCATCAGAATACTGATTTGAGACTGAATCTATTTACACATCTCCTGAATGTGGTAGTGTGAGTTTCATTCTTTTGGATAGTGATATGTTTGTATCAGGATGTCCATGTGGAAGAGATATGTTATGTCCTATCCAACACCTCTTATCCTCCCACGCTGAAAGTGCTCGCTTTCTAAATGTATGAGTTTTTCCTCATGCGTCTTTGATTTTAAGATGGTCATGTTTACCAACGTTACACATTTATTGTTAAAGGCCTCCTTATAGACCCTATGTTTCAAATTTACAACAATCGACTCAGATATGCCTTTTGCGCGCTTAATACTGTCACTGGAGTCTTTTGGTTTCATAGAATACATTTTAGGACGAAGAAGAATCATTTCCTTAATTTCCTTTCCTGCCATTTCATCTTTAAAGCATCCTAATTTTGCTTTATTTTTAGTAGAGTATAGTGGGTGATCTGTAGGATAATTTGACGTATCAAAATATTATTCTAAAGATTTTCCTATTTCATTGAAGTTTAACTCTTTCTGGGCAGCGGTACTTCAAAAGAAACTGTTTGTATCACCACCCAGAAAACGCACGTCTTTAATTAGAGGACATGGTTTTAATATTCTATAGAAGAGTTGATACATTTCAAGCTTGGAATAATCTAATACAGCTTGTCCAATGTAGATGGGCTTGCACAACTCTACTTCTTATTTTATCATTTTAACACCAACTAACTCATCATCTATAATATCTCTATCAATAAAGAGAGGTGATGTCGCTAACTTTTGAAATGTATCATTATGATTCACAAGTTTATAGTTCATACGTTTTCTAACGTCCTCCATCGTCTTACCAAAAAGACTATTATTCTTGTATTTATAGAAATCCTTTTCAAAATTATTTTGAGCTAGTGCACGTTTCTGGCTGTTACTATCAATATATGGTTTCAGAAAGGCTTTCTGTCAAAATTTGATAATGCGGTGAACTGTTTTTAAAATCATCCCCATTTCTAAATAAAATTTTAAGATGGAAAAGTGGACTAGATAATTTTCTTCATCAAATTGAATAAGCAAAAGTTTACGACAAGGCTTATACTTGGCTGTCCACTCCCTTCTAAATCTTTATGAAATTGTTTCATAAAGTCCGAAAACATATCTTCAGTCACTTCACCTGATTCGGGTGCAAGTGGGAAATCCAGTTTTATTTTTAATACTATTTGTATAGATAAGATCTACTTCAAAATGATAACCCCAATCACCATCATCTGGAATAGCTAGTATGTTTGAAGGATTGGCGAAATGTTGAATTTCACTATCACCTAGCCAGCTAAACTCAGAGTGAGGTAGAGGTTTGGATAGTGGACTAACATATAAATTATTCTGGTTATAGTACTTTAGATGAATCTGATCATCATCTACTATTTTTGATTTTATTTGATGCCTATTTACAAATGTGAGACCACCGCGAATTTCTCGCTCAAATAAATTATACATCTCTGGATCTTGCAAAAGATGGATGGTCTCTCCAGTCATTTTAAAAGCAGACTGGAATGACATGGCTGGAAGACTGACAAAGTGGATAGGGTCTATTTTATCTTCTTCTAATGTCACTCGTCGAAACTCCTGAAATACATCAGTCAACAAAAATACATCTAATTTTAGATAGGCGATCATATAATCGCTAAACGTTTGACAGGCAAATTTTGTCCATGCAACTTGAGCATAGTTGTAATCTTCTACCTTACATTCTATACCAATCAAATCATTTTTAAATTTATCTATTGATGGAAGAGAAGTCTCACTAAGTTTAGAAATGTTGTCAAAGTATGCATATGGAAACACTCCTTTGCATGCGATGACTTCATCTGTCAAGTTAGGATATTGTTTCTTCAAATTTTGAGTTAGTGGAAGAGACTTAGGATTTTGAACGAGAGATGCTAGTGATGAAGTCATAAATTGATAGGAATCTAAAACTTTTATATCAAAGTAGACTGTCTTATTTTCTTTAGTCTTATCAACTGGTACTTTTGCTGTCATGGACATAAACTTTTCTCTCGTTTGAGCTATAACATTCATCAACCACCCCTTCATTTTTCCTAACCCCCTTTTATTATCATATGGCTGTCATAGCCTTTGAAGTCATGAAAAATTACGGGTAGAGTACGCCGTCTCATTCTTAGAGAAAAATTGCATCTTGAACGCAGTGCGTTTCAAAATTTACCAGTGATGTGATCATGGTCGCGCACTTTCATAATTTTACCATCATCAAACGTTTTATTACATTTTGAGCAGACTTTACAACTTTTAAATTTTACCTGATCATCTGCTGTCATATTTAATGATCTGTGATAGAGTTCACCTTCATATTTTTGTTGAAATTTACTGGCACTTTCCAGGAATTGCAAGAATTTGTGTATACAATCCTCACCTTGCCAGACGTGCATTTTATTATTTTTATTTTGGAAATGATTATGCCATACCTAATAACAGGATATGGGTGCTGGCTTGTGGATGTTATCATCAATATAGCATTCGATGTCAGCATAGATGGCACAAAGAGAACTTAATTCACTACCATTTTCTCTATATGAAAAGATTTTATCTTTGGGCATGCGTTCCATTTGCAATTTACCTCGCAAACACATTCATAATGTACTTGAAACTTATCTTTTGACCAGAAAGATCTCATACAACGGTCACATATGAAATGCTCCCCCCTTTTGGATGTTAAGTGGGAATATAGTCGATGAATATTTGGAATACCGCAGTAATGCCATTGTTGACTGCTATCCTCATATACCAACAAGAGGTTGGCAACGCGATCATAAGTTGATGAACGTTTGTTGTTGTAGTCCTTTTTTCCAGACGTGAACAACTATTTTAATTTCATTTAATTTTTCAAATTTCTCTATATCTTTCAATTTCATATCTTCACTATTTCAGTCATCAAATTTTAATTCATTCTCCCATTGATAATATTTGATTTTACGGAAACGGTTGTTCTGTACATCATGATAGTGGAGAATGGATAATACCGCATACTTAAAACATTGCGATTCACAATCTACAGAAATGACTGCTTTCTTATCTTTTAACGTTTTTGGAAGATTGAAGGAGCCTCGTCCACTGTAATTTTCTAATAGAGTAATTTTAAACATGTCACATTCTACACAATCAAAAATCAGACCACTTTCGCGCTCGTTAAATATATCAATATTTGATTTTAGTCCTTGAATGTGAAAATTTAACCAAGCTTCTTTATCTACTACCTCTGTAGCAGGAGAGGAGGGTATGTGAAACTACAACCTCTGCACTATTTCGCCAGTTTGATGGTCAACTTTAACATATTTTATTTTAGGACAGATGAGCGCTTTTGTTCTAAAGTTGTCTAAATTTCTAAAGAGCGCATCTATCAATATTGAATTTTGATGAAACCACTCCGGAAAATCAGCAATGGTTTCTGAGGATTCCATATGGTAATTTCTCACTACATTATTGAGCGACACTTCAGTGAGACGGATAGAGGAGGTGCTGTTACTATAACTATCATTTGTATGCGTGTGGTGAAGTCTATGTGAAGATAATTCAAAACGTGTTTCAAAAGATTGAGTGCAGAAGTCGCAAGTAAAGGAGACATGTTGAATAGAATCATCCTTTCCTCGGGAGATTGATGATGTCTTCGGTTGATACACACGTTGTCTGATGTGTCGGGCGAGATCACGCTTCCTTGTAAAGATGTGACCACAATCAGCACATTCCCGCTCATTAGATTCCCGCGACTGACCGCCTGAGCTGGTACTAACATCACCTGAAAGAGAAATCATTCTATCATCTCTATTAAAGTTATAGTTTATTGTTACAACCTACCTTCACTTAACAGCTCTAAAGTTTCCTCGAGAAGGGAGCGTTTTGGTGATGAAGTAGATGCCTGAAATTGAGAAAGATGCTATTAGCTAGACGTTTGAGAGAGATGTGTGAGGAAATCTTCAACTTACCATTTCAACAAAATCAAGTTTAAGTATGATACTTCAATGTCAGAAAATTGTATGGTTTATCAAAATAGAGACATCACTTGTTCTCAATACGTCTCAAATATAGAATGAAAAATGCGTCTGTTTCCCCCCTTTTATATACTCTCATACTCGGCATTCATTGGCTATTCATTTGATTGGCTACTTAGTTGTACTTAAGCACTAAGAAATCAAGTTTATAGCATACAATTTGAAGTCATGAATTCACCAACAGCAACTCTCTCCGTGGACACATCAAATTGCCCTCCCGCTCCAAAGAAGGTGAAGTTGCAGAAGAAGAAAACAGTGGAGGATATTCCAAGCTTGGAATATCCGACTCTGACTGAGGAAGAGGAGATGGAAATGGTGTATGTGAGGTGGGAGTACCTACTATATAACAAGAGTAATGGGCAAAAGACCGTTCCAGGACACCATAAAATTCAAAAAAATAGTATCTTTAAAAACGACATAAATTCATGAATTTGAACCCTTTTTCAGGTTTTTATGACCTAAATACATGAATTTAGTCCATTCAAAAAGTACCATTTTTTCAAAAAATGGCATTTTTAAAAACGACATAAATTCATGAATTTGAACCCTTTTGCAGGTTATGAAAACCTAAATTCATAAATTTGGGCGTTTTTAAAAATACCCAATTTTCAAATTTTTCAAAATCTCAAATTTGAGAATTATAATTTTTACCTTGAAAATCATGACCGTTCCAGGACACCGAAAAAATCAGAAAAGTTAAGAATCTCAAATTTGTCATTGTGACATTTTACTTTGAAAATCATGACCGTTCCAGGACACCGAAAATCATAAAAGTTGAGAATTTCAAATTCATGAATTTATCCATCTTTCAGGTTTTTAAAATATATCATGTGACTAAAAATATTTCTTTAAGAATGTAACACAATCTCTCACAATGCCTGTTATTGTTACTGCTTTGCACTCAGATGATCACTCAATTGTAGAGAACATCTGCTTCTCGCATTTATGAATAAAAGGCATTTCAGTGTAAAGAGCTGTGACTTCCAACTCAAACATTTGAAAGGAAACAATGTATGAAAGAACAAACAGCTGCTACACCCACTTAGTCATTTGTAAGACGTGGAATATAATTGCAGCATGTAGGAAGTAAGACTTCATTTACAATTCCATTAATCATAACTAGTGACTGTTTTCTTTCTTCATTGCAAAATGCCAAAACGTACTGCCGCGGAAGCTTTTTCGTTTTACATGCCGATTTTACTAAACTTAATTAAAGAAGAGCACATGGAAACTGCGAATAAATACTTTGAAGAGTGGAAGTTAGAAATTCAATCGACAAAGAAGAACAAATTGGACTCTCAAAAACAAGTGGAGGATATTACAGTAAAAATAGAACAGTATCTGACCACTACTACAATTCCTCAGTTCAATGTTACAAAAGAACATTTCATTAATATCGAAGATAGTGCTACTATGATTTCAAAACTGATTGCAAGTGATAAAGTGCACCATGGGTCGTTGCTGAGAAGTGCTGCTTATCAAGGTTATGGATTTAAAAGAATTCTGGAATTGAGTGACAATAAAAAAAACAGATTTGTGGCAAACTTGGAACTATTTAGAATTTCCTATAACGTAAGTTATTGTTATTTCTTGATGAACTTATCAGATCTAATTCTACCACACGTATTATTTTTAAATTCATTAATGCCCATTAGTTTTGTTAGAAAACATTTTAAAGAAATCAAAATTTATATAGAAAAATTGAATCAACCGACAACTATAGAACAAATGAGGTTTGGTTCCCAAGATGAATGAACATTAACTGTGTTGTTTCACTTTTTAAGATATGTGCACTGTACATACATATTTGATGTATACATATTTATGAAGACTTCTTTATAAGTAGTAACGCATTTTGGATTATTTTGAAATGTAATTAAATTTTCTTTTGTTCTCCAATCTCATGGTAGTAGACTGCTATTGTATAGATCTATATTTCAGTATGTAACATAATCTTTGGTATTTAAGAATGATTCATGGAACTTAGTAGTAACACATTTTGGATTATTTTGAAATGTAATTCAATTTTCTTTTGTTCTCCAGTCTCATGGTAGTAGACTGACATTGTACAATTGTATGATAAGATTGATTGCTGTATTATTATATTTGATATTTAAGAATGATTCATGGAACTTAGTAGTATTGCATTTTGGATTATTTTGAAATGTAAT
This sequence comes from Prostheceraeus crozeri, assembly GCA_907163375.1. Taxonomy (NCBI): domain Eukaryota; kingdom Metazoa; phylum Platyhelminthes; order Polycladida; family Euryleptidae; genus Prostheceraeus; species Prostheceraeus crozeri. The sequence goes on along the minus strand of CAJQUW010009011.1, from coordinate 275,626 downwards.
TAAATTTTCTTTTGTTCTCCAGTCTCATGGTAGTAGACTGCTATTGTACAATTGTGTGATAAGATTGATTGTTGTATTATTATATTTGATGCAAAATACACTGCCGTTGTTTTTATTTTTCTGTACAAGAAGTAGACATTATTACAGTTATTGGAATTTATTTCATTTAAAATGAATGATGAAAATCCGACAGTTATACTGAGTAATATAGGTGATATATTACCTCAGGTTAATAACATGACTGAGTTCTTAGAAATATACGGCAAACAAACAACTGCGTATTTCTATTTAAATCGAAATTCAGAAGATTGTATTCAAAATATATATTCAAAATATTTCTTTAAAAATGGAAGAAACAAAAATGGAAAAAACCGCAAGAATATATCCTTCGTTATCATATGAACGTAGTTCTATTTTAATGGACATTGAAAAAATGAATAAAGAAAAACACAAAGATAGAGTACGTTATATGAAAGATAAGGATTCTCAATTATTATTAAGATTAGAGCATTATAAAAAATTAAGAAAGAGATGGACTAAAGTTAAGAATGTAACACAAGGAATTGGCATATTCTTAACAATAAGTTTAGGCGCTCTCACTATTGTTATATCTTCTGGTGTTTTAGTAATTCCAGTAGTTGCTACAGCTTTAACAGGTACGGGTGTTTTTGCAACTTTACTTGTTACAATGTTAGATAAATCTTTAATAACTAAGAAACGAAAATCATTAAAGACTAAGCATTTACATATTAAAGAAGTCTATGATAAACTACATCACTACTTTCAAAGAGTATGTGATGATAATGTTATTACGTTAGATGAGATTGAAAAATTTGATCAAATAGCTAATGAAGTAAATCAAATATCATTTCAATTAATGTCCGAAAAAGTTGATGATAAGAATAAACAGGATGGCAAAATTTCTAGTGATGGCAAAACTTTTAGTGATGGTAAAATTTCTAATGAAGAAAATGATAAATTTTTTTAAAAAGAGCTAAAAACTTTAAGCGAAAATTTAAGCAAAACTTTATTAAACAAAACTTTATTAAACAAAACTTAAAACGAGAAACTTTAAACGAAAAGATGTCAGACAACAAAGGAATAAAAAAATAATTTGTTCAGTAAAATGTTTTTGCATTATTCCAATGTTACCACAAAATTCAAATATTATATTTTAAAAATGGATAAAATTAAAGCTGATAATTTTAAAAGAATAAAACAATTAGAAGAGTTAATAAAACAAAGAAATATTATGAAAGAAAATCATCTTCAACATAGAATGATAAAAGCTGGCATTCAATCTGATATGTTTGAAAAAATGCAGCAAACAGAACAAGTAAAAATTGATTTTGAAAAAACTATGAAACCATTTAAAACTCTTGAAAAAGAACTTACAAATAATGATAAACAAATTGATATAACAGATCCAGAGCACAAAACTATATTAGATGACTATGGATTACTAGAATCAAAAATTAATAAGAAATTACCAAAATCTATGCAATTTGACATTCTATCTCATTTATAGATGGAAAAACAATACCTAGATTTTATCTCGGACAAAAAGAAATATTTCCACAACCTTTTCGAGGTTTAATTTTTTCACCAGATAAATCTCCTTTTAATTTAGATAGAAATTTTGTTGATCTTTTAAGAGGAGCAGATTTAAATAATTATGCTGTAGAAGATCTCATAAAAGATAAAGCTATGTTAGATAGAGTTGGTGTAGTAAAATCTCTTAGACGTTATAAACAATTAGAAAATTTATTATCAACGGGAGTCAAAGTAGGAAAAGGTTTATCTGAAAAACAGAAAACAGAAACAACTGTATTCTTACCAGATGATCCGCAAGAATTACTAAATAGATTAAATATTTTAATATCTGCAATAAAAGAAGGACATAATTCTAGTTTCAATGAAATTCATGCTATATTGAAAAGACTGTTAGAAAAGAAGATTCTAAATGAAGAAGATTATAAAAGTGTAGCTGAAACATGTTGTTTCTAATTTTTATCTATGATTTTTATTCATGATTTTTATCTATGATTTTTATCTATGATTTTTATCTATGATTTTTATCTATGATTTTTATCTATGATTTTTATCTATGATTTTTATCTATGATTTTTATCTATGATTTTTATCTATGATTTTTATCTACGATTTTTATCTATAATATTTATTCAAAATTTTAACTAAAAAATGTGTTCAGCAGATTTAGACAAAATTAATAATCATTTAGAAAATCTAACAGAGATTTTGGGTTCATCAAAATTTAGTACGACGTTGAAAATTATAACAATTACTTCATCACACGCTTGTAATTTAGAACCCATTCTTCATTTAGAACAAAATAAAAATTATCAAATTGCATTGACTAGTTTCTCCACATTTAACACTATTCAAAATGTTATAAAAGATGTGAATGATCAATTTAGATATTCCACTGATACAGGCAAAACATGGAAAATACAAACTTTTCTTCCTGGTTCTTACGAAGTTGAATCAATATCAAATGAAATTAAGCGACATTTAGGTATACCATTTAAAGATAAGAAACAATTACATTTTGCAGTTGAACCGGCAGTTAATAAATTTTCTCTTACTTTAGACGAAAATCATCAAGTTGATTTTAATCATGATAGATCATTGTCAAAGCTATTAGGATTTAATAAACAAACCTATAGTCAAGGTTATCATTTAGGTGAGAAGATTCCAAAAATAACTGAAATAAATTCAATTGTTGTACATTGTGACATTATTGAAGGAGGATATATAAATGGTAAATTGTCAAATTTAATATTCAGTTTTCCAGCTTTTACTGTACCCATTGGTTATAGATTAAATGTAATTCCACAAACATTAATATATTTCCCTATTACAAGAAAAACAATTAACAACATTAACATTAGAATCACTGATGAAAAAGGACAAGAAATAAATTTTGGAGGTGAAGAGATTATGATAGATCTTTTGGTTCGAGAGGTATAAACTCCCGTTCGAGAGGTATAAACTCCCGTTCGAGAGGTATAAACTCCCAGCCGAAGCTAGAGAAGTTTAATTTTCTTCTTCCTCTTTAAAAATAAAAATAAAATAAAAATAATTTTTTTTATTAAAAAATGAGTGAACTACCTCCATTTAATAAAAAAAAACTCAAATTTAATCATCATCTAAATTTATCTAATAAAGTTTTGTCAGTTGTTTGCGGAAGATCAGGTTGTGGAAAAACATATCTATTATTTAAAATTTTAACGACTTCAAATCTTTTGGATTATAACAATCTTATAATTTATACAACAACAGCAGAACAACCCGTCTATCAATTTTTAAAATATGGATTTGAAAATAATCTTAAAAAAACAGCAATTGCTTCATTATTCAAAGAATATGAAAAATCTGAAGATGAAGAAGAAATAAGTTCGTGGTATGAAGAAGCAGCAAAAAATAATCAGTTAGTTGAAACCAATAAAAATAAGCATATAAAGATACAATTAATAGATGATAGTGGTAATATGCAAGATCCTAGTAAACTAGATAAAACAATGAAACATTGTGTAATTTTTTATGATTGTGTTAATGATAGAAATCAGTCAGTTCAGAGAAATTATTTCACAAGAGGTAGATCTAATGCTAATTTATGTTCTTCTTTTAAATACATTTTATGATTTTTTGAATTAAGTCTATAATTACATGCTGTTTTTATTTCATTATTAAATAATACATTTTTATAATCTTGAAATGTTATTTGATTAGCCACTGATGCCTTTGAAATTCCTTTTAATGTTTTATGTGTTTTAGTATTATTAGTTATGTTATAACAATAACATTTAGATTTTAAAAATATAGCTTCTGTTATGAAATCTTCATTTCCTTCTAATTCATCTTTTACTTTACATAAATCAGAAGGATGAATGATATCTTTTATTTTATCTATTTCTTCATCAAGTGTAGAATTATACGGTATTGTTAATTCTAAGAAAACAGAATCGGTATCTGTAAAGTGTAATTTATAGCTTTTGCCATAAGCAGGTGCTAAATAATCATATATAAATCTATACATAAATAGTTTAGCTAATTCTAATATAGTGAATCCTATAAAATTAAACTTATCATGTTTTACGCTGATTCGACGTAAATGTACAGCACATAGTTCATCACTAAATCTAGTAGTTCTTTTATATGTAGGTTTCCTTGTTAAATTTTGAAACCTATCTTTATCATAAACTATTTCAATATTTTGTCTATTACGCACATTTTCTAAAGTCTTACCATAAAATGCATTATTCATTAATTTGAAGAACACGTTTCCAAAATCATCTTTATTTCTTTTAGCTATTTTACGTTTTTCAATATTGAACTCTATATAATCTTTTAACCACCTAGATTTTTGATAAAATAGTTTTCGATGTATTTTGGTGAGAATCATTCCATGTTCTAAATACCAATCTAGCATTCTTCCTTCAACAACATACTTTCCTTTATTGCTTTGTGTTAACATAAGTTTTTTTGTTGGTCTGTATTTCTTAGGAATTAAAGATTTTTGATAATCTGAAAAATCTTCTATATTGGGAATTTTGTTTTCGGGACAGAAAGGAAAATATTTTGTTTTATCTTTTATTTCATCAGGGTATACTAAATCAACTTCATATATATAACCATGATTATAATTTCCATCATATGTTTTTTGATAATCAAGAATACTACACCATTCCATCTCACCTGTTGGTAATTCTTGTATCATGCAAGAAGAATATAAGCTATTAAAATCATAATATAACAAATAGTTTTCTCTCATGATTTCATCAACTGCTGCTTGACTATCTTCCTTTGATATAAGTCCTTCTATATTTTGATTAAACAATTTTATAAACTGATCGCTTTCTTCTGGAGATAAAGGTTTCATTATTCCATAATCATCAGGATTTACTTTTTTATTGTAACACTGTACATAACGATTACCTAAAACTGATGAAACTCCACCTCTAATTCCAGATTCAAAAAATAATAATTTATCATATGTATTTTCTTTATATAATGTTTAAGTTTAACATTTGTATGTTTTAATCCTGCTAACCATGTTAAACCTGGTGTAGAATAACAATAACATGGATCTATTCCGTAATATTCTAAACACATATCACGAAAGTTTTCGAAAAGATCAGCTAGTATTAATACATCTATCTGAAGATATTTCATTGTATAATCATACATTGTTTTACAATTTAACTCTCTCCAATTCTTTTCAGCTTCTGCATAATCTTCTTTAGATAATTGTGATTGTTTTAATGTTGATTTAAATTTATTTATTGGAGGAAGTTTCTGTTCTTCCATAATTTTATTCACAGAATTAAAATCTCCAGTTAAACCAGTCTTCGACTGTGAACCACAGGTTAAATATTCATACGGAAATATTCCTTTCAAAGGTTTTAAATTATATTTATTTAATATTTTACATTGTTCAGATTTCAAAGTTTTTCCCATAACATCTAATGAATAAGGAGTAAAAAATCCAAATGCATCTAAAATTCTAATACAACCTAATTGCATTGAAAAATATTCTTCTTCTGTTTTACATAGTACATTTATTTGTTGTTGTTGTAATTTTTCAGATGAAAATAAATCTTTCATTACTAGATGGAAATCATATTTAGAACCATTGTAGAAATATAGAGGAACAAAGTTATATTTAAATTTATTAGCATTAAGATTACAAGAATTATGTGCTGCACCTCTATATAATCCATTTAGATGATCATGATCTTTTACTTTGTCAAGATATCTACCTTTGCCATTTTTATAATTTTTTGTAAATTCTTTTCCACAGTAATAACAATTTGTTTCATTAACAAAATTAATTTTTTTTCATCCGTTAATGGAATCATTGGTATATTTGTTTCAAGCAATTGTGAAAAATAATTTTGTAATTCTTCTACTTTCTTTGTAAACATTTCTGAACTATCTTCACCATAGTATTGATAATATTCTGATTTAAATAATTCAGGATAATTTGAATGAATGTACATTCCCCAACATAATGGTTTTTGTTCAAATAAATATTTTTCTTTACTTTGTTCAGATGTACCTTTTTCAGAATTATCATTTTCAGAATCGGGCGAAGCCCTGGAACTTTCCGTTCGATTTTGTGTCATATTAACATTATATGCTTCGAAATCACAATAAATAGTAAAGGGTACTTTATTTTTCAAATAATGTCTATTATATATTAAATAATCATCTTTAGGAAAAGTATTTTCAACTGCTTCGTTTTGTTGACAATTCTCCAAATGTCTATTCATTTCTTCTTTAGTTCTAAAACTTGTCATACATTGAAGACAAGGAAAATTAGTATTATCTGAAGTTTTTGTAAATATAGAAACATCTTTACACAATATAAAATGACCCTGATAATATAAAATATTCGCTTGTGCTGGTTGCTTTGTTTGTTTTAATTTTTCAAATTTATCTTTATATATTTCATGTGTTTCATCAATTTGTCTTTGTAAATCTTTTTCAGACTGTTGATAATTTTGATTGAATATTTTCAGCTGTTGTTCATATTCATTATTATATTGTTCTTTATATTGTTGTTGACATTTTTTTAAACATTCATTTAATTCTTTATTTTCTTCATTATTTAATTCTTTATTGTCTTTATTGTCTTTATTTAATTCTTGAATCGTTTCTATCTTATTTTGATATTTATGGCCGTATTCTTGTACTAATATTTTTGTTTGTTGTTGATAATCTGTTTTACATTTTTGTAAACTTTCATTTAAATTTTGTAATTTTTGTTGATATTCTAAAGATAAAGATAGATAATCGGAATCATAATCATAATTATAATTACGTCCTTTATAATTATTATGATTAATCATTATTGGTGATAATGTTTTAACAATTTGAAATTTTTCAGTACATATTATATTTCCTTGGTAAAAAATATTATGATGCATGTAATTTCCTCTATCATTATATACTATTTCTGATTGACATAAATTTTTATTATTCAAATAAAATTTTTTTGAATCTGAGTAAAGTGGAGTAATTTTACCAATAGAAACATAAGTCACATTTAATTCAAAAACATTTACTTCTATTAAATTTTTATTCTTTTTATGAAACTTTTTTAACCTATTATAATCATATGGAAATTCATGTAAGCCATCAGAGAGATCAAATTCCTTTATGTATTCTTCTTTGTTATAATGACTTAGTCTCTCTTTGTGATATTCTGCAGGATGTAAATGTGCTATAATACTTCACAGAAAACAATAATCATCTTCATTTTTTATGTTGATTATTTGTGGTGAACTGAAAAGTAAAGGAACATAACTACCACCAGTATTATTTTTATATTTATCAATTACTATTTTCTTAGATAGCATTTTAACAAATCTCCAACCAGATTCACGTAACTGGGCTTCAATTATTCAATTTTCTAATTTAAGTATCATCGATTCAAATATGGGTTGTATATCATTTACATTATGAATTTCTTGTGAATTTGTAAAATGTCCTTGTATTATTTCTTCAGGAATTCCATCAGGTCCATTTTTTGTATAAAGTACTTCTACATTCATATAACATTTGAAAGATTTCTTAAATATTTTGAAAAAGTTTTTTAATACATTATAAAAAGTTTCATCGGTTTCATTATGTTCAACGGGCGAAGCCCTGGAACCTTCGGTTCGAACCGATTCATTAAATAAATATTTTATATCTGTTACCGCTTCATCGGTTTTTTTAGTTTCATCAAATTCATCTATTTCGTTAAATTCATCAATATCGCTAAATAAATATCTTCCATCTGGTGCGGGCCAAGCCCTAGAACCTTCGGTTCGTACATGTTCATCTTCACTATTAAAAACTTTTTTATATTCCGAATGTGAATAATCATCAAACATTTTTTTAACTTTTATATCAGTAGGCAATGTTTCTAGATAGTTTTTGTAACTATTTAATTTTAATATATTTCCTTCATCAACTCGTTCTACATTTTGTAAATGCAATTTACTATTTAAATGAGATTGATGACTTCTTTTTGTTTGCAACTTTTTTTTACATAAGTTACAATAAAACTTGGTATTTTCCATTTTTTTATTTTTTAAGGAAAAAATTGTGTTTTAATTTTAGATATAAACATTCTAATAACAAGGTCTTGAGAGTTATTATATATCATTATATATTTCACATTCTTAAGTTATTTTATTTTCTTTATCATATTAAGTTTTATCATATTAAGTTTTATCATATAACGTTTTATCAAAAGATAATTTAAATTTATTTTCACTAACTATTGATTCTTCATCATCATAAATTGATTCTTCATCATCATCATAAATTACACTTTTTGGGATTGGATACCATTCTCTTATTGATATATCTAACTCTAAATTACATCTTTTATCTGATAATAATATAATAGAGAAAAATGTTGGTCTTTGTTCTCTTTTGGAAAATTTAATAACACCACCATAATCTGAATCACTTTTAGTTTTTATTAAAGATGATAAAATTTTAAATTGATTAGATGTAAATCCTAATTTAAATTTTGTAGACCCGACACATAGTTGTCGAACAGTATCTTCAACTATACCATCATTATTATTTTCAATTGTAAGAAAATGAAATTTAGATAAATTTTGATTATATGTAGTATTAACATCATGTACATCAGTATGAGATATAAATTTTTCTTCACTTAAATTTTTATAATTACTAATATTTTTATAATCTTTCTTACCATTTACACCATTTTCAGATGTTTCAGAATCATCATCTATATTATCATCATCTATATTATTATCATCATTATTATCATAAGATTCTTTAAGATCGGGCAAAGCCCTAGAACCTTCGGTTCGTTTATTATGATTATGATTATGGACATTGTTAATAGTATAAGGTGTTGTCCACATATAAATTTTTTCTTGTTGAGCTAAGCCATTTACGTAAGATTTTAATAAATTAATATTTAAATTGGAATACAATCCTATATATGTATCATCATCATATCTTTGCGGCATTTCTAATGTTTCTTGTTTATAAATTGTATCTCTATAATATACTTGACATAATAATTCTTCGTTATGTTTTTTACTCTCTATGTGAATGTTATATTGGTTTTGTTCATTAACAGATAATCTAATTTTTTCTTTTGAAAAGGATTTTAATTTTTTAACTAATTCTTTAATATTAATATAATTAATAATTTTAGTTTCTATCCAATCAGTATTACTAATCGGCAAAACTGCTCTAACGAATCCATAAACATTATTATGACCTATTATAACCATATTTTCTTTATTTAATTCTACATATGCAACATCATTATATTTGCTTACAATCTCCATAAATTTAATAAATGGATCACCTGGAAATAAACAATAATTAGTTTCTATAGAAGGTAAACCTTTAGTCTGTTCTCTAAATATTTCGGCTTGTAATTGAAATAAAATATTAACATCTATATATTTTTTCTCAATGGAAAAAATTCCCAACAGCTGAAAATTTATGTAGACTAATGGAAAGTAAAAGAATCTTAAATAGAAAAGTGAAAGCGGATAGAAGATTGGAAAAGATAAAGAAATTAAGAAATTTAAGAAATGCAAGAAAAAATAATGATCATAGAGAATATTGGCAACTGAGAAATGAAAATAAAACTGTTAAAAAAACTAACCGCAAATGTGTATTAAAGGCTTCAGATTTTTATTCCTACATTGTAGCTTATGACTTAAAGGTATCAAGTAGTACATGTTTGTCTTACAACAGTTTACCAAAAATATTGCAAGGCCAAGTAAATGCTGATAATCTGAATAATAGAATTACAAAAACTGAAATTGTAAATGCTCTTAAAGAATCCAAGTCACAGAAAACAAGTGGCCCTGACAGAATAACTTATGAAGCATTAAAGATATGCGAAGACGAGACAATTGATACTCTAGAAACGCTGTATAGCTATGTACTGAATGATGCTGATGAAATTCCTTGGAGAAGTAGTTGGATTACACCAATATTCAAAAAAGGAAATAGAGCTGATCCAAATTCATATCGATATATCAACCTATCATCCTGCATAGAGAAGATTCTGACGAGAATTATAAATATGCGACTCAACAATTGGTTAATGGAAAATAACGTTATTAAGAAGAACCAAACCGGTTTTAAAAAGGGAAGTTCCGCATTGGACAACGTGCTGATTATCAAGGAAATTATGCAAATTTATAAGAATATAAAACAACCATTATTTCTATGTTTCGTTGATTTGTCGAAGGCTTTTGATTCCATTCCGAAAAGAAGATTGACTGATAAATTAAAAAGGTTGATGCCCGAAAGTAAAATTTTGTCATTGATCATAAGCACCATTATCAATAAAGAATACAAAATTTTACATTGTGGCAAAGAAACACAATCCTTTAAACTTGAAAATGGTATTCCACAGGGAGATGTTCTATCACCAACTTTATTCAGTATTTACATAAATGACTTTATTGATATCTTAAATGATAACAAAGACACGATTGATCCAGTAAGACTATTTGATTTGGAAATGTCATCAGTCATATATGCGGATGACATATTGCTCATGAGGGAAAGCATGCATGGTTTGAAAAGTCAATTTAAATTTCTTTACAAATATTGTACACATAATGGCCTTAGCATTAATTATGATAAGACTAAAATCATGACTCACAATATAGCTACTAAAATAGACAGAATTGACATCGTTCTTGATGAAAAATTGACATCCATAGAAGTAGTTGACAAATATAAGTATTTAGGAATGTGGATATCAAAAAGTAACAAAATTCATTTGGAACAATTGACAACTAAGGGAAAGCAAGCCTCTTATCTAGCAGCTAAGCAGCTAAAAGAGTTTGGACAAGTTACTGGAGATATTTTAAAGAATACATTTGAGATGCTTACGTTATCAAAAATGAAGTACTGTGCCGAATTCTGTTTCTTTAATAATTTAAAAAGTTTAGATCAAATTCAATATCAATTTTACAAAAGATATTACCATCTAAAGCAGACTACACCCAATTATTGTCTCATTGGTGAATTTGGAATATGTCCTATGGATGCTCATTTCTCGAAGGCAGCTATGTGTTATTGGATAAAAATAATTACGAGAAATGAAAGAAGTTTGATAAGAGAAGTATATGATGCAATATATCTCAATATGTCTTCAGATGGTCATGATAGTAGATATACTTGGTGCTGACGAATAAGGCAGTTACTTACAAAACTCAGCCTGACAAATCTATGGGACGAACAGGTAACGGCTGACAAAGGAAAATATTTGAGAATTGCAAAAAATCGAGTGACCCATTACATTAGAGAAAAATGGATATCTACAGTAAAAGATAGTCATTCTGGCCTGAATTATTTAGAATTATGTGGTTTTGAGAATACTATGAAATCATATCTGAATTTTGATATTGAATACAATGACATCAATATATTATTAAAATTTCGAACAAAAAATCATAAATTAGATTTCGTAACTGGCAGTTACGGAAATCGACTGCGATATGAAGAGCGTTTATGTGAGCTATGTGATAATTCGAAAGTGGAGACTCTGTATCATTTCATGATAGAATGCTCACTATATCAAAATTTACGACAAGAAACAGCGCCTTTGTTATGCAACTGTAGCAATACAACAGAATTCAATAAATTGATGAATATTTTAACTCCAAAACTGGTAAAATCCATCGCGAGGTTTCTCAAAAAAGCAAACGACTTGCGAACGATAACTAAGGAAATCACTAATCAATAAATATGAAATCTGGAAATTTATTTTCGTCAATTCTCCTCTCCTTCCTGTTCAGAATATATTTTAACAACACCGACCGCACGCTGTTTTCTGCCATCAAACTATGTTTTTTATGTATGTGAGCACACATGCTCCTGTTTTCCAATGTTCTTGGAAATAAACATTTTTGACTTTTGACTATACATGGATTATTATTATTATTATCAAAACATTTATTTTCAAATCCCGTTGATCTCGTCGAATAAGAAGAACAGGATGATGCAAGCGAATATAATTTTTTTAAATTTGCTTTATCCATTTTTTTATTTTTATTAGAAAAAATTTTATTTTTTTATTTTTATTAGAAAAAGTTTTATTTTTATTAGAAAAAGTTTTATTTTTATTAGAAGAAATTTTATTTTTTTATTGTTAAAAAATGATGTTACCAAATGTTGGTGGAGGTGCATATATCCCGAATAATCGTGAATTAGAAATAGAGATAGAAAATTATATCATGAAAACTGGAGATGTTTTATCTGGTCCATTCCATCTTTCTATTCTTCCGCAACAAAATACAGAGTTAACAAATAAACAATATGTTGATACACAAATCAATGACTTAAAAGAAAAATATATAAACGATGTTTTGGTTCCACTGATGAATGAATTAAAGTTGCTTAAACTTAATGACAAATCATTAAACGAAAAATTAGTAAAACTTGATAAAAAGGATAGAGAGCTAGAAGCAGATATAGCAAAACTTTTTAAAAAGATTTCAGAACAATCAAAAATTTTAATATTACTTTCTATAAATTTAAAATCTGCAGTCATTAAAAATAAACATCAGATAAAAATGTTAAAAGAACAATTAGAAGATGAAATAGAAAAACTACCTGAAAGAATTAAAAAAAATTTAAAGCAGTTACAAACTACATTCCAAAAAAGTGTTGATGAATTGAGTTCTAAAATTACTCAACAAATGAAAAATATGAATAGAATAACAAATGAAGTAAACTCACTTAATCAAAAAGTTGATAAAATGAAAACTCTTAAAATTAATTTAGAAAATGAATTAAAGAAAAATTTACAAGAAAACTCTAAAGAAAATAAAGAACAGTTAGATTCTGTTAAAAGACAATTAGATGTTCTTAAAATTAAGTTAAATGCTCTTAAAACGGCGTTGAAGATGAATCAGGACAAAATGCAAGTGAATAGAAAAGAAATTAAAGTACATCACACGCTACTTGACGCAATAGATAAAGTGCAACGGACAATTAATAAAGTTATCACGAAGTTGTTGGACATTCACACACGTAAATCTTAATAGAACTTTGTTCAGAGGCTTTAGCCGATCGGACCAAAGGTCCTCAGGTTTCTAACCTATAGAACCTTGTCCAGAGGCTTTAGCCTATCGGACCAAAGATCCTGAGGTTATTACCTTATCATAAACGTAAATCTTAGCGCAAATATTAAACGGACCAAAGGTCCTCAGGTTACTAACCAATCGTAAATATTTTTTCCCAAAAGTCAAATTTAATCCTAAAAAATGCCTATAATTTATAAACACAATCTTAAACATTTTGCTTCAAATCAAAAAAATTGCTCATGAACCACGTATGAATCCTGTTTATCATTATGATAATAGAGAAACAGTTCACACGGAAGGAGCTGGCATCTTCTCTGGTATTGGAAGTATCGTTAACTTAATTAAAAATAATAAAGATTTGATTACAACTGCTGCAAAAGGAGCAGCTGCTATAGGTAGTACAGCTAGTGCAATATCAAATGCTGTCAAGTCTCAAAACGAATTAAAACAACTAGAAGCTATTCGTAAACTTAGGAATGATTCCGAAGAACTAAAAAATTTAAAAAAACTTTCAGAGGAAACAAAAAATAAAATTGCTAACATAGCTGTTGGGGAAACCTTGAGGAGCGGAGCTCCGTCTGATAGTAAACATAAGAAGAAATCTGGCGTAGCCATAAAACGTTCAATTGAAGAAATAAGAGGAAATGGCGTGAGTAGCAACCTTCGGTCTAACCAGCAAAGCTGTAGCGGAGCTGGTCTAGCAAAATTCTAAAATTATGTTTTTTAGTAAAATTTTTTTAATTACATTTTTTAGTAAAATTTTTTTAGCAAAATTTTCTTAGCAAAATTTTTTCAGTAAAATTATTTTAGTAAAATTATTTTAACAGAATTTTTTCTGTGTGTGAGAAAAACAAAAAGTCAAATTATTTTTTATAAAAATGTCTTCGCTTATCGAAAATAAATTTAGATTAGACGATCCTCCGTTCGTCAGTAATAATCAAAAAAAGAATGACTATATAAGAATTGCTATGAATCCCGGATCTTCCAGTAGAGTAAATACTGGAGGTGATTTAATTTTTGAAGTTGATAATCAGCAGAGTTATATATATCTACCTGATTCATTTTTACACTGTGAATATTCTTTGTATAGTGATGCCAATTTTACAACACCATTACCAGAAACCGATAATATTGCACTAGAGAATAATTTTTTTCCAAGATTATTTACACAAATGCGTTTAGATGTTGCAACTCAAAATATAGAAACAATAAGTGATTCTCCAGGTGTAATTGATACAATGCTTAGATTTATAACAATTGGTGAAAATAATAAAAAGTATGAAATCGAAGGTTGGTTTCCTGATACTAATGATGGTATAATTGTTGATGATTTAACTCACGCTGGAACAGATGCAGCAGGAATTGCGAAAGATGTAGAAAATATTGCAAAACATTTAAATAAAACAAACAATAGTGCATATAAAGAAAGACGTGAATTTAACAAGAAAAGTAAACAGACAGTTAATTGGTCATTGTCTCCATTATTCGGATATTTAGATTATGACAAAATATCATATCAATTAAAATTTAAATTAATAATTCATCGTACAGCAAATAATGAATTAATCTTTTTTGGTAAGACTGGAAGAAAAGCATATTTAAAAATTGATAGACTTGAATGGTGGATTAAGCATATTACTCCTAGTTTAGAGATTGAAACAGCTATTGCAAAAAGATTAAATACTAACAAACCAATTCCAGTAAATTTTCTAAAGCGTACTGCTAGTTCAGTAACTTTTTCCGAACAAAGATTTAACTGGCATTTTACTAGAACTGCGAATACTCCAAGATATTTATTGCTAACTATTCAAAGAAATAATTCTCCAAGTTTTGATAAGAACAACAATCTTTTTCATATTAATACAATTCGAAGTTTAGAAGTTTCATTAAATCAAACCCGATATCCAATTGATCCATTAAGATTCGATGATACCAATAATCATTTTATGGAAGGATATGATTCTTATCGAAATCTTTGTATAGAATTTGGAGTTGAACCACAATTAACTCCTGGAGATTGGAGACATTTATATCCTGTTTTCTGTTTCGATTTAAGTGCACATTCTGAAGATATTATTAAAAATGGTTGTGATGTAACAATTAATATTGAAAAGAAAGATTCCACAACTTCATTGATGGCTTATGGTTTATTGCTAGAAGATGTAAAATATTCTATTGAAATTCTTAATGGAAAGATGGCTAGGATCGGCTGAAGCCTCGAGGAGCTTCGCTCCGATAAGTTAATTAAAATTTTTGTTAACTTAAATTTTTTTTAGTAATTAGTAATAAATTTTTTTTGTAACTAGAATAGATTAAAAATTCCTAATTTAAAATTTATTCATAACTAGAATAGATTAAAAATTTTGGTAACTTAAAATTTTTTTATTAAAAATGTCGCAAGCGAAAAGTAATAATAATAAAACTGTTGAATTAAAATTACGTAATATTGTTGACAAAAATACCCCTAAAACTACTACGATTAATAAAAAAAAGTATTACATAACTAAACTAATGAGAGAGAATATTCAATTACAAAAAGAAAAGAATGGCGGGATTCTCCCATTAATTCCACTAATAATAGGTGGCATAGCAGCAGCAGGAAGTGTTGCAGGTGGGACAGCTGGTATTGTCCAAGCAGTAAATAAAAATAAATCAGAGAAGGCAGCATTGGAAGAACAAAAACGTCATAATAGAGAGTTAGAGAAAGTTGCTAGGGGTGACGGAATAGTAGATAATTTTATTAGTAAATTAAAATTAGTTGATGAAGGAAAACGAGTTCTTAAAAATATTCTCCACAATGTTGATGATTTAAATGAAATTAAGGAAACTAAAGATGGTTCTGGAATATATCTAAGTCCTAGTATGATTCGGTAGTAACCTCAGGACCTTTGGTCCGATCGGCTAAAGCCTCTGAACAAAGCTCTATTGGGTAAAACATTTATTTTATCTTTTAAAATGAATTCTACAAATTCCGAAAATTTAATTAAATTAAAAATTGCTAATTTAGATTTATTAAATTATCTATTAAACAAAAATAAAAACTCAAATTGTAAAATTTATGAAGGTAACGACGACAAACAAAGTTTGGCTACTACCTACGGTGGTGACATACAAAAAACATTAGAAAACTTTCCTGGATATATTTGGAGTAAATATTCAAAAGAAAAACATCTTCCTGGTCATTCATATACCGGTCCAGGAACTCGATTAGATATAAGACTAGATGAGAATAATAATCCGAAACCAGGTGAAGAACCAATAAATAGAGTAGATGCCGCCGCTTATAGACATGATTTAGCTTATCGAAATCATGATCTAAGTTCTCGACATGCAGCTGATAAGAAGATGATTCAAGAATTAGATAGTATTCAAAATCCTACATTTAGAGAAAAAATTGAAAGAATGTTTGTTAAGAAAGCTTTACAAGCTAAAATATTATTCGGCCAGGGTTTAAATGAAACGACAGCAAAGCTGTCTGAGAGCAACGCTCGAACCTATGCCTCTGAAATTCATAGGGAATACAGACGGCCTAAATATTTATTGAAAGTAAAAGTATTTAATAAAGATGATATTTGGAGTGCTGATCTTATTCATATGCCGAATGAAAGGGACTACAAATACGCATTGACCGTTATAGATTTATATACACGATACGCTTGGGTAAAGCCTTTAAAAAATAAAAGTAGTCTATCAGTTAAATATGCGTTTGAAGAAATCTTTAAAGAAAGTAATAGAAAGCCAAGGAAATTGTTTGTTGATAAAGGGTCGAAATTTTATAACCGAAACGTTCAGCCACTATTTGAAACTGTTTATTCAACTGAAAATGCAGGAAAAGCTGTAGTGATAGAGCGTTTCAATAGATCATTAAAAAATAAAATTTTTAAAAAATTTACTGAGCGGGGAAATCAGAAATGGTTGAAGATATTACCAGGAGTTGTAGAAGAGTATAACAATAAGATTCATTCTGGTATTGAAGAAACTCCAAAGAATGCTTCTGACGACCCTGATTTAATACGAAAGAAAATATTCGAAAATAATTATTCGAACGAAAATAATAATTTGAATGAGAGTAATCCGAATTTGCAGAAACTTAAGCCGAAATTTAAGATTGCAGATAGAGTTAGAATATTTAAGTATAAGAATAAATTTGAAAAAGGCTTTGTTGGTTATTGGACTAAAGAGATATTTGAAGTTTGTAAAATAAACCAAACTTATCCGATTACTTACGAAATCAAAGATTTAGATGATGATAATATCAGAGGCCGATTTTATCAAAATGAATTACAACGAACTGATTTTTAATTATCATTATTTTCATTCAATTCTAACACAATATCAAGAAATGGTACTCCTTTTTGTAATTTAAATAAAACATAAAGACATAATTGACCACAGTAGGTAGTTCCCGGTTTTTGAATTTGAAATGTATTATAAGTTCCATTGCCAAGTAATTTTTTGGCTTCATTTGTAGGTGGAAGTCCATAGGAGTCGAAATAGTAATTATCTCGATTTTTATTAAAGATACCTGCAGACCAATGTACTCCTTTTTCATCTGTTGTGTGAAGATTTGTTATGAAATTTATAGTTATTGTTGGCTTATTTTTGATCAATTGTAATTCGTCTCTCATTAGAAGATGAAAATTCTTTATTCCTAATTGATTTGCAATTTTCTTTAGATCAAAATTTGTAGTTGTTTGCGTTCCATATAATTTTAAAAACTCATTTATGTTGTTCATTTTATAATAAAAAAATTTCTTAAGGGACCCCTAGAAGTCAGAAGGGACCCCTAGAAGTTAGAAGGGAGGGGGTAGTAGAACTACGTTCATATGATATTGAAGGATATATTCTTGCGGCTTCTTCCACTTTTGTTTCTTCCACTTTTAAAGAAATATTTTTAGTCACATGATATATTTTAAAAACCTGAAAGATGGATAAAATTCATGAATTTGAAATTCTCAACTTTTATGATTTTCGGTGTCCTGGAACGGTCATGATTTTGAAGGTAAAAATTATAATTCTCAAATTTTGAGATTTTGAAAAATTTGAAAAATTGGGTATTTTTAAAAACGCCCAAATTTATGAATTTAGGTCTTCATAACCTGAAAAAGGGTTCAAATTCATGAATTTATGTCGTTTTTAAAGATACTATTTTTTTGAATTTTATGGTGTCCTGGAACGGTCTTTTGCCCATTACTAACAAGGAGAATGTGTCGAAGGAGGATGATATCAGCCTTCTCCATGACATACGGAGATGGTATAGTCCATCGTGTCAACCCAGGAACAAGATTGAATGGGACTATGTATTTGGTGTATTGGCTGCAGCCGAGGAAAGACTGCGACAGCTGAAATGCAGGTGTGATAACTGTGAATCACTGTGGGACAATGTGACTACAGAAGAGCTTCCATATTATTTTTAATTTCTGAATATATGTTTCATTTGTTATATCTGTCTGTTTTCACTTATTTCTGGGTAATGTAGTCATCAACATCATAGTGAAAAATCTAATCATTTGACAGCTCAGTATAAATCATAGCAGCTGATAATAGATGCAATCATTCTTTCCTAGGTACTACCTCTATTACTGAGGATAAATGATAAAGGGATTGAATATCAAAAAACAGAGACATATAGTTCTTTAGATTTATTCACAGTTGAAGTACATATACTTTATAACGAGGAAAAGTCTAGTGGAGGAACCTCTAAGTCTTTGTAAACTTTGTAGCACCTTAGTCGTTTAGGGGCATCTGGCGCTTTTCTCACACGTGTTGTCTTCGGTGTCCATTCTTCGTCTATCCAGACAATTCTTACAGTCTTGTCTTTGTCATAAGTCTCCTTCTGTCCACATTTGCCTTCAACCCACTCATTGATGATCACAAAATTACTTGATGTGTCTGACTTTGCCATGTTAGACTCCTAGTTCGTATAATGTGAATGAGAAGTGTTACAATCTTCTGAGATATATAGTCTTCATTTAAATTAGAATAGTTCTGATTGGCTGACTAATTCACGTTATACGAAGTAGCAGACTAACATGTCAAACTCTCAAGCATTGGAAATATTTAACCAAATATTGGAAGTCATTGACGAGTGGGATCAAGAAAACTGTGAACAGGAGGAGGAGTCCCGCGAGAAAGTCGTCGTCATTGAAAAAATTGTGTGGACTGATGGTGAATCCACACCAAAAACGACGCGTGTGAGAAAAGTACCAAGTGCTCCCAAGCGCCCAAAACATTTTACAATCTATCCAAATTTAAAAGTGATTGCTCTCAACTTTGAGTGAAAAATAAACCTACATACTACATGTCTTTGTTTTTGCAATGTATTGATCTAGAAATGGAAATGAAGGGAAGAATTTAGATATGGGGTTAATTGTATACATGGTTACGAATATCATCACATTTATTATCGCTCTACTTCTCTATCAAAAGAGATAGTATCATTAGTAAAGAGAGAAGATGTATATGTTTGCGTATGGCGCAAGAGTGCCCTCCCATTTCATCCCTTCATCATTTAGCCTCAATGATAGAGGCAGTTCCTAAGACAACGTATGCAATGGAGAATTTAAAAAATAACCTGCGGCAGATACCTAAGACTCAACTGATTGGCGTTCAAAGTGCTACGTTGAGCGAAGAGACCACAACGACCGTTGGAAAGTCGGAATAAGGTAAGTCTCAAGCCCTTGCCACACTCATCACTACGATATCATCCGCTGTCTCAAGAGAGATCGCCCACCAACAGGAAGAATTATACCGAAGTTCTCCGTGCCTTGCAACGTTAAAGTTGACTGATAGCAGATATAACTTTGTGATTCTATTTTTTATATTCGTGTGATAGATTCAGTCAGACCGAAGTCTGTCTAGGACAAACCACGAGGAGTTACTATCACTTTTTGCCCCATGGTGGTCTCTTAAAGACCGATGGTTCGTTCTCGGATGCATGACTAGATTTGGCCGATTCGGCTGAGAGAGACTTTTAATCTCACTATGACAGCGGCATCGACCTCCTCTACTTCCATCCGACTGTCAGAGGGCGGTATATATCCCCACTCTGTTGAATCGACATCATCGGTAGCCGATGAACCGATTCGAGCAAGATTGTTGTAAATTCTCTCTTGCTCCATCTGCGAAATCTCATGAAATAAATTTCTCGGCTTTAACCGAGGCTTGTCAGGAGAGCTGAATAGCGTGTTTGGCGTCTGCATGATGGAGTTTAAAATGAAAGAGAGGCAATGGTTTATATGCCTCTCTGAGACAAAGACATTATTATATTTCTTTTACTTGTGTGATAGATTCAGTCAGATCAAAGTCTGTCCAGGGCAAACCGATGCTTCGTTTTGGCTCTACAGCCCAAAACATCCCAAATTCGCCGTTAACTCTGTCATTTTCCGGAAACATTTTGAAAATTATTTTCTCTCCAATGGCTTTCAAATTTACCATGCCGATGCAGAATTTGACGCTGATTTCAAATCTGGTCTCAGATCTGCCATTGGAGCTGCCGTTTAGCCGCTACAGCCCAAAACATCCCAAATTCGCTGTTAACTCTGTCGTTTTTCGCCAATTTCCAAAATCTGGCAACCTGGTCGGCCGCTCAAGTGAACCTGGACGGTCGACCAAGACTATCTCTCCCGAGGGGGGCGCTGTGTTTATTGTGGAGGTTTGCTTACTACTCACAAATAAAGACGTGGTTCGTTATTCTGCTTGGAGAAGTCATTTAGTCATGTGTCTTGTGAATTGCAGGTGATCTTTACTCTGCTTTCATCTAAAAATGAAACAACTGGTTTCATTTGTATTATTCATATATAACATGCGCTCTTCAGATTTAAGAATCTACTGCCATAAAATAATGCAATGTCCATAGAGTAGGGATATATAGGTATCGACTCAAACAAGTATCTGCATACAGTGAAAAATTTTATATGAAAAGATTCAGTTTTTTACGGAGATTACGTTCCCGTGGTCCAAAAATTTATTTGAGCAATTTTAAAAAAAGTCAAAATTTTGCTAATTTAAATACTACCGAGATGACTCCCCGTTGTTAGTAGTATAAAGCAAGTTAGACATCAAAAGGAATGAATATTTCCTAATAATCATCGTGACTAAGGGGAAACCAAGCTGATTATCAAGGGAATTTCATGATCCGCATTACAATGAAAGTCTTCATGAAAAAGTCGCGGCATAATTCGTGCTTTCTTGCCTGAAATGTCAAGTTTTTAACTCAATTTTCTTTTTTTTCAACAAAAAAGTGCAGGAAAAACTCCCCACAGGTGACGGTCGTCGATGTATTGAAATTAAAATACTAGTACACGAGTATTTTTCAGTAGTATTTTACAGGAGTTTTTCCTGTACTTTTTTGTTGAAAATCACTATGATCTCCCGTCGTCTGGTCAATTTCGTTAACTCAATCTTCACCGGCTTGATTTTATGATTCACTAAATTCATGTTTCATATGACAATTACAGTAGGCCTATGATGCTTATTCAAAATTTTGGTTATACGCCCACTGTATGTGTAATCATGAAAATTATTTAATTTTTATCAAGGTTGTCCTTCAAAACGTCTGTGTAGTCCTAATAATATTGATTATTTTGATTATTCATCATGAAGGCAAAATAACACTTCTTAGGTCCGCATAAGATAAAATGAAAGTAGGCCAATTGGCCTACGTAAGTAGAAATATAATAATACTACACGTGCCGGCAGCTATGCAACCTCTTCAAAGCTAAATTTATCAGCATGAAATGACAAACCCAATAAAAATTAAGCTGCTGCTAAAGTTGCCAACCTTTTTCGAATTTATAACTGATTCTACGATTGCAACGAATCATTGCAACGCATAGCCTCACATTTTCATGAATCATTTCAATTTGCTGGATTCCATAGATCAAAATCATTTTGGAAACTTTGAGTTGATCGAATTGAAGAAAATTCTTCATGTGAAAGTTTCTGTTTCAAATTTCCATGCGTTCAGTAAATTTGCTTTCATCGTGATGATATTGGCATATATTGAGTTGAATTTTCACACAAACCACGTCTTCGATAGATGCAATGCACCTGACGTGTGAGAACAATCGATGCACAGACTGAGACAGTGTAGGTATGCTCATTGATCAGCCCATGTGACAGGCTTCCACTTAATGTTCACATATTCATTGCTCTTTTGGTTGTCTTTCAAACGTTTGCATATGTCGCGAAAAGCAAAGTTAGAAGCTAATGTCTTTTTTGGCGATATTTCTGAAGAAACAGACCAGAAATGCGACTTGGATGGTGGTGATGGTGTGAGTATAACAGCTACGAAGGAAGGGGAGTACGAGGACGACGAGTTCATCGATGCAGGTGAATTGGTTGCCATTTCATCTAGTGACAGTGCGGAGGAGGAGGAACCTGATACTGCTGATAACTGTGCATGCTATGTCACAGCTAATCATATGGAATGGCCTTCTATTACTTCAGGACGTCGCAGGTCTCAAAATATAATTCACGAGGAAGCTGAACCTAAACGTGGAATTCACCCCGTCGATGAAAAAGAAGCTTTCCTTATTTATGTTGATAGTTATTGATGATGCCGTCATGTCCGTAGATGAAAACCGTTATGAATCGCACCGAAATTCCAGTCGTTGCGATAAGTTGGTCGTGGTAGAGAGAGGTTCTTCCATTTATTTTTATCGTAGCAACACGGCGCTCAAGGAACAAGTCCATACTACTTCTCTCTTCCGAGCATTTGCAAGGAGAGTCACATGATGGAAAGCCTTACATGTCGATACAGGCATGCAACTCAACGAAGTCGGCGTTGGTAATTTGGACTACATGGTGCGTCTATAGGCCTACAGATACAAAAGAAAATGGCAAAGATGGCCATTTGAATTGACTTTCATTTTTTTGTGTTGCTACCGTAATGCTGCTACATTTTCAGACCAACAACCGGAGGTCTATACGGACTAATGATATAATTTCCTTCTGGATCTTGGTTATTCGATGTGCGATACAGGCAAACAAGCAAGAATGTGAACTCATCCGTAAAACAGGCCATATATCTCAGTGAGCTTCCCATTGGAGTCATCACTCGAGAAAACCAAAGTTTCCAGAAACGACAACGATGCATCATGTGTGACCGATCGAAAGATCAGAAAGTGCAAACTCATTGTAATGATTGCCAACGCGTCATTTGTAAGACTCATTCAAAAGTTGTAGGCCTATGTCTGCATTGTTCATGAGTCGCCAATTTCAAATTTTCATGCAGATAGAGGAATCGTGATCTTTTTTCAATTAAAATTTTGAGCTGTGTCTGACAAATAAGACAAGTAGATGCAACGTTTTGTTCCCATTGTTTGTACATATATATACATGTTTATTTATTCCTATTTATTATGTAACCAAATAATAGGCCTACCTAATTCAAATACTGCGCAACAAGGCTTGAATACATCGATCTAATTATATGACTATAGATTATGTGTCGTGAAATTTTAAGAATTAAAAATTCAGATTCCTGCTGAGTTTTTGGATCAGATTTACATTGTTTTTTGTGACCCCAAACGTAAACTACGAGTAACTAGTATTTGAGTTGCCGTAAACGAACCGCTAATATACCTACTCTATGGCAATGTCTAATTGAAAGAATTGTATCAGCAGTGCTCTTATTTATATCTGAAGACGCTTTTGCAAAACATCTGAAAAAGTAGGATACTCATATGTTGTACTCTTAGGCCCTATTTATTGCAATTCGGAAGTTGCTTGTGGACATGTATAAAAATGTCTTGATTTACTATGAAAATGCGTTTCAGTTCTGCAATTACTAAAAAGAGGCAATGGAAAGGAATATATGCTGCTCGCTTACAAATACATGTATTTTCAAATTCATGCAATATCAGCTGACTTTCACTGGTTTCGTTGCACACAAGGTAAAAACACGTCTATTTCCTATCTAGCCCTTTAAAATATTAAATATCTTTGTTTGGTGTATACACATTGGGGATTTAATAAATGCGGAGCTACCACTCTAACTAATGTACCTACCATATAGTAGGGATATATACACGTAGGTAGAGTGTCGACTCAAACAAGTATCTGTATACAGTGAAAATTTTTATATCAGAAGATTCAGTTTTCTGTGGAGATTTCGTTCCCGTGGTCCAAAAAATTATTTGAGCAGTTTTTAAAAAAGTAAAAATTTGCCAATTTATATACTACCGAGATGACTCTCCTTAATAAGTAGTATGAAACAAGTTGGATATCAAAAGAAATGAATATTTGCTGAAAAGCATCCTAACTAAGCGAAACCAAGCTGATTACCAAGGGAATTTCATCAATTGTATTATAATGAAAGTCTTCATGAAAAAGTCGCGATAATATTCGTGCTTTCTTGGCTGAAATTTCAAGTTTTTAATTCAATTTTCACCGGCATGATTTTATGATTGACTAAATTCATGTTTCATTTCTTGAATCTGAATAGTGATGTGGACCTATATTTACATCTTTCAAAGTTAATTGAAATCATTGTCTTTAATTATGTGATTTTTCCAGTGGCTAGGTATGATATGATCACGATCACGCTTAAGAAAATACTCTTGAGGTTGAGCATGAAAGTAATAGGAACCTATCGAATTGCTAATTTAGCAAACATTAAATCTGCAAGGCTGTCATGAGAATCTGTGAAATGCCATCATTCCATCTGCATTGCGATCATGATCACTCAATTCTGTAGCAATTGCTGCAACTCTGCAAAATTTGCATATCTCACATTTGGTGACAATACCACCTGTATCTCCCTTGAGTTCATTTAATAAAATCGAAAGTGTATACACATTGGAGATTTAATAAATGCGGAGTTACCACTCTACCTATTATACTTACTCTATGTTTGCTAATAATCATCCCAACTAAGCGGAAATCAAGCTGATTATCAAGGGAATTTCATGATCCGCATTATAATGAAAGTCTTCATGAAAAAGTCGCGGCATAATTCGTGCTTTCTTGACTGAAATGACAAGTTTTTAATTCAATTTTCACCGGCTTGATTTTATGATTCACTAAATTAATGTCTCATTTCTTGAATCTGCATAATGATGTGGACCCAATTACATCTTTCAAAGTTAATTGAAATCATTTGTTTTTGATTATGTGATTTTGCTCTGCCAGTGGCAGGTTACTTATGATCACACTTAAGAAGATTCTCTTGAGTTTCAGCATGAAAGCAATAGGGTCATCGAGTTGCATATATAGCAAACATTACCTCTCCAAGGCAGTCATGACACGGACGATCTGTAAAATAATATCATTTCCTTCTGTATTACTGTCATGATCAGTGATTCCGTTGTAATTTCTGCAAAACTGCAAAAATTTGCATATCTCACATTTGGAAATAATCCCGAATGTATCTTCCTTGAGTTCATTTAATAAGATCGAAAGTGTATACACATTGGGCAAAGATATCTAATATTATAAAGGGCTAGATAAGAAATAGACGTGTTTTTACCTTGTATGCAACGAAACCAGTGAAAATCAGCTGATATTGCATGAATTTGAAAATATTTGTAAGCGAGCAACACATATTCCTTTTCATTTCCTCTTTTTAGTAATTACAGAACCAAAACGCATTTTAATGATAAATCAAGGAATTTTTGTATATGTCTGAAAACAGCGTCCAAATTGCAACAAATAATAGTCTATTCTACTTTTTCAGATGTTTTACAAAACACAGTTGTAAATAAGAGCACCCTGTTGATACAATTCTTTCAATTAGACTTCATTGCATTATTTTATGTAAGTTGATTATTACATCTGAAGAGTGCATGTTATAGCACAAATGAAAACCAATTGTTTCATTCTTAGATAAAACCAGAGTGAAGTTAACTTACAATTCACCATGACTAAATGACTTCTCTGAACAGAAAAATGAGCCGCGTCTTTACTTTTGATCATGCAGATTGTTTCTTTGTAATAAGTACGAAGCCTGGCCATATGGTTGCACATGTACATCGCTGTCCCCACCGTTGCACGGCCACGCCAAACGCGATTGACAAGCTTGGCAATAATCTAACGTGTAAATGTAATTCTGCGGTTAGAAATTACCTGGGGCCTGTTTCATAAAATAAATCAGTGGTTTTATCAGTGTGGAAAATTTTCTGCGTTTCATAAAATAAATATAAAGCAGTGATTTAAATCAGTGATTGAAAGCAGTCGAAATTAACAGCGTTTCACAAAACCAAATATTAAGCAGTGATTTATATCAGTCCCACACTGCTTAAAATCAGTATTTTAAGCAGTCTGGAAAAGAATTGCGTTTCACAAAGAAGTATCAGTAGCGCGCGAAAATTGAAAATATGGAAATTCACTAATAGAAATGTGAAATTTTCTATCAACATCTTGAGGTTGATAAATCTGTGAATGATCATCGAGAAAGTTATAGAAACTTAAAATATCGGAGAAATGATTGCAAATACAACTTAAAAATGGGAAAACGGCTTTTGATTTTCAATTTTAGTGTCAGTTACAAACTATTTGTCAGAATGTAAATTTGGATACTGTTTATTGAAAAATTCTTCCCTTGAAAAGTGGCAATGCTGTGACGATAAAACGTCCGGCAACAGCAAAATTATAAAGGGTTGCTTTGAGGGCTTCGATTTCTTTCGTGTAATGAGGTACGGCATGTCACGAAATCATTTCAATATTAAAAGACGTTGAGGTATTGGCTTTTATATACATCGATGGCAGCTAGAAAAAAAGATTCTCAAATATTTCACCATTTGCCTCAGATTGACTTCTCTAATTATTATTTCAATTACTGTCAAACATAGAGTAGGTATATTAGGTAGAGTGGAAACTCGGCATTTATTAAATCCCCAATGTATATACACTTTCGATTTTATTAAATGAACTCGAGGTGAATACAGTTGGAATTGTCTCCTAATGTGAGATATGCGCATTTGTGCAGTTTGAAGAAATTACAACGGAATTGACTGATTATGACAGCATAAAGCAGATGGAAATGAGATTATTTTACAGATTGTCCGTGTCATGACAGCCTCGGAGCGGTAATGTCTGTTAAATTAGCAACTCGATGACCCCATTGCTTTCATGCTGAACCACAAGAGAATCTTTTTAAGCGCGATCTTATCTCAAGCAGCTGGTAGAGCAAAATAACAGAATCAAAGACAATGATTTTCATTAACTTTGAAAGATGTAAATGGGTGCACATCACTATTCAGATTCAAGAAGTGAAACATGAATTTACTCAATCATAAATTCATGTCTATGAAAATTGAATCAAAAATATGAAATTTCAGCCACGACAGCACAATAAAATCTCAACTTTTTATGAAGACTTCCATTATAATGCCGTTCATTACATTTTCTTGATCATCAGCACAATTTCCGCTTAGTTGCGATGCTTGTTAGCGAATATTCATTCCTTTTGATATCCAACTTGTTTCATACTTCTTACAACGGGGAGTCATGTCGGTAGTAATTAAATTGGCAAATATAGAGGTTTTTCAAAGCTGCTCAAATAAAGTTTTGGACCGCAGGAACGTAATCTCCGAAAAAAACTGAATCTTTTCATATAAAATTTTCACTGTATACAGATACTTTTTTAAGTCGACACTCTACCTACATATTTACTCTATGCTGTCAAAAATTATTTTATTTACGAAGAATTATCCACAATTGTTTTAATCACTCAATCACACTGATATATATCAGTGTTTTCATCAGTCCGAAATCTTTATGAAACGCTATTGGAGAGCTTTTAGGGAGAAGAATTGGCCTTTGTATGCTCACTACAAAAGGAGAGTTAACGAGGAATTGACGAAAGCAAAATTGAATTGGACCAAAAAGCAGATCAAGTCGTCCAAGAATGTTTGGCGAGTTGTTAACGATGCTCGGGGCAAATCCAGTTCGAATAGCTTTGATGTTTTGATAGCCAGTCTTGGCGGCATAGAACCCTTTCTGGCTTCTGTTCAACAAGAACTTGAAAAGAATTTTAATGATGCTAGTGATGATGATTTGTGCACTCTTAATGATGAATTGTGGGATTTTCAAGTTGATCCTTTTGATGTTTTTCAAGCACTTATACATCTGAAGTCATCCACAGCAGCTGGGAGTGATGGTATTCCGAATCGCCTTATCCGTGAAGCTGCTGGAGTAATATCTGAACCGCTTGCGACTATTTTCAACAAATCCATTGATGATCGTGTGTTCCCTGCAGCTTGGAAATTGGCCGACGTCATCCTCATCCCTAAATGTCGCAATCCTACAATCGCCGACTTTCGCCCAATATCGCTGACTCCAGTGTTCAGCAAGGTTTTTGAAAAGTTAGTTCTAGGTTCGTTGATGGCCAGCTTAATTCCTCTGTATGGACCTCATCAGTTTGCATTCAGAAGGCATGGGTCCACGGAAGGGGCACTTGTTCGTGTCCATGATTCTATCACTGAGTTTTTGGACAAACCTGATGTCATGGCTGTAAGGATGACGTGCCTTGATTTGTCAAAGGCTTTTGACAAAGTCTTGCCAAGTCAACTGATCAATCGCATGTGTTGTACTAATTTAAATCATGGATTCATCATCTGGCTTGTAAGCTATCTAACCGGGCGGTCACAAAGGCTCAAGGTCAATGGTGTCTACAGCTCCACGCGGGCTATCTCATCTGGAATTCCTCAGGGGTCAGTGATGGGCCCGGTTCTGTTTGCAGCTTTTATGGGATCTTTGACCATCGATTCTGATTCTGTCGTTGTTTTGTATGCAGATGACGTTGCAATTATCGAGCCAATTTCGCGCACTGGACTCGGGCCGAATAATCTGGTTACTATTCAAGATTGGACAATCAAGAGCAAAATGTCCCTGAACATCAGGAAATCTCAGCAACTTATCTTTCAAAAAAGCTCGACAGGTGCATTTGCATATGCTGACATTGATGTCTTCAGTGAATTCAAGATTCTGGGTGTCACTTGGAATAATAGACTTACGTGGAACTCACATTTTGATATAATTCTTAAGCTTGCATCACAGCGACTTTATGTAATCCGTGTCTTAAAATCTATTTTGTCACGTGATCATTTGGTTTTGGTCTATCACTCAATCATTTTGTCAATTCTATTATATGCTGCGCCACTTTTTGTGTGGTTGCCAAGTTCTGTGGAGCATAGGCTCGAATGCTTTCACAAAAGAGCGCACAAAATAATTTGTGGCAGGAACTGCTCCTGTGATTGCTTTCCTTCTCTCTCATCAATGAGAGTAGAACGTGCGTTGAAGTTTTTTGCCAAATGTGAGTCTTTCAGTTCCCATCCATTGCATTCACTTGTGCCAAAGCGTATGTTGAGAACTGGACACCTTTGTTTGCCACATATCAACACTTCCAGGAGACTACATTCTTTTTTCCCGTGGACGTCTGTTCTTTTAAACAAATAATTTATGCGGTTTTTTTTACTGCTGTGTTTTCTACTGACACTACACTGCATGTACATGTATGTATGCTAGACCTTAGTGTGACTATAACTTGTAATTTCTTGCAACTTTTTCGATTTTCATTCATGATGACAAATAAACACCTTACTTCTACTTCTACTTCTATATGTATCATTGATTAATTTAGACTGCTTAATCTTCAGTCGGAAAATTAATTTTTATCAAACGCAATTTAAATCAGTGCTTTATATTTCACTGCTGAAAATGTTACTGATACATATCAGACTGCTTAATTTTATGAAACAGGCCCCTGATACAACAGAAAAAAAAATATATGAATTATCAGAAAATTTGATATGAAATTGGCTTAAGCAAGTAAAAACAAACAAAATCTACTGCGTATGTTATATAATGCACATTGGAAACATCTTTGACATTGACAGACATCCGATGATCGATTCCACTTGGACCTAAAATGCCCTCTGTTAATTATTTGCAATACATGGATCCATGTTGTAGTTTCAGCCTGGTGAATAGCTCGAAGAGCGTTGTTGACATGGTTTAGCCTTATTAATAGCCACTTGCTCAGTGTAATATTCGGATTCTCACTGAATTTGTTAACCCTTATCGGGACACGATTTTGAGGTAACACTAGTGATGAAAATTTTCCGGAAATAGGGTCATCGAGTTGCATATATAGCAAACATTACCTCTCCAAGGCAGTCATGACACGGACGATCTGTAAAATAATATCATTTCCTTCTGTATTACTGTCATGATCAGTGATTCCGTTGTAATTTCTGCAAAACTGCAAAAATTTGCATATCTCACATTTGGAAATAATCCCGAATGTATCTTCCTTGAGTTCATTTAATAAGATCGAAAGTGTATACACATTGGGCAAAGATATCTAATATTATAAAGGGCTAGATAAGAAATAGACGTGTTTTTACCTTGTATGCAACGAAACCAGTGAAAATCAGCTGATATTGCATGAATTTGAAAATATTTGTAAGCGAGCAACACATATTCCTTTTCATTTCCTCTTTTTAGTAATTACAGAACCAAAACGCATTTTAATGATAAATCAAGGAATTTTTGTATATGTCTGAAAACAGCGTCCAAATTGCAACAAATAATAGTCTATTCTACTTTTTCAGATGTTTTACAAAACACAGTTGTAAATAAGAGCACCCTGTTGATACAATTCTTTCAATTAGACTTCATTGCATTATTTTATGTAAGTTGATTATTACATCTGAAGAGTGCATGTTATAGCACAAATGAAAACCAATTGTTTCATTCTTAGATAAAACCAGAGTGAAGTTAACTTACAATTCACCATGACTAAATGACTTCTCTGAACAGAAAAATGAGCCGCGTCTTTACTTTTGATCATGCAGATTGTTTCTTTGTAATAAGTATGAAGCCTGGCCAAATGGTTGCACATGTACATCGCTGTCCCCACCGTTGCACGGCCACGCCAAACGCGATTGACAAGCTTGGCAATAATCTAACGTGTAAATGTAATTCTGCGGTTAGAAATTACCTGGGGCCTGTTTCATAAAATAAATCAGTGGTTTTATCAGTGTGGAAAATTTTCTGCGTTTCATAAAATAAATATAAAGCAGTGATTTAAATCAGTGATTGAAAGCAGTCGAAATTAACAGCGTTTCACAAAACCAAATATTAAGCAGTGATTTATATCAGTCCCACACTGCTTAAAATCAGTATTTTAAGCAGTCTGGAAAAGAATTGCGTTTCACAAAGAAGTATCAGTAGCGCGCGAAAATTGAAAATATGGAAATTCACTAATAGAAATGTGAAATTTTCTATCAACATCTTGAGGTTGATAAATCTGTGAATGATCATCGAGAAAGTTATAGAAACTTAAAATATCGGAGAAATGATTGCAAATACAACTTAAAAATGGGAAAACGGCTTTTGATTTTCAATTTTAGTGTCAGTTACAAACTATTTGTCAGAATGGTAAATTTGGATACTGTTTATTGAAAAATTCTTCCCTTGAAAAGTGGCAATGCTGTGACGATAAAACGTCCGGCAACAGCAAAATTATAAAGGGTTGCTTTGAGGGCTTCGATTTCTTTCGTGTAATGAGGTACGGCATGTCATGAAATCATTTCAATATTAAAAGACGTTGAGGTATTGGCTTTTATATACATCGATGGCAGCTAGAAAAAAAGATTCTCAAATATTTCACCATTTGCCTCAGATTGACTTCTCTAATTATTATTTCAATTACTGTCAAACATAGAGTAGGTATATTAGGTAGAGTGGAAACTCGGCATTTATTAAATCCCCAATGTATATACACTTTCGATTTTATTAAATGAACTCGAGGTGAATACAGTTGGAATTGTCTCCTAATGTGAGATATGCGCATTTGTGCAGTTTGAAGAAATTACAACGGAATTGACTGATTATGACAGCATAAAGCAGATGGAAATGAGATTATTTTACAGATTGTCCGTGTCATGACAGCCTCGGAGCGGTAATGTCTGTTAAATTAGCAACTCGATGACCCCATTGCTTTCATGCTGAACCACAAGAGAATCTTTTTAAGCGCGATCTTATCTCAAGCAGCTGGTAGAGCAAAATAACAGAATCAAAGACAATGATTTTCATTAACTTTGAAAGATGTAAATGGGTGCACATCAATATTCAGATTCAAGAAGTGAAACATGAATTTACTCAATCATAAATTCATGTCTATGAAAATTGAATCAAAAATATGAAATTTCAGCCACGACAGCACAATAAAATCTCAACTTTTTATGAAGACTTCCATTATAATGCCGTTCATTACATTTTCTTGATCATCAGCACAATTTCCGCTTAGTTGCGA
Source organism: Prostheceraeus crozeri (assembly GCA_907163375.1). Classification (NCBI taxonomy): domain Eukaryota; kingdom Metazoa; phylum Platyhelminthes; order Polycladida; family Euryleptidae; genus Prostheceraeus; species Prostheceraeus crozeri. The sequence goes on along the minus strand of CAJQUW010009011.1, from coordinate 243,238 downwards.
TGCTTGTTAGCGAATATTCATTCCTTTTGATATCCAACTTGTTTCATACTTCTTACAACGGGGAGTCATGTCGGTAGTAATTAAATTGGCAAATATAGAGGTTTTTCAAAGCTGCTCAAATAAAGTTTTGGACCGCAGGAACGTAATCTCCGAAAAAAACTGAATCTTTTCATATAAAATTTTCACTGTATACAGATACTTTTTTAAGTCGACACTCTACCTACATATTTACTCTATGCTGTCAAAAATTATTTTATTTACGAAGAATTATCCACAATTGTTTTAATCACTCAATCACACTGATAGGCTATATATCAGTGTTTTCATCAGTCCGAAATCTTTATGAAACGCTATATGTATCATTGATTAATTTAGACTGCTTAATCTTCAGTCGGAAAATTAATTTTTATCAAACGCAATTTAAATCAGTGCTTTATATTTCACTGCTGAAAATGTTACTGATACATATCAGACTGCTTAATTTTATGAAACAGGCCCCTGATACAACAGAAAAAAATATATATGAATTATCAGAAAATTTGATATGAAATTGGCTTAAGCAAGTAAAAACAAACAAAATCTACTGCGTATGTTATATAATGCACATTGGAAACATCTTTGACATTGACAGACATCCGATGATCGATTCCACTTGGACCTAAAATGCCCTCTGTTAATTATTTGCAATACATGGATCCATGTTGTAGTTTCACCCTGGTGAATAGCTCGAAGAGCGTTGTTGACATGGTTTAGCCTTATTAATAGCCACTTGCTCAGTGTAATATTCGGATTCTCACTGAATTTGTTAACCCCACAGAATTAAATATATTGTTTATCTGCTTCGGTTTGCTAGAAGTGTGATTAATACGAAACGGACGGCACATAGAGGAACCTATTAGGTGTGCAAGAAGGAATTCCTTATACCTTACAGAGATAGGAAAAAAAGTCGTGCGTCGCTTGCGGATCAATGTGAGTTCCAGCAAAGTGCTTCGATTGCCAAAATTCCTTCAGATTCGAAGAATTCAGATCATTGCCCACACGTTTTCTCCATAATGTTGACCCTTCCGATCATTATTCAAGAAAGTAGCAGGCGTACGAAAATTAGTTCACTTGATGATCCTCTCCTCGGCATTGCTCACTGTATAGTGCATACATTGAATCGAGGCCAAGACAGGGATGTGTGTTTTGGTGTGTGCGAAGTGATACCACAGCACGCACGCCTCTCTCACTGGCTCTGGTGTACTCTGCTGACAGCTTATTGTTTGCCATTTCCAATAGCAAGCGATACACGAATTATCCATTCGAGGAGCAAGTTGTCAATTCTGTGATGTGCCATTTCGATATTAAGGTTGCATACAATTCTTCCTTTCTAGGAAACCGAAGCGCGCGCAGATGAATCTAATTCTGTGGTTAACCCTTATCGGGACACGATTTTGAGGTAACACTAGTGATGAAAATTTTCCGGAAATAGGGTCATCGAGTTGCATATATAGCAAACATTACCTCTCCAAGGCAGTCATGACACGGACGATCTGTAAAATAATATCATTTCCTTCTGTATTACTGTCATGATCAGTGATTCCGTTGTAATTTCTGCAAAACTGCAAAAATTTGCATATCTCACATTTGGAAATAATCCCGAATGTATCTTCCTTGAGTTCATTTAATAAGATCGAAAGTGTATACACATTGGGCAAAGATATCTAATATTATAAAGGGCTAGATAAGAAATAGACGTGTTTTTACCTTGTATGCAACGAAACCAGTGAAAATCAGCTGATATTGCATGAATTTGAAAATATTTGTAAGCGAGCAACACATATTCCTTTTCATTTCCTCTTTTTAGTAATTACAGAACCAAAACGCATTTTAATGATAAATCAAGGAATTTTTGTATATGTCTGAAAACAGCGTCCAAATTGCAACAAATAATAGTCTATTCTACTTTTTCAGATGTTTTACAAAACACAGTTGTAAATAAGAGCACCCTGTTGATACAATTCTTTCAATTAGACTTCATTGCATTATTTTATGTAAGTTGATTATTACATCTGAAGAGTGCATGTTATAGCACAAATGAAAACCAATTGTTTCATTCTTAGATAAAACCAGAGTGAAGTTAACTTACAATTCACCATGACTAAATGACTTCTCTGAACAGAAAAATGAGCCGCGTCTTTACTTTTGATCATGCAGATTGTTTCTTTGTAATAAGTACGAAGCCTGGCCATATGGTTGCACATGTACATCGCTGTCCCCACCGTTGCACGGCCACGCCAAACGCGATTGACAAGCTTGGCAATAATCTAACGTGTAAATGTAATTCTGCGGTTAGAAATTACCTGGGGCCTGTTTCATAAAATAAATCAGTGGTTTTATCAGTGTGGAAAATTTTCTGCGTTTCATAAAATAAATATAAAGCAGTGATTTAAATCAGTGATTGAAAGCAGTCGAAATTAACAGCGTTTCACAAAACCAAATATTAAGCAGTGATTTATATCAGTCCCACACTGCTTAAAATCAGTATTTTAAGCAGTCTGGAAAAGAATTGCGTTTCACAAAGAAGTATCAGTAGCGCGCGAAAATTGAAAATATGGAAATTCACTAATAGAAATGTGAAATTTTCTATCAACATCTTGAGGTTGATAAATCTGTGAATGATCATCGAGAAAGTTATAGAAACTTAAAATATCGGAGAAATGATTGCAAATACAACTTAAAAATGGGAAAACGGCTTTTGATTTTCAATTTTAGTGTCAGTTACAAACTATTTGTCAGAATGATAAATTTGGATACTGTTTATTGAAAAATTCTTCCCTTGAAAAGTGGCAATGCTGTGACGATAAAACGTCCGGCAACAGCAAAATTATAAAGGGTTGCTTTGAGGGCTTCGATTTCGTTCGTGTAATGAGGTACGGCATGTCATGAAATCATTTCAATATTAAAAGACGTTGAGGTATTGGCTTTTATATACATCGATGGCAGCTAGAAAAAAAGATTCTCAAATATTTCACCATTTGCCTCAGATTGACTTCTCTAATTATTATTTCAATTACTGTCAAACATAGAGTAGGTATATTAGGTAGAGTGGAAACTCCGCATTTATTAAATCCCCAATGTATATACACTTTCGATTTTATTAAATGAACTCGAGGTGAATACAGTTGGAATTGTCTCCTAATGTGAGATATGCGCATTTGTGCAGTTTGAAGAAATTACAACGGAACTGACTGATTATGACAGTATAAAGCAGATGGAAATGAGATTATTTTACAGATTGTCCGTGTCATGACAGCCTCGGAGCGGTAATGTCTGTTAAATTAGCAACTCGATGACCCCATTGCTTTCATGCTGAACAACAAGAGAATCTTTTTAAGCGCGATCTTATCTCAAGCAGCTGGTAGAGCAAAATAACAGAATCAAAGACAATGATTTTCATTAACTTTGAAAGATGTAAATGGGTGCACATCACTATTCAGATTCAAGAAGTGAAACATGAATTTACTCAATCATAAATTCATGTCTATGAAAATTGAATCAAAAATATGAAATTTCAGCCACGACAGCACAATAAAATCTCAACTTTTTATGAAGACTTCCATTATAATGCCGTTCATTACATTTTCTTGATCATCAGCACAATTTCCGCTTAGTTGCGATGCTTGTTAGCGAATATTCATTCCTTTTGATATCCAACTTGTTTCATACTTCTTACAACGGGGAGTCATGTCGGTAGTAATTAAATTGGCAAATATAGAGGTTTTTCAAAGCTGCTCAAATAAAGTTTTGGACCACAGGAACGTAATCTCCGAAAAAAAACTGAATCTTTTCATATAAAATTTTCACTGTATACAGATACTTTTTTAAGTCGACACTCTACCTACATATTTACTCTATGCTGTCAAAAATTATTTTATTTACGAAGAATTATCCACAATTGTTTTAATCACTCAATCACACTGATATATATCAGTGTTTTCATCAGTCCGAAATCTTTATGAAACGCTATATGTATCATTGATTAATTTAGACTGCTTAATCTTCAGTCGGAAAATTAATTTTTATCAAACGCAATTTAAATCAGTGCTTTATATTTCACTGCTGAAAATGTTACTGATACATATCAGACTGCTTAATTTTATGAAACAGGCTCCTGATACAACAGAAAAAAAATATATATGAATTATCAGAAAATTTGATATGAAATTGGCTTAAGCAAATAAAAACAAACAAAATCTACTGCGTATGTTATATAATGCACATTGGAAACATCTTTGACATTGACAGACATCCGATGATCGATTCCACTTGGACCTAAAATGCCCTCTGTTAATTATTTGCAATACATGGATCCATGTTGTAGTTTCAGCCTGGTGAATAGCTCGAAGAGCGTTGTTGACATGGTTTAGCCTTATTAATAGCCACTTGCTCAGTGTAATATTCGGATTCTCACTGAATTTGTTAACCCTTATCGGGACACGATTTTGAGGTAACACTAGTGATGAAAATTTTCCGGAAATAGGGTCATCGAGTTGCATATATAGCAAACATTACCTCTCCAAGGCAGTCATGACACGGACGATCTGTAAAATAATATCATTTCCTTCTGTATTACTGTCATGATCAGTGATTCCGTTGTAATTTCTGCAAAACTGCAAAAATTTGCATATCTCACAATTGGAAATAATCCCGAATGTATCTTCCTTGAGTTCATTTAATAAGATCGAAAGTGTATACACATTGGGCAAAGATATCTAATATCTAACGCCGGGTGACCGAAACTGCGATTTGATTGGATGTTATCGGTTGTGAATGGCAATCAGGAAAACACAAGTATCGAGTTATGAATGAGCAAGTCAGTCAACTGTTAGCAATTCATTGCAGTTCGTCAATGACATTGATAGTGACTCATTTATCGTCGGACAGTCATGCAAGCAATAACTTTGAGTGACATACTGCATTTCTTTAAAGACGATGTAAATACTTTTACCCGAGGAGAGGAGAAATATAAAGCACAACGTGTATTAAGCTTCGAAATAAATGGAGAAACGATCAAGAGTTCTGTCCAAGCCTCCATGAAAGACAAAGCATATGTTGTTACGATTAACTTAGCTGATGGAAGGCTGAGTTCTTGCATTTGTGAGTGTCCGCGTGGAAGATGGCTTTGTTCACACATGGCTGCAGCATTAATTTATGCGGAGAAGTCTGGCATATCAAAGACCGATCTACCATCGACATGGATGAAACATCCAAAAAAGAATCAATTGAAACCGGCCAATTTCGAAAATCTGTTTCCAGAAAAGAAACCCGACTACAGAGCTACTAGAGAGAGAGAGAGAGAGAATGACTTTATTGACTCACATTTAAATCCGTGAGAGCATTACATACAATTATAATTCACACAAATTAGGTACACGAAACTTCACATGTTATGAGCAGAACAAAATTTGATGAAGGATTCACCAAATCGTTTGGTCTTTGCGCGAGGACATTTCAATGAACATCTATTGCGAGTCATTACATTGGGACAAGGGCGCTCTTCAAAAATAATTCGAAGAGGATGATTAACATCTTTTTCAATTTTTCTAAATAGTTTTCTGCTTGATGCATCGGCATGCTAACAAACCGGTGACGATCAATATAAAAGAAAAATTTCGATTATCACTGAAGGAGAATAATATCGAATGCGGTATGGAATGGCTTCTGCGATCGGAAGACGCTTTTAGCTCAACAAATAGTTCATCAAAGACTGAATCATTAATTTTGGAAATGGAATCATTAATTTTTAACGATTGTGCGAATATTCGTGAACGACTTAAGTTGAATATTCATCAGATAAGTGATATTGAAATTTTGACTAGAGGACAAAGTAGCAACGAAAATTGGTTCCGCGCAAAAAAGTTTCGTATTACCGCAAGTAACTTTGGACGAGTTCTACGAGCAATACGAATCAAATCATTTCCTCCATCTCTGTTTAAGACGTTGTGTGGAGCATATAATTTGAAAAGTAAAGACTGTATAATTTGGGGCAACATTCATGAGGATGTGGCACTGTCAAGGTATTGTGATATTACAGGATATCATGTTCGAAAGTGTGGTATTTATTTGTTGAACAATGGTTGTGTAGGCGGTAGTCCTGATGGAATCGTGACAGACAACTGTGATTTAGATGACCAAGGAACTTTAGAAATTAAATGTCCTTACAAATATCGCTTCAGTACGATAGTGGAAGCCATTAACATGGAAAAGCAGCAAAATACAATTAAAACTTTCTTTTTGACTGAAGACTTCGATTTAAATCGTGAACATGATTATTATCATCAGGTTCAAGGTTGTATGTATGCGGCAAATCTCCTATGGTGCGATTTCACTGTTTGGACTACCAAGGATATCCATATAGTGCGCGTGTTACGAGATTCTAACTGGGCAAACAACATTTTACTCATTGAAAATTTCTTTTTTGATATATTTTTGCATCACTGCAAAAGTCAAATCAGCTCCTAGACAGATATGTTGATCTATCAATTCATTGTTTGCTTTTGAAAATGATTGCTTTTGATATCATATCATGAATCACAAAGTTACATTATTGCACAAATTAAAGGAATTTTAAAAAAACTTTTCATAACGGTAATCAAAGTACTACGAGTAAATGGTCATTTTTTGAGATAAATCTTTAGGATAAAAGTATGCAATTTTGTGCCCTTAATGTCTCTGATATATTTATTTATTTTCATCTCAAAACTATCCCAGACTAATTAAAACAAAACAAATTATGAAGATACTATTCATTTAATATTCCTTGAATAAGAGGACTTTGTAAATTTACAAGAGAACAGCACACACGAAATAATTTCGTTGCCAAAGTTCTATAATGAGATGGAAAATTATTCAAAATGCGATAAGTCTTTATACGTTGGTTTGCTCGCTCAACATGTATTCGTGCCCTAGCAATGTCTCTTGTATTTCGGGATTCCGCTTCTGTAAATTGCTTGTTTTTACTTGAAAGAAATGGAGGAATATTAACAGTAACTCCTGAGGGTAAGACATCATGTATAGTAAACCCCTTATCTGCAAGAATCATGTCCCCGGCAGATAAATGCGATAGGATACCACAATCTACAGTTAGAAGTTTGTCGCTCGTATTTCCACTGTACGCTCCACTGACAAAAATAATCGTGCCATTTGGCGCAACACCGACAAGAAATTTCGCGGTGTATGAAGACTTATAATTGCTATACGTTGAAGACATAGCGTTCAAATCACTTCTAGGACTGTCAATCCTGATCTCAGTACAGTCAATTACAATTCGGCAGTTTGCAAATGCCGAAAAAGAAGAAGGCAAGCTTCTTTTAATCTTCTCAGAGGAAGGTAAAGATTCATGCATTATTCCCAAGTAAAGTACCTCATAAAGTGCATTCATATAAGTAAGAAATATATTGTGCACGGTTTTGCGACACACTGCGAAGCGAAAGGCAAGATCTTGATCGGTGATGTTTTGTTTCAGTTTGGTCAAGCAGCATAGCAATTGATCATCGAAGGATAGAGATGTTAATCGTTTATCCGTATAATATTGGAATGGCTGAAAATCAGTCAGTAAATTAGACACAACAGTAAATGTCTTCTTATCGAGACCTGTATACATAATGCAATTTTCATCATTCAATGTTTGAAATGAAAACACCCTTTTTCTTAGGTTGCAAATCACTGACTTAGCATTGATGAGCTCCATATCAAATTCGCATGATACTGATGCATCTGCGGTCTCACAGGATAGATTATCGTCCGTTGAATGATTCAGCGTCTCATTCGTAATACAGGAAGATGTAGGTTGTGAAATGCAGTTACGTTCACCAAGTGAATTTCGGGTAAGTCTACTCCGCTTCGTATTATCTTCCGTCTCACCCCGCAATTGCTTGCTTGGAATAGCACCTTCCTTCAGTCTTCGTTTCTGACAATGAGTAGGTCGATCAGATATTGTATTGACGAAATCTAATTGATCAAAATGTAAATCGCATAACACTGACGTCGACGATGGTACCCAATTTGTTCTGTTAATTCGTTGTACCCATGCTTGTTTCGTTGATAATCGAAAACGGAAAAAAGATCTTTGCTTGTCAAATCCGGACGATGAACAGCCATAAGCGCAGCAATACTGAGGCATATTGTAAAGAGAACAGTGAACACGCACAAGGACATTAACGCATCGCCGAAGCAGTAGAGAAAGCCGACTTGAGACAGCTGTGTTTTCCTGATTGCTATTGACTACCGTAATCAACCAATCAGCGCAGACTGGGTCGCCCTCCGTATAGCAAACATTACCTCTCCAAGGCAGTCATGACACGGACGATCTGTAAAATAATATCATTTCCTTCTGTATTACTGTCATGATCAGTGATTCCGTTGTAATTTCTGCAAAACTGCAAAAATTTGCATATCTCACATTTGGAAATAATTCCGAATGTATCTTCCTTGAGTTCATTTAATAAGATCGAAAGTGTATACACATTGGGCAAAGATATCTAATATTATAAAGGGCTAGATAAGAAATAGACGTGTTTTTACCTTGTATGCAACGAAACCAGTGAAAATCAGCTGATATTGCATGAATTTGAAAATATTTGTAAGCGAGCAACACATATTCCTTTTCATTTCCTCTTTTTAGTAATTACAGAACCAAAACGCATTTTAATGATAAATCAAGGAATTTTTGTATATGTCTGAAAACAGCGTCCAAATTGCAACAAATAATAGTCTATTCTACTTTTTCAGATGTTTTACAAAACACAGTTGTAAATAAGAGCACCCTGTTGATACAATTCTTTCAATTAGACTTCATTGCATTATTTTATGTAAGTTGATTATTACATCTGAAGAGTGCATGTTATAGCACAAATGAAAACCAATTGTTTCATTCTTAGATAAAACCAGAGTGAAGTTAACTTACAATTCACCATGACTAAATGACTTCTCTGAACAGAAAAATGAGCCGCGTCTTTACTTTTGATCATGCAGATTGTTTCTTTGTAATAAGTACGAAGCCTGGCCATATGGTTGCACATGTACATCGCTGTCCCCACCGTTGCACGGCCACGCCAAACGCGATTGACAAGCTTGGCAATAATCTAACGTGTAAATGTAATTCTGCGGTTAGAAATTACCTGGGGCCTGTTTCATAAAATAAATCAGTGGTTTTATCAGTGTGGAAAATTTTCTGCGTTTCATAAAATAAATATAAAGCAGTGATTTAAATCAGTGATTGAAAGCAGTCGAAATTAACAGCGTTTCACAAAACCAAATATTAAGCAGTGATTTATATCAGTCCCACACTGCTTAAAATCAGTATTTTAAGCAGTCTGAAAAAGAATTGCGTTTCACAAAGAAGTATCAGTAGCGCGCGAAAATTGAAAATATGGAAATTCACTAATAGAAATGTGAAAATTTCTATCAACATCTTGAGGTTGATAAATCTGTGAATGATCATCGAGAAAGTTATAGAAACTTAAAATATCGGAGAAATGATTGCAAATACAACTTAAAAATGGGAAAACGGCTTTTGATTTTCAATTTTAGTGTCAGTTACAAACTATTTGTCAGAATGGTAAATTTGGATACTGTTTATTGAAAAATTCTTCCCTTGAAAAGTGGCAATGCTGTGACGATAAAACGTCCGGCAACAGCAAAATTATAAAGGGTTGCTTTGAGGGCTTCGATTTCTTTCGTGTAATGAGGTACGGCATGTCATGAAATCATTTCAATATTAAAAGACGTTGAGGTATTGGCTTTTATATACATCGATGGCAGCTAGAAAAAAAAGATTCTCAAATATTTCACCATTTGCCTCAGATTGACTTCTCTAATTATTATTTCAATTACTGTCAAACATAGAGTAGGTATATTAGGTAGAGTGGAAACTCCGCATTTATTAAATCCCCAATGTATATACACTTTCGATTTTATTAAATGAACTCGAGGTGAATACAGTTGGAATTGTCTCCTAATGTGAGATATGCGCATTTGTGCAGTTTGAAGAAATTACAACGGAATTGACTGATTATGACAGCATAAAGCAGATGGAAATGAGATTATTTTACAGATTGTCCGTGTCATGACAGCCTCGGAGCGGTAATGTCTGTTAAATTAGCAACTCGATGACCCCATTGCTTTCATGCTGAACCACAAGAGAATCTTTTTAAGCGCGATCTTATCTCAAGCAGCTGGTAGAGCAAAATAACAGAATCAAAGACAATGATTTTCATTAACTTTGAAAGATGTAAATGGGTGCACATCACTATTCAGATTCAAGAAGTGAAACATGAATTTACTCAATCATAAATTCATGTCTATGAAAATTGAATCAAAAATATGAAATTTCAGCCACGACAGCACAATAAAATCTCAACTTTTTATGAAGACTTCCATTATAATGCCGTTCATTACATTTTCTTGATCATCAGCACAATTTCCGCTTAGTTGCGATGCTTGTTAGCGAATATTCATTCCTTTTGATATCCAACTTGTTTCATACTTCTTACAACGGGGAGTCATGTCGGTAGTAATTAAATTGGCAAATATAGAGGTTTTTCAAAGCTGCTCAAATAAAGTTTTGGACCGCAGGAACGTAATCTCCGAAAAAAACTGAATCTTTTCATATAAAATTTTCACTGTATACAGATACTTTTTTAAGTCGACACTCTACCTACATATTTACTCTATGCTGTCAAAAATTATTTTATTTACGAAGAATTATCCACAATTGTTTTAATCACTCAATCACACTGATAGGCTATATATCAGTGTTTTCATCAGTCCGAAATCTTTATGAAACGCTATATGTATCATTGATTAATTTAGACTGCTTAATCTTCAGTCGGAAAATTAATTTTTATCAAACGCAATTTAAATCAGTGCTTTATATTTCACTGCTGAAAATGTTACTGATACATATCAGACTGCTTAATTTTATGAAACAGGCTCCTGATACAACAGAAAAAAAATATATATGAATTATCAGAAAATTTGATATGAAATTGGCTTAAGCAAATAAAAACAAACAAAATCTACTGCGTATGTTATATAATGCACATTGGAAACATCTTTGACATTGACAGACATCCGATGATCGATTCCACTTGGACCTAAAATGCCCTCTGTTAATTATTTGCAATACATGGATCCATGTTGTAGTTTCAGCCTGGTGAATAGCTCGAAGAGCGTTGTTGACATGGTTTAGCCTTATTAATAGCCACTTGCTCAGTGTAATATTCGGATTCTCACTGAATTTGTTAACCCTTATCGGGACACGATTTTGAGGTAACACTAGTGATGAAAATTTTCCGGAAATAGGGTCATCGAGTTGCATATATAGCAAACATTACCTCTCCAAGGCAGTCATGACACGGACGATCTGTAAAATAATATCATTTCCTTCTGTATTACTGTCATGATCAGTGATTCCGTTGTAATTTCTGCAAAACTGCAAAAATTTGCATATCTCACATTTGGAAATAATTCCGAATGTATCTTCCTTGAGTTCATTTAATAAGATCGAAAGTGTATACACATTGGGCAAAGATATCTAATATTATAAAGGGCTAGATAAGAAATAGACGTGTTTTTACCTTGTATGCAACGAAACCAGTGAAAATCAGCTGATATTGCATGAATTTGAAAATATTTGTAAGCGAGCAACACATATTCCTTTTCATTTCCTCTTTTTAGTAATTACAGAACCAAAACGCATTTTAATGATAAATCAAGGAATTTTTGTATATGTCTGAAAACAGCGTCCAAATTGCAACAAATAATAGTCTATTCTACTTTTTCAGATGTTTTACAAAACACAGTTGTAAATAAGAGCACCCTGTTGATACAATTCTTTCAATTAGACTTCATTGCATTATTTTATGTAAGTTGATTATTACATCTGAAGAGTGCATGTTATAGCACAAATGAAAACCAATTGTTTCATTCTTAGATAAAACCAGAGTGAAGTTAACTTACAATTCACCATGACTAAATGACTTCTCTGAACAGAAAAATGAGCCGCGTCTTTACTTTTGATCATGCAGATTGTTTCTTTGTAATAAGTACGAAGCCTGGCCATATGGTTGCACATGTACATCGCTGTCCCCACCGTTGCACGGCCACGCCAAACGCGATTGACAAGCTTGGCAATAATCTAACGTGTAAATGTAATTCTGCGGTTAGAAATTACCTGGGGCCTGTTTCATAAAATAAATCAGTGGTTTTATCAGTGTGGAAAATTTTCTGCGTTTCATAAAATAAATATAAAGCAGTGATTTAAATCAGTGATTGAAAGCAGTCGAAATTAACAGCGTTTCACAAAACCAAATATTAAGCAGTGATTTATATCAGTCCCACACTGCTTAAAATCAGTATTTTAAGCAGTCTGAAAAAGAATTGCGTTTCACAAAGAAGTATCAGTAGCGCGCGAAAATTGAAAATATGGAAATTCACTAATAGAAATGTGAAAATTTCTATCAACATCTTGAGGTTGATAAATCTGTGAATGATCATCGAGAAAGTTATAGAAACTTAAAATATCGGAGAAATGATTGCAAATACAACTTAAAAATGGGAAAACGGCTTTTGATTTTCAATTTTAGTGTCAGTTACAAACTATTTGTCAGAATGGTAAATTTGGATACTGTTTATTGAAAAATTCTTCCCTTGAAAAGTGGCAATGCTGTGACGATAAAACGTCCGGCAACAGCAAAATTATAAAGGGTTGCTTTGAGGGCTTCGATTTCTTTCGTGTAATGAGGTACGGCATGTCATGAAATCATTTCAATATTAAAAGACGTTGAGGTATTGGCTTTTATATACATCGATGGCAGCTAGAAAAAAAGATTCTCAAATATTTCACCATTTGCCTCAGATTGACTTCTCTAATTATTATTTCAATTACTGTCAAACATAGAGTAGGTATATTAGGTAGAGTGGAAACTCCGCATTTATTAAATCCCCAATGTATATACACTTTCGATTTTATTAAATGAACTCGAGGTGAATACAGTTGGAATTGTCTCCTAATGTGAGATATGCGCATTTGTGCAGTTTGAAGAAATTACAACGGAATTGACTGATTATGACAGCATAAAGCAGATGGAAATGAGATTATTTTACAGATTGTCCGTGTCATGACAGCCTCGGAGCGGTAATGTCTGTTAAATTAGCAACTCGATGACCCCATTGCTTTCATGCTGAACCACAAGAGAATCTTTTTAAGCGCGATCTTATCTCAAGCAGCTGGTAGAGCAAAATAACAGAATCAAAGACAATGATTTTCATTAACTTTGAAAGATGTAAATGGGTGCACATCACTATTCAGATTCAAGAAGTGAAACATGAATTTACTCAATCATAAATTCATGTCTATGAAAATTGAATCAAAAATATGAAATTTCAGCCACGACAGCACAATAAAATCTCAACTTTTTATGAAGACTTCCATTATAATGCCGTTCATTACATTTTCTTGATCATCAGCACAATTTCCGCTTAGTTGCGATGCTTGTTAGCGAATATTCATTCCTTTTGATATCCAACTTGTTTCATACTTCTTACAACGGGGAGTCATGTCGGTAGTAATTAAATTGGCAAATATAGAGGTTTTTCAAAGCTGCTCAAATAAAGTTTTGGACCGCAGGAACGTAATCTCCGAAAAAAACTGAATCTTTTCATATAAAATTTTCACTGTATACAGATACTTTTTTAAGTCGACACTCTACCTACATATTTACTCTATGCTGTCAAAAATTATTTTATTTACGAAGAATTATCCACAATTGTTTTAATCACTCAATCACACTGATAGGCTATATATCAGTGTTTTCATCAGTCCGAAATCTTTATGAAACGCTATATGTATCATTGATTAATTTAGACTGCTTAATCTTCAGTCGGAAAATTAATTTTTATCAAACGCAATTTAAATCAGTGCTTTATATTTCACTGCTGAAAATGTTACTGATACATATCAGACTGCTTAATTTTATGAAACAGGCTCCTGATACAACAGAAAAAAAATATATATGAATTATCAGAAAATTTGATATGAAATTGGCTTAAGCAAATAAAAACAAACAAAATCTACTGCGTATGTTATATAATGCACATTGGAAACATCTTTGACATTGACAGACATCCGATGATCGATTCCACTTGGACCTAAAATGCCCTCTGTTAATTATTTGCAATACATGGATCCATGTTGTAGTTTCAGCCTGGTGAATAGCTCGAAGAGCGTTGTTGACATGGTTTAGCCTTATTAATAGCCACTTGCTCAGTGTAATATTCGGATTCTCACTGAATTTGTTAACCCTTATCGGGACACGATTTTGAGGTAACACTAGTGATGAAAATTTTCCGGAAATAGGGTCATCGAGTTGCATATATAGCAAACATTACCTCTCCAAGGCAGTCATGACACGGACGATCTGTAAAATAATATCATTTCCTTCTGTATTACTGTCATGATCAGTGATTCCGTTGTAATTTCTGCAAAACTGCAAAAATTTGCATATCTCACATTTGGAAATAATTCCGAATGTATCTTCCTTGAGTTCATTTAATAAGATCGAAAGTGTATACACATTGGGCAAAGATATCTAATATTATAAAGGGCTAGATAAGAAATAGACGTGTTTTTACCTTGTATGCAACGAAACCAGTGAAAATCAGCTGATATTGCATGAATTTGAAAATATTTGTAAGCGAGCAACACATATTCCTTTTCATTTCCTCTTTTTAGTAATTACAGAACCAAAACGCATTTTAATGATAAATCAAGGAATTTTTGTATATGTCTGAAAACAGCGTCCAAATTGCAACAAATAATAGTCTATTCTACTTTTTCAGATGTTTTACAAAACACAGTTGTAAATAAGAGCACCCTGTTGATACAATTCTTTCAATTAGACTTCATTGCATTATTTTATGTAAGTTGATTATTACATCTGAAGAGTGCATGTTATAGCACAAATGAAAACCAATTGTTTCATTCTTAGATAAAACCAGAGTGAAGTTAACTTACAATTCACCATGACTAAATGACTTCTCTGAACAGAAAAATGAGCCGCGTCTTTACTTTTGATCATGCAGATTGTTTCTTTGTAATAAGTACGAAGCCTGGCCATATGGTTGCACATGTACATCGCTGTCCCCACCGTTGCACGGCCACGCCAAACGCGATTGACAAGCTTGGCAATAATCTAACGTGTAAATGTAATTCTGCGGTTAGAAATTACCTGGGGCCTGTTTCATAAAATAAATCAGTGGTTTTATCAGTGTGGAAAATTTTCTGCGTTTCATAAAATAAATATAAAGCAGTGATTTAAATCAGTGATTGAAAGCAGTCGAAATTAACAGCGTTTCACAAAACCAAATATTAAGCAGTGATTTATATCAGTCCCACACTGCTTAAAATCAGTATTTTAAGCAGTCTGAAAAGAATTGCGTTTCACAAAGAAGTATCAGTAGCGCGCGAAAATTGAAAATATGGAAATTCACTAATAGAAATGTGAAAATTTCTATCAACATCTTGAGGTTGATAAATCTGTGAATGATCATCGAGAAAGTTATAGAAACTTAAAATATCGGAGAAATGATTGCAAATACAACTTAAAAATGGGAAAACGGCTTTTGATTTTCAATTTTAGTGTCAGTTACAAACTATTTGTCAGAATGGTAAATTTGGATACTGTTTATTGAAAAATTCTTCCCTTGAAAAGTGGCAATGCTGTGACGATAAAACGTCCGGCAACAGCAAAATTATAAAGGGTTGCTTTGAGGGCTTCGATTTCTTTCGTGTAATGAGGTACGGCATGTCATGAAATCATTTCAATATTAAAAGACGTTGAGGTATTGGCTTTTATATACATCGATGGCAGCTAGAAAAAAAGATTCTCAAATATTTCACCATTTGCCTCAGATTGACTTCTCTAATTATTATTTCAATTACTGTCAAACATAGAGTAGGTATATTAGGTAGAGTGGAAACTCCGCATTTATTAAATCCCCAATGTATATACACTTTCGATTTTATTAAATGAACTCGAGGTGAATACAGTTGGAATTGTCTCCTAATGTGAGATATGCGCATTTGTGCAGTTTGAAGAAATTACAACGGAATTGACTGATTATGACAGCATAAAGCAGATGGAAATGAGATTATTTTACAGATTGTCCGTGTCATGACAGCCTCGGAGCGGTAATGTCTGTTAAATTAGCAACTCGATGACCCCATTGCTTTCATGCTGAACCACAAGAGAATCTTTTTAAGCGCGATCTTATCTCAAGCAGCTGGTAGAGCAAAATAACAGAATCAAAGACAATGATTTTCATTAACTTTGAAAGATGTAAATGGGTGCACATCACTATTCAGATTCAAGAAGTGAAACATGAATTTACTCAATCATAAATTCATGTCTATGAAAATTGAATCAAAAATATGAAATTTCAGCCACGACAGCACAATAAAATCTCAACTTTTTATGAAGACTTCCATTATAATGCCGTTCATTACATTTTCTTGATCATCAGCACAATTTCCGCTTAGTTGCGATGCTTGTTAGCGAATATTCATTCCTTTTGATATCCAACTTGTTTCATACTTCTTACAACGGGGAGTCATGTCGGTAGTAATTAAATTGGCAAATATAGAGGTTTTTCAAAGCTGCTCAAATAAAGTTTTGGACCGCAGGAACGTAATCTCCGAAAAAAACTGAATCTTTTCATATAAAATTTTCACTGTATACAGATACTTTTTTAAGTCGACACTCTACCTACATATTTACTCTATGCTGTCAAAAATTATTTTATTTACGAAGAATTATCCACAATTGTTTTAATCACTCAATCACACTGATAGGCTATATATCAGTGTTTTCATCAGTCCGAAATCTTTATGAAACGCTATATGTATCATTGATTAATTTAGACTGCTTAATCTTCAGTCGGAAAATTAATTTTTATCAAACGCAATTTAAATCAGTGCTTTATATTTCACTGCTGAAAATGTTACTGATACATATCAGACTGCTTAATTTTATGAAACAGGCTCCTGATACAACAGAAAAAAAATATATATGAATTATCAGAAAATTTGATATGAAATTGGCTTAAGCAAATAAAAACAAACAAAATCTACTGCGTATGTTATATAATGCACATTGGAAACATCTTTGACATTGACAGACATCCGATGATCGATTCCACTTGGACCTAAAATGCCCTCTGTTAATTATTTGCAATACATGGATCCATGTTGTAGTTTCAGCCTGGTGAATAGCTCGAAGAGCGTTGTTGACATGGTTTAGCCTTATTAATAGCCACTTGCTCAGTGTAATATTCGGATTCTCACTGAATTTGTTAACCCTTATCGGGACACGATTTTGAGGTAACACTAGTGATGAAAATTTTCCGGAAATAGGGTCATCGAGTTGCATATATAGCAAACATTACCTCTCCAAGGCAGTCATGACACGGACGATCTGTAAAATAATATCATTTCCTTCTGTATTACTGTCATGATCAGTGATTCCGTTGTAATTTCTGCAAAACTGCAAAAATTTGCATATCTCACATTTGGAAATAATTCCGAATGTATCTTCCTTGAGTTCATTTAATAAGATCGAAAGTGTATACACATTGGGCAAAGATATCTAATATTATAAAGGGCTAGATAAGAAATAGACGTGTTTTTACCTTGTATGCAACGAAACCAGTGAAAATCAGCTGATATTGCATGAATTTGAAAATATTTGTAAGCGAGCAACACATATTCCTTTTCATTTCCTCTTTTTAGTAATTACAGAACCAAAACGCATTTTAATGATAAATCAAGGAATTTTTGTATATGTCTGAAAACAGCGTCCAAATTGCAACAAATAATAGTCTATTCTACTTTTTCAGATGTTTTACAAAACACAGTTGTAAATAAGAGCACCCTGTTGATACAATTCTTTCAATTAGACTTCATTGCATTATTTTATGTAAGTTGATTATTACATCTGAAGAGTGCATGTTATAGCACAAATGAAAACCAATTGTTTCATTCTTAGATAAAACCAGAGTGAAGTTAACTTACAATTCACCATGACTAAATGACTTCTCTGAACAGAAAAATGAGCCGCGTCTTTACTTTTGATCATGCAGATTGTTTCTTTGTAATAAGTACGAAGCCTGGCCATATGGTTGCACATGTACATCGCTGTCCCCACCGTTGCACGGCCACGCCAAACGCGATTGACAAGCTTGGCAATAATCTAACGTGTAAATGTAATTCTGCGGTTAGAAATTACCTGGGGCCTGTTTCATAAAATAAATCAGTGGTTTTATCAGTGTGGAAAATTTTCTGCGTTTCATAAAATAAATATAAAGCAGTGATTTAAATCAGTGATTGAAAGCAGTCGAAATTAACAGCGTTTCACAAAACCAAATATTAAGCAGTGATTTATATCAGTCCCACACTGCTTAAAATCAGTATTTTAAGCAGTCTGGAAAAGAATTGCGTTTCACAAAGAAGTATCAGTAGCGCGCGAAAATTGAAAATATGGAAATTCACTAATAGAAATGTGAAAATTTCTATCAACATCTTGAGGTTGATAAATCTGTGAATGATCATCGAGAAAGTTATAGAAACTTAAAATATCGGAGAAATGATTGCAAATACAACTTAAAAATGGGAAAACGGCTTTTGATTTTCAATTTTAGTGTCAGTTACAAACTATTTGTCAGAATGGTAAATTTGGATACTGTTTATTGAAAAATTCTTCCCTTGAAAAGTGGCAATGCTGTGACGATAAAACGTCCGGCAACAGCAAAATTATAAAGGGTTGCTTTGAGGGCTTCGATTTCTTTCGTGTAATGAGGTACGGCATGTCATGAAATCATTTCAATATTAAAAGACGTTGAGGTATTGGCTTTTATATACATCGATGGCAGCTAGAAAAAAAGATTCTCAAATATTTCACCATTTGCCTCAGATTGACTTCTCTAATTATTATTTCAATTACTGTCAAACATAGAGTAGGTATATTAGGTAGAGTGGAAACTCCGCATTTATTAAATCCCCAATGTATATACACTTTCGATTTTATTAAATGAACTCGAGGTGAATACAGTTGGAATTGTCTCCTAATGTGAGATATGCGCATTTGTGCAGTTTGAAGAAATTACAACGGAATTGACTGATTATGACAGCATAAAGCAGATGGAAATGAGATTATTTTACAGATTGTCCGTGTCATGACAGCCTCGGAGCGGTAATGTCTGTTAAATTAGCAACTCGATGACCCCATTGCTTTCATGCTGAACCACAAGAGAATCTTTTTAAGCGCGATCTTATCTCAAGCAGCTGGTAGAGCAAAATAACAGAATCAAAGACAATGATTTTCATTAACTTTGAAAGATGTAAATGGGTGCACATCACTATTCAGATTCAAGAAGTGAAACATGAATTTACTCAATCATAAATTCATGTCTATGAAAATTGAATCAAAAATATGAAATTTCAGCCACGACAGCACAATAAAATCTCAACTTTTTATGAAGACTTCCATTATAATGCCGTTCATTACATTTTCTTGATCATCAGCACAATTTCCGCTTAGTTGCGATGCTTGTTAGCGAATATTCATTCCTTTTGATATCCAACTTGTTTCATACTTCTTACAACGGGGAGTCATGTCGGTAGTAATTAAATTGGCAAATATAGAGGTTTTTCAAAGCTGCTCAAATAAAGTTTTGGACCGCAGGAACGTAATCTCCGAAAAAAACTGAATCTTTTCATATAAAATTTTCACTGTATACAGATACTTTTTTAAGTCGACACTCTACCTACATATTTACTCTATGCTGTCAAAAATTATTTTATTTACGAAGAATTATCCACAATTGTTTTAATCACTCAATCACACTGATAGGCTATATATCAGTGTTTTCATCAGTCCGAAATCTTTATGAAACGCTATATGTATCATTGATTAATTTAGACTGCTTAATCTTCAGTCGGAAAATTAATTTTTATCAAACGCAATTTAAATCAGTGCTTTATATTTCACTGCTGAAAATGTTACTGATACATATCAGACTGCTTAATTTTATGAAACAGGCCCCTGATACAACAGAAAAAAAATATATATGAATTATCAGAAAATTTGATATGAAATTGGCTTAAGCAAATAAAAACAAACAAAATCTAATGCGTATGTTATATAATGCACATTGGAAACATCTTTGACATTGACAGACATCCGATGATCGATTCCACTTGGACCTAAAATGCCCTCTGTTAATTATTTGCAATACATGGATCCATGTTGTAGTTTCAGCCTGGTGAATAGCTCGAAGAGCGTTGTTGACATGGTTTAGCCTTATTAATAGCCACTTGCTCAGTGTAATATTCGGATTCTCACTGAATTTGTTAACCCTTATCGGGACACGATTTTGAGGTAACACTAGTGATGAAAATTTTCCGGAAATAGGGTCATCGAGTTGCATATATAGCAAACATTACCTCTCCAAGGCAGTCATGACACGGACGATCTGTAAAATAATATCATTTCCTTCTGTATTACTGTCATGATCAGTGATTCCGTTGTAATTTCTGCAAAACTGCAAAAATTTGCATATCTCACATTTGGAAATAATTCCGAATGTATCTTCCTTGAGTTCATTTAATAAGATCGAAAGTGTATACACATTGGGCAAAGATATCTAATATTATAAAGGGCTAGATAAGAAATAGACGTGTTTTTACCTTGTATGCAACGAAACCAGTGAAAATCAGCTGATATTGCATGAATTTGAAAATATTTGTAAGCGAGCAACACATATTCCTTTTCATTTCCTCTTTTTAGTAATTACAGAACCAAAACGCATTTTAATGATAAATCAAGGAATTTTTGTATATGTCTGAAAACAGCGTCCAAATTGCAACAAATAATAGTCTATTCTACTTTTTCAGATGTTTTACAAAACACAGTTGTAAATAAGAGCACCCTGTTGATACAATTCTTTCAATTAGACTTCATTGCATTATTTTATGTAAGTTGATTATTACATCTGAAGAGTGCATGTTATAGCACAAATGAAAACCAATTGTTTCATTCTTAGATAAAACCAGAGTGAAGTTAACTTACAATTCACCATGACTAAATGACTTCTCTGAACAGAAAAATGAGCCGCGTCTTTACTTTTGATCATGCAGATTGTTTCTTTGTAATAAGTACGAAGCCTGGCCATATGGTTGCACATGTACATCGCTGTCCCCACCGTTGCACGGCCACGCCAAACGCGATTGACAAGCTTGGCAATAATCTAACGTGTAAATGTAATTCTGCGGTTAGAAATTACCTGGGGCCTGTTTCATAAAATAAATCAGTGGTTTTATCAGTGTGGAAAATTTTCTGCGTTTCATAAAATAAATATAAAGCAGTGATTTAAATCAGTGATTGAAAGCAGTCGAAATTAACAGCGTTTCACAAAACCAAATATTAAGCAGTGATTTATATCAGTCCCACACTGCTTAAAATCAGTATTTTAAGCAGTCTGAAAAAGAATTGCGTTTCACAAAGAAGTATCAGTAGCGCGCGAAAATTGAAAATATGGAAATTCACTAATAGAAATGTGAAAATTTCTATCAACATCTTGAGGTTGATAAATCTGTGAATGATCATCGAGAAAGTTATAGAAACTTAAAATATCGGAGAAATGATTGCAAATACAACTTAAAAATGGGAAAACGGCTTTTGATTTTCAATTTTAGTGTCAGTTACAAACTATTTGTCAGAATGGTAAATTTGGATACTGTTTATTGAAAAATTCTTCCCTTGAAAAGTGGCAATGCTGTGACGATAAAACGTCCGGCAACAGCAAAATTATAAAGGGTTGCTTTGAGGGCTTCGATTTCTTTCGTGTAATGAGGTACGGCATGTCATGAAATCATTTCAATATTAAAAGACGTTGAGGTATTGGCTTTTATATACATCGATGGCAGCTAGAAAAAAAGATTCTCAAATATTTCACCATTTGCCTCAGATTGACTTCTCTAATTATTATTTCAATTACTGTCAAACATAGAGTAGGTATATTAGGTAGAGTGGAAACTCCGCATTTATTAAATCCCCAATGTATATACACTTTCGATTTTATTAAATGAACTCGAGGTGAATACAGTTGGAATTGTCTCCTAATGTGAGATATGCGCATTTGTGCAGTTTGAAGAAATTACAACGGAATTGACTGATTATGACAGCATAAAGCAGATGGAAATGAGATTATTTTACAGATTGTCCGTGTCATGACAGCCTCGGAGCGGTAATGTCTGTTAAATTAGCAACTCGATGACCCCATTGCTTTCATGCTGAACCACAAGAGAATCTTTTTAAGCGCGATCTTATCTCAAGCAGCTGGTAGAGCAAAATAACAGAATCAAAGACAATGATTTTCATTAACTTTGAAAGATGTAAATGGGTGCACATCACTATTCAGATTCAAGAAGTGAAACATGAATTTACTCAATCATAAATTCATGTCTATGAAAATTGAATCAAAAATATGAAATTTCAGCCACGACAGCACAATAAAATCTCAACTTTTTATGAAGACTTCCATTATAATGCCGTTCATTACATTTTCTTGATCATCAGCACAATTTCCGCTTAGTTGCGATGCTTGTTAGCGAATATTCATTCCTTTTGATATCCAACTTGTTTCATACTTCTTACAACGGGGAGTCATGTCGGTAGTAATTAAATTGGCAAATATAGAGGTTTTTCAAAGCTGCTCAAATAAAGTTTTGGACCGCAGGAACGTAATCTCCGAAAAAAACTGAATCTTTTCATATAAAATTTTCACTGTATACAGATACTTTTTTAAGTCGACACTCTACCTACATATTTACTCTATGCTGTCAAAAATTATTTTATTTACGAAGAATTATCCACAATTGTTTTAATCACTCAATCACACTGATAGGCTATATATCAGTGTTTTCATCAGTCCGAAATCTTTATGAAACGCTATATGTATCATTGATTAATTTAGACTGCTTAATCTTCAGTCGGAAAATTAATTTTTATCAAACGCAATTTAAATCAGTGCTTTATATTTCACTGCTGAAAATGTTACTGATACATATCAGACTGCTTAATTTTATGAAACAGGCCCCTGATACAACAGAAAAAAAATATATATGAATTATCAGAAAATTTGATATGAAATTGGCTTAAGCAAATAAAAACAAACAAAATCTAATGCGTATGTTATATAATGCACATTGGAAACATCTTTGACATTGACAGACATCCGATGATCGATTCCACTTGGACCTAAAATGCCCTCTGTTAATTATTTGCAATACATGGATCCATGTTGTAGTTTCAGCCTGGTGAATAGCTCGAAGAGCGTTGTTGACATGGTTTAGCCTTATTAATAGCCACTTGCTCAGTGTAATATTCGGATTCTCACTGAATTTGTTAACCCTTATCGGGACACGATTTTGAGGTAACACTAGTGATGAAAATTTTCCGGAAATAGGGTCATCGAGTTGCATATATAGCAAACATTACCTCTCCAAGGCAGTCATGACACGGACGATCTGTAAAATAATATCATTTCCTTCTGTATTACTGTCATGATCAGTGATTCCGTTGTAATTTCTGCAAAACTGCAAAAATTTGCATATCTCACATTTGGAAATAATTCCGAATGTATCTTCCTTGAGTTCATTTAATAAGATCGAAAGTGTATACACATTGGGCAAAGATATCTAATATTATAAAGGGCTAGATAAGAAATAGACGTGTTTTTACCTTGTATGCAACGAAACCAGTGAAAATCAGCTGATATTGCATGAATTTGAAAATATTTGTAAGCGAGCAACACATATTCCTTTTCATTTCCTCTTTTTAGTAATTACAGAACCAAAACGCATTTTAATGATAAATCAAGGAATTTTTGTATATGTCTGAAAACAGCGTCCAAATTGCAACAAATAATAGTCTATTCTACTTTTTCAGATGTTTTACAAAACACAGTTGTAAATAAGAGCACCCTGTTGATACAATTCTTTCAATTAGACTTCATTGCATTATTTTATGTAAGTTGATTATTACATCTGAAGAGTGCATGTTATAGCACAAATGAAAACCAATTGTTTCATTCTTAGATAAAACCAGAGTGAAGTTAACTTACAATTCACCATGACTAAATGACTTCTCTGAACAGAAAAATGAGCCGCGTCTTTACTTTTGATCATGCAGATTGTTTCTTTGTAATAAGTATGAAGCCTGGCCATATGGTTGCACATGTACATCGCTGTCCCCACCGTTGCACGGCCACGCCAAACGCGATTGACAAGCTTGGCAATAATCTAACGTGTAAATGTAATTCTGCGGTTAGAAATTACCTGGGGCCTGTTTCATAAAATAAATCAGTGGTTTTATCAGTGTGGAAAATTTTCTGCGTTTCATAAAATAAATATAAAGCAGTGATTTAAATCAGTGATTGAAAGCAGTCGAAATTAACAGCGTTTCACAAAACCAAATATTAAGCAGTGATTTATATCAGTCCCACACTGCTTAAAATCAGTATTTTAAGCAGTCTGGAAAAGAATTGCGTTTCACAAAGAAGTATCAGTAGCGCGCGAAAATTGAAAATATGGAAATTCACTAATAGAAATGTGAAAATTTCTATCAACATCTTGAGGTTGATAAATCTGTGAATGATCATCGAGAAAGTTATAGAAACTTAAAATATCGGAGAAATGATTGCAAATACAACTTAAAAATGGGAAAACGGCTTTTGATTTTCAATTTTAGTGTCAGTTACAAACTATTTGTCAGAATGGTAAATTTGGATACTGTTTATTGAAAAATTCTTCCCTTGAAAAGTGGCAATGCTGTGACGATAAAACGTCCGGCAACAGCAAAATTATAAAGGGTTGCTTTGAGGGCTTCGATTTCTTTCGTGTAATGAGGTACGGCATGTCATGAAATCATTTCAATATTAAAAGACGTTGAGGTATTGGCTTTTATATACATCGATGGCAGCTAGAAAAAAAGATTCTCAAATATTTCACCATTTGCCTCAGATTGACTTCTCTAATTATTATTTCAATTACTGTCAAACATAGAGTAGGTATATTAGGTAGAGTGGAAACTCCGCATTTATTAAATCCCCAATGTATATACACTTTCGATTTTATTAAATGAACTCGAGGTGAATACAGTTGGAATTGTCTCCTAATGTGAGATATGCGCATTTGTGCAGTTTGAAGAAATTACAACGGAATTGACTGATTATGACAGCATAAAGCAGATGGAAATGAGATTATTTTACAGATTGTCCGTGTCATGACAGCCTCGGAGCGGTAATGTCTGTTAAATTAGCAACTCGATGACCCCATTGCTTTCATGCTGAACCACAAGAGAATCTTTTTAAGCGCGATCTTATCTCAAGCAGCTGGTAGAGCAAAATAACAGAATCAAAGACAATGATTTTCATTAACTTTGAAAGATGTAAATGGGTGCACATCACTATTCAGATTCAAGAAGTGAAACATGAATTTACTCAATCATAAATTCATGTCTATGAAAATTGAATCAAAAATATGAAATTTCAGCCACGACAGCACAATAAAATCTCAACTTTTTATGAAGACTTCCATTATAATGCCGTTCATTACATTTTCTTGATCATCAGCACAATTTCCGCTTAGTTGCGATGCTTGTTAGCGAATATTCATTCCTTTTGATATCCAACTTGTTTCATACTTCTTACAACGGGGAGTCATGTCGGTAGTAATTAAATTGGCAAATATAGAGGTTTTTCAAAGCTGCTCAAATAAAGTTTTGGACCGCAGGAACGTAATCTCCGAAAAAAACTGAATCTTTTCATATAAAATTTTCACTGTATACAGATACTTTTTTAAGTCGACACTCTACCTACATATTTACTCTATGCTGTCAAAAATTATTTTATTTACGAAGAATTATCCACAATTGTTTTAATCACTCAATCACACTGATAGGCTATATATCAGTGTTTTCATCAGTCCGAAATCTTTATGAAACGCTATATGTATCATTGATTAATTTAGACTGCTTAATCTTCAGTCGGAAAATTAATTTTTATCAAACGCAATTTAAATCAGTGCTTTATATTTCACTGCTGAAAATGTTACTGATACATATCAGACTGCTTAATTTTATGAAACAGGCCCCTGATACAACAGAAAAAAAATATATATGAATTATCAGAAAATTTGATATGAAATTGGCTTAAGCAAGTAAAAACAAACAAAATCTAATGCGTATGTTATATAATGCACATTGGAAACATCTTTGACATTGACAGACATCCGATGATCGATTCCACTTGGACCTAAAATGCCCTCTGTTAATTATTTGCAATACATGGATCCATGTTGTAGTTTCAGCCTGGTGAATAGCTCGAAGAGCGTTGTTGACATGGTTTAGCCTTATTAATAGCCACTTGCTCAGTGTAATATTCGGATTCTCACTGAATTTGTTAACCCTTATCGGGACACGATTTTGAGGTAACACTAGTGATGAAAATTTTCCGGAAATAGGGTCATCGAGTTGCATATATAGCAAACATTACCTCTCCAAGGCAGTCATGACACGGACGATCTGTAAAATAATATCATTTCCTTCTGTATTACTGTCATGATCAGTGATTCCGTTGTAATTTCTGCAAAACTGCAAAAATTTGCATATCTCACATTTGGAAATAATTCCGAATGTATCTTCCTTGAGTTCATTTAATAAGATCGAAAGTGTATACACATTGGGCAAAGATATCTAATATTATAAAGGGCTAGATAAGAAATAGACGTGTTTTCACCTTGTATGCAACGAAACCAGTGAAAATCAGCTGATATTGCATGAATTTGAAAATATTTGTAAGCGAGCAACACATATTCCTTTTCATTTCCTCTTTTTAGTAATTACAGAACCAAAACGCATTTTAATGATAAATCAAGGAATTTTTGTATATGTCTGAAAACAGCGTCCAAATTGCAACAAATAATAGTCTATTCTACTTTTTCAGATGTTTTACAAAACACAGTTGTAAATAAGAGCACCCTGTTGATACAATTCTTTCAATTAGACTTCATTGCATTATTTTATGTAAGTTGATTATTACATCTGAAGAGTGCATGTTATAGCACAAATGAAAACCAATTGTTTCATTCTTAGATAAAACCAGAGTGAAGTTAACTTACAATTCACCATGACTAAATGACTTCTCTGAACAGAAAAATGAGCCGCGTCTTTACTTTTGATCATGCAGATTGTTTCTTTGTAATAAGTACGAAGCCTGGCCATATGGTTGCACATGTACATCGCTGTCCCCACCGTTGCACGGCCACGCCAAACGCGCGATTGACAAGCTTGGCAATAATCTAACGTGTAAATGTAATTCTGCGGGTTAGAAATTACCTGGGGCCTGTTTCATAAAATAAATCAGTGGTTTTATCAGTGTGGAAAATTTTCTGCGTTTCATAAAATAAATATAAAGCAGTGATTTAAATCAGTGATTGAAAGCAGTCGAAATTAACAGCGTTTCACAAAACCAAATATTAAGCAGTGATTTATATCAGTCCCATACTGCTTAAAATCAGTGTTTTAAGCAGTCTGAAAAAGAATTGCGTTTCACAAAGAAGTATCAGTAGCGCGCGAAAATTGAAAATATGGAAATTCACTAATAGAAATGTGAAAATTTCTATCAACATCTTGAGGTTGATAAATCTGTGAATGATCATCGAGAAAGTTATAGAAACTTAAAATATCGGAGAAAATGATTGCAAATACAACTTAAAAATGGGAAAACGGCTTTTGATTTTCAATTTTAGTGTCAGTTACAAACTATTTGTCAGAATGATAATTTGGATTTGTTACTGTTTATGGTTGACTTCGTTTTTTTTTTTTATTTTGTTTTTACAACTTTAACTAAAAAATTAATTTTTTTTTTTATTGTTATGTATTTTTTTATTATTTTTACTATTTTTTTTTTTTTGTTTTTTTTGTTTTTTTTTTATTTTTTTTTTTGTTTTTTAATTGGGTTTTTACTTTTTTTTTTTTTTTACTTTTGATATTTTTTTTTTTTTTTTTTTTTTTTATTTTTATTTTTTTTATTTTTTATTTGTTTTTATTTATTTTATTACTTTTTGTTTTTATATTTTAACTGTTTTTTTTTATTTTATTTATTTTTTTACTGTTATCTTTCTTTTTTATTTTTTTGATTTGATCTTGTTTTTTTTTAATTAGATTTATTTTTTATTTTTGTATTTTTTGTTTATATTTTTTTTTATTTTTTACTGGTTTTTACTGTTTTTTAACTTGTCTTTTTTTTTTACTGTTTTTTTTTTTTTCTTTTTGTTTTATTCGTTTTTAATTTTAGTTTTATTTTTTTTTTTTTTTTTTTTTTGGTTTTGTTATTTACTTTTTGTTAACTTCATTTTTTTACGTTTTTTTTTATTCTTTTTTATTTGTTGTTTTTTTTTATTTTAATTTTTTTACTTTTTTTTACTTTTTTTTATTACTTATTTTATTATTTTTTTACGTTTATTGTTTTTTAGTATTTTTATGTATAGTGTTTTTTACTTTTTAGTTTTTTTTTTTTTTTTTTTTTTTTTTTTTCTTTTTTTTTGACTTTTAGCTTACTGTCTTTTTTGTTTTATTTTTTTTTTTTATTACTTTACTTTTTTTTTTTCTTTTTTTGATTTTTGTACTGTTTTTTTGACTGTTTATTTTTTTTTTTTAGCTGTTGTGGTTTTTTTTTTTTTTTTTTTTAGATTTTTTATTTTTTTTTTTTTTAGTTTTTTTTTCTTTTATATTTTTTTTTACTTTTTTTTTTTGTTTTTTTTTTTATTAGTTTTTACTTTTTTTTTTACTGTTTTATATTTTACTCTTTTGTTTTATTTTTTTTTATAACTTTTTTTTTTGTGTTTTTTTTTTTATTAGTTTTTTTTTGTATTACTGTTTTAGTTGTGATTTTTTTTTTTTTTATTTTTATTTCTTAACTTACTTTTTTTTGTTTTGTTTTTTTTTCTAAATTTTTTTTTATTTTTGTTACTTTTTTTACTTATATAATATTATTTTTTTTATACCATTATTTTCGTTATTAACTTTTTTTTTTTTTTTTTTTTTATTTTTTTATATTACATTATGTTTTTTTGTTTTTATTGTTTAACTTGTTTTTTTTTTTTTTTTATTTTTTTTTTTTTTAATTTTTTTTTTTTTTTATACATATATTTTTGTTTTACTTTACTTTTTTCTTTTGTTACGTTTTTTTTTTTTTTTTTTTTTTTTTTTTTTAGCTGTTTATTGAAAAATTCTTCACCCTTGCAAACAGTAGGCAACAATGCCAAAGGCTTATGTTTGGTTGCTTTGACGATAAAAAACGTATATGGCAACAGCCAAAATTATAAAGGCCGTTGCTCTTGAGTGGCTTCGATTTCTGTTCGTGTATATGAGGTACGGCATGTCTATGAAATCATTTATCAATATTAAAAGACGTTGAAGGTATTGGCTTTGTATATACATCGATGTTCAGCCTATGAAAAAAGATTCTCAAATATTTCACCATTTGCCTCAGGATTGACTTCTCTTTAAATTTATTATTTTCAATATACTGCCTCAAACATAGAAGTAGGTATATTTTAGCCGCTATGAGTGGAAACTCCGCAATTTATTAAAATCCCCAATTGGTATATACACTTTCGATTTTATTAAATGAACTCGAGGTGGAATACAGTTGGAATTGTCTCTAATGTGAGATATGCGCATTTGTGCAGTTATGAAGAATAAATCTTACAACGCGAATGACTGATTATGACAGCATAAAGGCAGATGAAATGAGATTATTTTACAGATTGTTCCGTGTCATGACAGCCTCGGAGCGGTAATGTTCCTGTTAAATTAGCAACTCGATGACCCATTGCTTTCATGCTGAACCACAAGAGAATCTTTTTAAGCGCGATCTTATCTCAAGCAGCTAGGTAGAGCAAAATAACAGAATCAAAGACATTGATTTTCATTAACTTTGAAAGATGTAAATGGGTGCACATCACTATTCAGATTCAAGAAGTGAAACATGAATTTACTCAATCATAAATTCATGTCTATGAAAATTGAATCAAAAATATGAAATTTCAGCCACGACAGCACAATAAAATCTCAACTTTTTATGAAGACTTCCATTATAATGCCGTTCATTACATTTTCTTGATCATCAGCACAATTTCCGCTTAGTTGCGATGCTTGTTAGCGAATATTCATTCCTTTTGATATCCAACTTGTTTCATACTTCTTACAACGTTCTTGGCTACAAGATTTTATCGTCATGTCGGTAGTAATTAAATTGGCAAATTAGAGGTTTTTCAAAGCTATTTTTTTTTGCTCAAATAAAGTTTTGGACCGCATAATCTTAAGATCTCGCACCTTATTTGAGGAACGTAATCTCCGAAAACAACTGAATCTTTGTCCGTAGTTTACATACGAAATATACGCTATAATATAGTGAACGAATAAACATCATTAATCTCTCCCATCTCTTTGATTTTCCATATTTTTCATATAAAATTTTCCACTGTATACAGATACTTTTTTAAGTCGACACTCCTTATTTACCTACATATTTACTCTATGCTGTCAAAAATTATTTTATGTGTGTTACGATCTCTATTATTCTATAAAGAATTATCCACAATTTTGATTGTTTTAATCACTCAATCACACTGATAGGCTATGGTCTGTAAATAAATATAAGGTATAATTAGCACTAATAAAATATTAATGGTTATTACATTTAAATTAAAAATTATTATAATTATTAGCGATATCAGTGTTTTCATCAGTCCGAAATCTTTATGAAACGCTATATGTATCATTGATTAATTTTAGACTGCATAAATCTTCAGTCTTGGAAAATTAATTTTTATCAACACGCCAATTTAAATCAGTGCTTTATATTTCACTGACCTGAAAATGTTACTTGTTACATATCAGACTGCTTAATTTTATGAAACATAGGCCCCCTGATACAACAGAAAAAAATATATATGAATCTCATCAGAAAAATTATGATATGAAATTGGCTTAAGCAAGTAAAAACAAACAAAATCTACTGACGTTTCATGTTATATAATGCACATTGGAAACATCTTTGACATTGACATGGGACATCCGATGATCGATTTCCACTTGGACCTAAAATTGCCCTCTGTTAATTATTTGCAATACATGGATCCATGTTGTAGAGTTTCAGCCCTGGTTTGGAAACATAGGCTCGAAGAGCGTTGTTGACATGGTTTTAGCCTTATTAATAGCCACTTGCTCAGTGTAATATTCGGATTCTCACTGAATTTGTTAACACTTATCGGGACACGATTTTGAGGTAACACTCTAGTGATGAAAATTTTCCGGAAATAGGGTCATCGAGTTGCATATATCGCAAACATTACCTCTCCAAGGCAGTCATGACACGGACGATCTGTAAAATAATATCATTTCTTCTGTATTACTGTCATGATCAGTGATTCCGTTGGTCCCACCAAACACCCCCTCCCCACCCCCCCCCTTTTAATTTCTGCAAAACTGCAAAAATTTGCATATTCACATTTGGAAATAATTCCCGAATGTATCTTCCTTGAGTTCATTTAATAAGATCGAAACGTGTATACACATTGGGCAAAGATATCTAATATTATAAATTTGAGAGAGGCGGGCCGTGCTAGATAAGAAATAGACGTCAATTGTTTTTACCTTGTATGCAACGAAACCAGTGAAAATCAGCTGATATTGCATGAATTTGAAAATATTGTAAGCGAGCAACACATATTCCTTTTCATTTCCTCTTTTTAGTAATTACAGAACCAAAACGCATTTTAATGATAAATCAAGGAATTTTTGTATATGTCTGAAAACAGCGTCCAAATTGCAACAAATAATAGTCTATTCTACTTTTTTAGATGTTTTACAAAACACAGTTGTAAATAAGAGCACCCTGTTGATACAATTCTTTCAATTAGACTTCATTGCATTATTTTTTTTTTTTTTATGTAGACACTGTGCTCGAGTTTAAATTTAGATTATTACATCTGAAGAGTGCATTCTATAGAAAAAATGAAAAACAATTGTTTCATTCTTAGATAAAACCAGAGTGAAGTTAACTTACAATTCACCATGACTAAATGACTTCTCTGAACAGAAAAATGAGCCGCGTCTTTACTTTTGATCATGCAGATTGTTTCTTTGTAATAAGTACGAAGCCTGGCCATATGGTTGCACATGTACATCGCTGTCCCCACCGTTGCACGGCCACGCCAAACGCGATTGACAAGCTTGGCAATAATCTAAACGTGTAAATGTAATTCTGCGGTTAGAAATTACCTGGGGCCCCTCATGAGCTGTTTCATAAAATAAATCAGTGGTTTCACTCATCATGATTGGTTCTTAATATCAGTGTGGAAAATTTTCTGCGTTTCATAAAATAAATATAAAGCAGTGATTTAAATCAGTGATTGAAAGCAGTCGAAAATTAACAGCGTTTCACAAAACCAAATATTAAGCAGTGATTTATATCAGTCCACACTGCTTAAAAATCAGTATTTTAAGCAGTCTGGAAAAGAATTGCGTTTCACAAAGAAGTATCAGTAGCGCGCGAAAATTGAAAATATGGAAATTCACTAATAGAAATGTGAAATTTCTATCAACATCTTGAGGTTGATAAATCTGTGAATGATCATCGAGAAAGTTATAGAAAACTTAAAATATCGGAGAAATGATTGCAAATACAACTTAAAAATGGGGGGAAAGAAAACGGCTTTTGATTTTCAATTTTAATTTTTCTAGTGTCAGTTACAAACTATTTGTCAGAATGGTAAATTTGGATACTGTTTATTGAAAAATTCTTCCCTTGAAAGTGGCAATGCTGTGACGATAAAACGTCCGGCAACAGCAAAAATTATAAAGGGTTGCTTGAGGGCTTCGATTTCTTTCGTGTAATGAGGTACGGCATGTCATGAATCTTTCAATATTAAAAGACGTTGAGGTATTGGCTTTTATATACATCGATGGCAGCTAGAAAAAAAGATTCTCAAAATATTTCACCATTTGCCTCAGATTGACTTCTCTAATTATTATTTCAATTACTGTCAAACATAGAGTAGGTATATTAGGTAGAGTGGAAACTCCGCATTTATTAAATCCCCAATGTATATACACTTTCGATTTTATTAAATGAACTCGAGGTGAATACAGTTGGAATTGTCTCCTAATGTGAGATATGCGCATTTGTGCAGTTTGAAGAAATTACAACGGAATTGATGATTATGACAGCATAAAGCAGATGGAAATGAGATTATTTTACAGATTGTCCGTGTCATGACAGACTCGGAGCGGTAATGTCTGTTAAATTAGCAACTCGATGACCCCAATTGCTTTCATGCTGAACCACAAGAGAATCTTTTTAAGCGCGATCTTATCTCAAGCAGCTGGTAGAGCAAAATACAGAATCAAAGACAATGATTTTCATTAACTTTGAAAGATGTAAATGGGTGCACATCACTATTCAGATTCAAGAAGTGAAACATGAATTTACTCAATCATAAATTCATGTCTATGAAAATTGAATCAAAAATATGAAATTTCAGCCACGACAGCACAATAAAATCTCAACTTTTATGAAGACTTCCATTATAATGCCGTTCATTACATTTTCTTGATCATCAGCACAATTTCCGCTTAGTTGCGATGCTTGTTAGCGAATATTCATTCCTTTTGATATCCAACTTGTTTCATACTTCTTACAACGGGGAGTCATGTCGGTAGTAATTAAATTGGCAAATATAGAGGTTTTTCAAAGCTGCTCAAATAAAGTTTTGGACCGCAGGAACGTAATCTCCGAAAAAAACTGAATCTTTTCATATAAAATTTTCACTGTATACAGATACTTTTTTAAGTCGACACTCTACCTAATATTTACTCTATGCTGTCAAAAATTATTTTATTTACGAAGAATTATCCACAATTGTTTTAATCACTCAATCACACTGATAGGGCTATATATCAGTGTTTTCATCAGTCCGAAATCTTTATGAAACGCTATATGTATCATTGATTAATTTAGACTGCTTAATCTTCAGTCGGAAAATTAATTTTTATCAAACGCAATTTAAATCAGTGCTTTATATTTCATGCTGAAAATGTTACTGATACATATCAGACTGCTTAATTTTATGAAACAGGCCCCTGATACAACAGAAAAAAATATATATGAATTATCAGAAAATTTGATATGAAATTGGCTTAAGCAAGTAAAAACAAACAAAATCTACTGCGTATGTTATATAATGCACATTGGAAACATCTTTGACATTGACAGACATCCGATGATCGATTCCACTTGGACTTAAAATGCCCTCTGTTAATTATTTGCAATACATGGATCCATGTTGTAGTTTCAGCCTGGTGAATAGCTCGAAGAGCGTTGTTGACATAGGTTTAGCCTTATTAACAGCCAATTGCTCGTGTAATATTCGGATTCTCACTGAATTTGTTAACCCTTATCGGGACACGATTTTGAGGTAACACTAGTGATGAAAATTTTCCGGAAATAGGGTCATCGAGTTGCATATATAGCAAACATTACCTCTCCAAGGCAGTCATGACACGGACGATCTGTAAAATAATATCATTTCCTTCTGTATTACTGTCATGATCAGTGATTCCGTTGTAATTTCTGCAAAACTGCAAAAATTTGCATATCTCACATTTGGAAATAATTCCGAATGTATCTTCCTTGAGTTCATTTAATAAGATCGAAAGTGTATACACATTGGGCAAAGATATCTAATATTATAAAGGGCTAGATAAGAAATAGACGTGTTTTTACCTTGTATGCAACGAAACCAGTGAAAATCAGCTGATATTGCATGAATTTGAAAATATTTGTAAGCGAGCAACACATATTCCTTTTCATTTCTCTTTTTAGTAATTACAGAACCAAAACGCATTTTAATGATAAATCAAGGAATTTTTGTATATGTCTGAAAACAGCGTCCAAATTGCAACAAATAATAGTCTATTCTACTTTTTCAGATGTTTTACAAAACACAGTTGTAAATAAGAGCACCTGTTGATACAATTCTTTCAATTAGACTTCATTGCATTATTTTATGTAAGTTGATTATTACATCTGAAGAGTGCATGTTATAGCACAAATGAAAACCAATTGTTTCATTCTTAGATAAAACCAGAGTGAAGTTAACTTACAATTCACCATGACTAAATGACTTCTCTGAACAGAAAATGAGCCGCGTCTTTACTTTTGATCATGCAGATTGTTTCTTTGTAATAAGTACGAAGCCTGGCCATATGGTTGCACATGTACATCGCTGTCCCCACGTTGCACGGCCACGCAAACGCGATTGACAAGCTTGGCAATATCTAACGTGTAAATGTAATTCTGCGGTTAGAAATTACCTGGGCCTGTTTCATAAAATAAATCAGTGGTTTTATCAGTGTGGAAAATTTTCTGCGTTTCATAAAATAAATATAAAGCAGTGATTTAAATCAGTGATTGAAAGCAGTCGAAATTAACAGCGTTTCACAAAACCAAATATTAAGCAGTGATTTATATCAGTCCACACTGCTTAAAATCAGTATTTAAGCAGTCTGGAAAAGAATTGCGTTTCACAAAGAAGTATCAGTCGCGCGCGAAAATTGAAAATATGGAAATTCACTAATAGAAATGTGAAAATTTCTATCAACATCTTGAGGTTGATAAATCTGTGAATGATCATCGAGAAAGTTATAGAACTTAAAATATCGGAGAAATGATTGCAAATACAACTTAAAAATGGGGAAAAACGGCTTTTGATTTTCAATTTTAGTGTCAGTTACAAACTATTTGTCAGAATGGTAAATTTGGATTACTGTTTATTGAAAATTCTTCCTTGAAAAGTGGCAATGCTGTGACGATAAAACGTCCGGCAACAGCAAATTATAAAGGGTTGCTTTGAGGGCTTTCGATTTCTTTCGTGTAATGAGGTACGGCATGTCATGAAATCATTTCAATATTAAAAGACGTGTGAGGTATTGGCTTTTTATATACATCGATGGCAGCTAGAAAAAAAGATTCTCAAATATTTCACCATTTGCCTCAGATTGACTTCTCTAATTATTATTTCAATTACTGTCAAACATAGAGTAGGTATATTAGGTAGAGTGGAAACTCCGCATTTATTAAATCCCCAATGTATATACACTTTCGATTTTATTAAATGAACTCGAGGTGAATACAGTTGGAATTGTCTCCTAATGTGAGATATGCGCAATTTGTGCAGTTTGAAGAAATTACAACGGAATTGACTGATTATGACAGCATAAAGCAGATGGAAATGAGATTATTTTACAGATTGTCCGTGTCATGACAGCCTCGGAGCGGTAATGTCTGTTAAATTAGCAACTCGATGGACCCCATTGCTTTCATGCTGAACCACAAGAGAATCTTTTTAAGCGCGATCTTATCTCAAGCAGCTGGTTAGAGCAAAATACAGAATCAAAGACAATGATTTTCATTAACTTTGAAAGATGTAAATGGTTTCACATCACTATTCAGATTCAAGAAGTGAAACATGAATTAAATCAATCAAAAATTGATGCCGATGAAAATTGAATTTAAAAAAATGAAATTTCAGCCATGACAGTACAATAAAATCTCGACTTTTTCATGAAGACTTCCATTATAATGCTGTTCATTAGATTTCCATGATCATCAGC
This sequence comes from Prostheceraeus crozeri, assembly GCA_907163375.1. NCBI lineage: Eukaryota > Metazoa > Platyhelminthes > Polycladida > Euryleptidae > Prostheceraeus > Prostheceraeus crozeri. Next base: position 206,399 of record CAJQUW010009011.1, on the reverse strand, counting down.
ACAATTTCCGCTTAGTTGCGATGAATGCTTGTTAGCGAGAATTCATTCCTTTTGATATCCAACTTGTTTCATACTACTTATAACGGGGAGTCATGTCGGTAGTAATTAAAATTGGCAAATATAGAGGTTTTTCAAAGCTGCTCAAATAAAGTTTTGGACCGCAGGAACGTAATATCCGAAAAAAAAACTGAATCTTTTCATATAAAATTTTCACTGTATACAGATACTTTTTTAAGTCGACACTCTACTACATATTTACTCTATGCTGTCAAAAATTATTTTATTTACGAAGAATTATCCACAATTGTTTTAATCACTCAATCACACTGATAGGCTTATATCAGTGTTTTCATCAGTCCGAAATCTTTATGAAACGCTATCTGTATCATTGATTAATTTAGATGCTTAATCTTCAGTCGGAAAATTAATTTTTACTCAAACGCAATTTAAATCAGTGCTTTAATATTTCATGCTGAAAATGTTACTTGGATACATATCAGACTGCTTAATTTTATGAAACAGGCCCCTGATACAACAGAAAAAAATATATATGAATTATCAGAAAATTTGATATGAAATTGGCTTAAGCAAATAAAAAACAAACAAAATCTACTGCGTATGTTATATAATGCACATTGGAAACATCTTTGACATTGACAGACATCCGATGATCGATTCCACTTGGACCTAAAATGCCCTCTGTTAATTATTTGCAATACATGGATCCATGTTGTAGTTTCAGCCTGGTGAATAGCTCGAAGAGCGTTGTTGACATGGTTTAGCCTTATTAATAGCCACTTGCTCACGTGTTAATATTCGGATTCTCACTGAATTTGTTAACCCTTATCGGGACACGATTTTGAGGTAACACTAGTGATGAAATTTTCCGGAAATAGGGTCATCGAGTTGTCATATATAGCAAACATTACCTCTCCAAGGCAGTCATTGGACACGGACGAATCTGTTAAAATAAATATCATTTCCTTCTGTATTACTGTCATGATCAGTGATTCCGTTGTAATTTCTGCAAAACTGCAAAAATTTGCATATCCTCACATTTGGAAATAATCCCGAAGTATCGTCCTTGAGTTCATTTAATATAGATTGCTGAAAGTGTATACACATTGGGCAAAAGGATATCTAATATTATAAAGGGTCTAGATAAGAAAATAGGACGTGTTTTTCTACCTTGTATGCCAACGCAGTACCAGTGAAAATCCAGCTGGATATTGCATGAATTTGAAAATATTTGTAAGCGTTGCAAACACATATTCCTTTTCATTTCCTCTTTTTAGTAATTACCAGAAACCAAAAAAACGCATTTTAATGATAAATCAAGGGGAATCTTTTGTATATGTCTGAAAACAGCGTCCAAATTGCAAACAAATTAATAGTCTATTCTTCTTTTTCAGGATGTTTTACAAAACACAGTTGTAAATAAGAGCACCCTGTTGATGATACAATTCTTTCAATTAGACTTCATTGCATTATTTTATGTAAGTGGGGATTATTACATCTGAAGAGTGCATGTTATAGCACAAATGAAAAACCAATTGTTTCATTCTTAGATAAAACCAGAGTGAAGTTAAACATTACAAATTCACCCATGACTAAAATGATCTTCTCTGAACAGAAAAATGAGCCGCGTCTTTTACTTTTGATCATGCAGATTGTTTCTTTGTAATAAGTACGAAGCCTGGCCAAATGGTTGCACATGTTACTTCGCTGTCCACCAACCGTTGCACGGCCACGCCAAAACGCGAAGTTGACAAGCTTGGCAATAATCTACGTGTAAATGTAATTCTGCGGTTAGAAATTTTTCCTGGGGCCTGTTTCATAAATAAAATCACGTGGTTTTATCTGTGTGGAAAAATTTCTGCGTTTGGGGAAATTTTTGTTGGAAAGTTCTGATTTTTTGTAATAGGCCCAATATGCTTTGACCGCTTCTCTTCAGCTGCGAGGCAGCTACATGCACCAATAGAATGGGTCAATTAAAACTGGTGACTTTGATCATCTTATTTTGAATAAAACGATTTTGAAAAAATGAAGAAATTTGAATTTTTTTGTGATAAGTAATTTTTACGTTTTCTATCCACAGCCGAGGCATAGACACATCAATAGAATTGTTCTAAAACTCTTGATTTTCATCATATCATTTCTATCTTAAAACAATCGTAGCAATAACGCAATACCGTCCGCGGATTTTTAAGCATTCCCTTTTTCCCACCATGCAGTGGGCTTGTGGCAATTTGTTGCCATTTTTAATATTATAACACAGACATCTTTTGGGACAACGTGAATTTTTTCCTTTACAATAGGGGTATAATTTCATGCATTGTGAAAGATCTGGAGCAAAAATAATGCACTTTGTTTGGGAGTCTGTTTATGGCTTGAAAGTTAATTATCTTTATTATGCAGCCTTGATTGCAATGATACAAATTCTCCATGTGTTGATGAACATGTGAAGCACAAGAACACAGTCCAACACAGCATTATACATGAGCGACCATATATTGGAAGAAAGACTGTAAACTCGTGAGATATTTGGAAACTAAAGATATCTGTGATGAGTAAAAGAATATCTATATGATAGCTTCGAACTTCTGGCGTATTGTCCGATATCTTCGTGGAGACCGGAAACTACAAACACATTTCCAGAGATTCTAGCTGGTTCAGATGGCTCAGATAGTTCCCAATCGATTTCAGATCTACTTAAATAAGTTTCAGACTTTTCCAGATGAATTGGAGATTCTCCAGTTGAATCTAAGATCCTTTCAAAGTTGAGTTTCTGACAGATATCTGAAATTCAATTAGAGAAATCTGAAATCCATTTAATGTCTGATATTCAGTTTGAAAGATCTGAAATAGACGTAGGTGCAGTTGGTTCGAAAAGTTAACATGCAGGGATGATAGAGAAGTTTTCGGTCTTTGAATGTTACATAGTCTTTTCAAACGACTGCAACAAGTCTCCAAAACAAAGGCAAAAACGTGAATCACCGAAAAAAAATTTCAAAATTTTCTGGAAAATTTCTGGAAAATTTTCCATTTGCATCACTAGGTAACACCAAAAGGACATCGGTTGACAAATTGTCAACATTTGTTTTTCAATGTATTAATTACAAATCAAATCAAATTCGCTATATGTATTTGTTCTCTTCTATATTTGTGTCAACCTAACAACAGAAAAACGAATTCTTAGTACTGGTGATATCCCTAAAAGCTCCGGAAAATAAATGAATTACTAATAAAATCATTGAAATCCATACATACAGCCATGAGTTATTCAATTTTTGATGTTTTTTATCCTCTATTATGAGTTATTTTCTTGCAGATATTTTCCGAAAAATACATTTAATTGATATCCTTTGTCTAGTGATTCTATTTGGAAAGCTATAGGGCCTACAGAGTTCATTTATGCCCATGATATTTTCGTTCAGTTTTGTCAAATCAAAACAAAGCATGTAGTCAAATGCATTCAGAATCTAATCTACATATAGAGGCACATCGCCACGGATAGTTCAGTCATTTGCACACACGTAAGGCCTAGGCCTACTCATACATGAAAAAGACAAAGTTCTTTCTTTACTGTTGCACGATGTTGTGGACAGATACCTCGTCCACATTCAGTACATTTGATCTGGATACTACACCGCACACGTGACATCTTTTCTTCTTTCTCTGTGAAGCGTCAGTATTCAAATGGCTACTCTGTTCAACAGACTGAGCAGTTGAGAATCCCAAGGATGTAGCAAGTGCCAGTCTGTCACCAACTAGAGTACGTCGGGCCACGTGCGAATATGCAAGTTGGTGTGTGAGTGCCTTTAGAAAATGTACCTTTGAATATCCATATCCATTTCGCTTCAACAAAATGAAGGCATTGTTTGTAGCAATATTCAGCAAATTATAATTCATCAGCATTGGCCACCGATTCGTTTTACGAATGCAATTGAACTCGGTGGTGTTCTCATCCATGGTGTCCACTCCACGTGTAAGATACACATAAAATATATTTTCGTAACATGTATACAAAAACATCGTTTCCTACGTACCTTTGTGACGGTTATAATCCAATATAATATGTGGTTTACTACTTGTATTGCAAATCTCAACCGATGAATGTGAGGAAGAAATCATAACAACATTGCGATTGCGCTTTAGAACGTATGAAATCAGTACAATCTTGTTTGTGTCATCATACAAAGCTTCTGTGTAATGGACCTCACGACCACGTGTCAATTTGAAAATTAGAGGCACTTCAGGTCGGTTTGTAATCATAGTTCCTATGAGAGTGAGCTCTTTTTCCAAGAGTCGGCAGGCTAGCTCATGCGAAGTGAAATACCTAGAAATAATATAAGATCATTGAATTCATTTGTACAGATTTGTACAGCACAGAAATAAAAATTTACTGACCTGTCTGTGTAGATATCTCGTCCTGTTCCAAAATACGGGGTACATAACTCAAACACGATGTCGCTAGCCAAATTGCGATGAGCGGCCTCATCTGAACCCCTTCCCGAATAAATCAATCCACTTAGAGCGAAGCCTGTATCCGATTCACAAGCCCAAAAAAAATTTGACCCCGTATTTTCTGGGTTTGCAGGGCATATAAGTTCGTCCAGGGATTCTACCACGGTAGCCAACAAGCTGCTCATCTATAGTAATCATTTGGCATACACACTTTTCGAAGGTTGCCATTGAACATTGTCCATACTTCTCGGATGGATGCCAGCCTATCATTTGCCCGTCGGGCTTCTCGAGTTCTGGTATTGTCAAATCTCATACAACGAAGCAAGAATTTGAATCGGCGTAGAGGAAGTATCACACGATAGAAGGGTCTGCTGTCGTCTTTGTCCCATAATCGTTCGATTGCCGTGAAATTATCTCTATGAAGTCCGGCTCTCAAAAGGATAGAAAGACCGGCTTCGATTTCCATTTGGTCGAAGTCTTTGGTGACTGAGCCTAAAGAAAGTTGATGCTCTCGTCGTATATCTCGTGCTTTTCGATTTGTTTCTCTTAGAATGTGCAGTATTATATCAATATTATAAAACAACATAAATGCATCTTTTTCACTTGGAGGATTGGCAAGAACTCTCGCTTGTTCAGTCAAGATGTTTCGACGCCGTAGTCTTTGTGCAAAAGGATTTGAAGTGTAATTAACCACAGGTGTTCGATGACCGTTATTATCTAATTCGTCGTCGTCAGAGTCATCTTCGGAGGTCGAATCTTCAACAAACACCGATATGTCGGGTAAATGATCATCATCTGAAGTATTATTGTCATCCACAAGTAGTTGTTCATCTCCTCCACCACGTAATTCTTGGTCATTTTCCTCAGCAATGCCATGCATTTGCTGGACAGCCTGGGTAAAGCACAGTCGGCGAGGTCTAGCTGACATCGTAAAGTGAAACGCATAGTGCTTTGCGCGCAGTTATAAACTCACGTCATGACGTAGACGACCTTGACCCTTGTTGTTCTCGACAGACGCTGGTATCACGATACTTGAAGACACAGCGCACAATAGAGAAGGGACAAATGTAACACAACCTATCAGATTGGTCCGATCACACAAGCAATCGTTCACGTAGCTACTGAGAGCGATTGCTTGTAATTGGACCAATTTGATAGAATTTTTCGAAATGAGACAGCAATTTAGAGGCAAAATATATCAAATGAAAAGACAATTAATCAAACTAATTAAATTCAATCGAATGGAAATTGTTAAATGAGCATCACTCAGCATCACTACAATATTTCCGTTAATTACAGCTATGAATTTTCTGCGTTGACATCTTGTCAACCGAAGTGAAAATCTACCTAGTGTGTAGTCTGAAACAGCTACAGTATCTACACTAAGATACATGCTTTGTCAGTCAAAGTTAGCCATCGTAACGAAAATCTAAAGAAAAATATCAATTACTTGAGCAGCAATTCGAATTTTAAAATAAAAATTGACAATTTGTCAACCGATGTCCCGATAAGGGTTAATGGTCATGAATTCTACAGAGGGAGTTGTGTGTTTATCAATGCTCATCAGATGTGAATATTTTTTCTTCCAAATTGATAGTACTGCATTAACTGTATCACCGCATTCATCTTTAACACTTTTTTTCAGAGAAACTACTGAACGAATATTCTTGAAACTTATATAGTATCAGTGAATTGTACTTCACATCATGTGCCATTTCCAAGGCTTTTTGTGGCATTTCACACCGTACAGCCGACAAAACAGCAATTTCGCCCCATTGCCATAATGCTTTTTTGCCACGATAAGGACCGTACTAAAATGGGTTCAAATTTAGGCATCTATTTCTCATCTAGCCCTTTTAAACAATTAAATATCTTTGACATTGGGGATTTAAAAATGCTGAGTTACCACTCTACCTAAAATCTTACTCTATGCATGCACCACAGATGAGATCTTTTGCACCACACATGAGATTTTAGGGTGCAGCTGTACCTATGACTCTCTTGGTCACCAACATATCTTTCCATCTTATTTCTTGATTGTGATATTTAGCAATTAAATTATGGCAGCTTTAGTTTCTGATCAAATATTGCCCTTAACATTCGCTTCTTTCTGCTCCAAAGAGTCACTGAACAAATGCGCGCGAGCCAGTGGTTCAGCGATAAGTAGAAAACAGAACATGAAGATCTAGTCATTTTCAATTTAGTTATTGTTTGCGCTTTCTGACTGACACACATATAAAGAATTATACCCATATTCACTCACATATATTGTAATCTTGGTCAAATTTCGAAAAATGTTTACAATCTTTTGTTCTTTACACTAGGGGAGTTGATATTTTGTGAGCACAAACCAGATAGACCGTATAATCAGCTGATATTCTGTCCTATTTCTATTTTACAGCTATCAAAACTTGCACACTTTATTCTTTGAAGAAATGGACAACACTCTATTCATTACATGTGCTTCATGTAGCACAGCAATTTATTTAGACTTTCAAGAAATATAGAAACAGTGATACTTGTGAGCATTAATACACACCAACAACTAACATCATGTATTTAAAATAGTTTGTTTAAATGTTGAGATTTTAGAACTAGTTTCCACGCTTTTTGGCGACCAGCCGGTGTAGACTGCGGCATAATTAAGTTATTTATGTAAATCTAATGATATTATCTTGTCTATGATCAAATAGGAAAAACTGTATCGGCTTTTCAAGGATGAAGATGTGTTGAGTTCTGGAAGTGTCGCATGAGTGTAATCAGTCAGTTTACAAGCTTTGTCTGAGAATGACCCTATTTGAACACGGCAGTAGCTATCACAGCGGCTGAAGCTATGCTGTTTACGGCTATTAGACGGGCCTCGCATCATATTTGTCAGTAATAGTAGATTAAATGTATCAGAATGTTTTGACGCGTTGCTATGTATTGTGTCGTCTTCGAAGTTTTTAGAAACTTTCCTTAGCCAAGTAGACATGCATCCTAGCTATTAGCGACTCCAAATCACCAAATGTGGCTAAAGCACAATCTAGGTTCCTGTAGGTATTTTCTGTCAAAAATTGCCATCTTTTATTTAGTGGGAAAGAAGTAATACGCTACCGGCTTAGCGCTGTAATAGCTGAAAATCCTGAGATATCGAGTAGAGAGATACTCATTGGTAGGATAAATTCATAATGGGCTTGAGCAAAAATATATAATGTTCTCAATTAAATTTTTCAATCTATAAATCTAGAAAGAGCTCTTACAATCGCGATGACTACTGGAACTTCAACACTCACCAAGCCGTTCACAGCCTCGTTTTCACGCTTGCAGTAGTCGACCCCAGGAAGATGACTTCTCTACTGTCTTCGGTCGGTGTACGCCATGTACAGTACACTGCGTTTCTTTTAATCTCATGCCACACTCTTCAGTCAGTACTTTTTTGACCTTCCCACACAATAAAATAAAACAAATTAAACAACAAGCCCCACTGTGCAAGAAACTCGTTACTGTATGGCAGTACCGTTCATTCTTTGTTCATTGTAGGGGAGAGTGGGGTGATCTGTCACCCTAACACTAAATTAGCTCTCATGACCAAATAACGAATTTTTTCACTATTCAAACATAATGACCTTAATATTCAAGGAATTTCATAACTTTTTGTATTAAAAATTTTTTCGATTCGGACTTCTTCCTCTTCAAATATTCGTTTCAAAAAAGGTTACAAAAATGCCAATCACGAATATAAATGTGGGGTGAATTGGCACTTTGATGGGGTGATTTGGCACTCCTCTAGTTTGTCCCCCATAACTTGCCCCACGATGTACCAAAATGTTACGGCTGTTACCATTTTGTGAACTAGGGTATGTGCCGTTAGTCAAGGTTGCGTTTTTAATAAAATATGCACATACGCAGACCCGTAAAACTAATTAATTGACTTACTAATTAGGATTATATACCGGCACTAACTACATACATTCGACTTTCGACTTTGTTACACCTGTTATAATTTTTATTTGTTGTATGTCAATATAGATAATTCTGAAAAGTGTTTTCATTATATCATATCATCCCCAATCCTTGAATCTTATTGATTTGACGCATGTAAAACAATATGCATAGTAAAAATAAATCTTTATATATATCAAATCGATGAAACAATTACACAGTTGAACAATATAAAACAAGAGTATGCTATCAATAGAAACACTGTAAGCATGCTATTTTTCCAATACGTCTACGGGCTCGGCAAATTGAACACTGATATTTCGGCAGGTAGCCGAAATATATGGTTCCGGCGCCTCCAAATGACGCAGTAGGCAATCGAAATCAACTTGGAAAACGCATATCGCTATCGGCTATGAGTTATTTGCCCTTTTAGATAAGCCTAATCGGTTATAGTTAGCAGTAATTTGGAGTGATGATGCGTTAAGATTTGGGCCTGATGATGTCCTACTCGCAGACCTGCCAACTGTCCCGGATTTTGGAGCTGTCCCGGAAAAGTTAAAATGCTGTCCCGGATTTTGAATTTATTAACATGAATTCTAGATCGTTTAAGAACGCATATTTCAAAAATTTGCGCAGCACGCAATCCTAAGATAAGGAAACATGCATGAGGATGAAGTTTTGTGGATTTCTTAGTGGCATTGTCTTTTCACGCTGATGTCTTTTATTAATCATTGTGTAGCCCGGATGTATTTCCTTCTATTGAGTTTAAAAAGGTAGTAAGTGTTTTCCAAATTTGCATTCCAGTTTTTGCGACGAATGCTGTTAATAAGGTGGGATGTATCTTATGATCTTGCTTTCAGACTGATCTTTCTGTTGAAGAGACTTGAGACCATACTGTTGACTTGTAAACGTCAATTATGCATAATCATTCTTGCAATATTGCTTTGATTTGTCCAGATAGATGTATCTCAATAGTTTTGTTATCTTTTATTAAAGTAATTTACCACTTATGTTCACCACTTCCATTCTGATTAGAATAAACAAATCGCATTTTGTTTAATTGTTTTGCGTTGTTGCGTGTACAGTAATAAAATCTTTTCAGCGTATTTTGTTGCTTTCGTTGTGAAATTTGCAGGACATGAGCAAGCCAAATACTTTGAGGAATTTCTCACAGAATTCGAGACATAGCAATACTGGCAGGTATGTCAGTAAAGTCTCGTGTCAGGAAGGCTTTACATTTGAACAGGTTTTTGAATTCATTGCGCGGCATCCTAGATAAAAGCGTCCGTAGCCTTGATCTTAGAGTTTGGTTTCTCGAGCCTATGGGTAGGAATCTGAATTTAACCAACGACAGAGATTTAACTGTTAGGATTTCAAGAGTTGCTCTATATCGAAATGGTTATTCATTCGATCATTTGCCATCATAATCGACAAAATTCGCCAAGTCTTGTAGACCTTTAGTTTAACAATTTTTATGGTCCACAGTTGCCTTGCTGTTATGAAATGGACGTATATATTTTTCTACTTTTGATTCCAAATCATAAATAGAGTTGAAAAGCTGATGAAATGGGATTGCTACTCGACCATTTTGGTAATACCCGCATATAGGACGCACTTTTTTCTTCAGAAGTTGACCTAAAAGCCCAAGTGCGTCTTATCCATGGACACATTTATTATAAAAATAATGCATTTATCAAAAATCAAAAATTTCCTATAAACATAATATTTGTCAATATTTATCAATATATCAATATTTTTTGACTGACAGGATGAGTGAGTCATGAATCAGCACACTGCGATCGTAGCAATTGAATGGAGATGACTAAAAATTAATGACACCGTTTCTATAAAAAATGATGGAAATTAAAGATTAAAATTTGGATGCGTCCTATACGCAAGCACACAGTCTTTCCATCGCTTTTGGGGTCAAATATCCACTGCGTCCTATACATGGTATCGTCCTATACGCGGGTAGTTACGGTAATAAAATTTGTCCCGGATTTTCATGTTTCAAGGTTGGCAGGTCTGTACTAGTTCAGTTTTAATAGCAGGGTTAAGCTAGATTCGGTACACCCAAAAGTAGCTGTCAACATACAGTGCTAGATCACCCCACTGTCCGAGTGCCAAATTACCCCATTTCACTTTTTTATCGAAAACAGCTGGCGTACCGAGAATGCCAAAATTTTGGAAATTTCATTCATGTGACCTTTTAGTCCATTGAACTAGCTAGCTAGCAGAAAACGTGTATTGCCGGTAAATATCAGTTGCTAGGAAAAAAATATCCCAAAAACTGCAGAAATGCAAAACATTTTTTGACCTAAGGTAAACGTAATTTTTATGTGTGGAGGAAATACGGAGTCCGGCATGAACATAATTATTATATGCCAAGTGTGCACTATGATGGTGCTTTCGAATGCATATTTCGGATTTTTGATACAGTGCCTAAAATAGGCTGTAGGGCGTGGGTGCCAATTCACCCCAGGTGCCAAATCACCCACTCTCCCCTATACTAGTGTACGGTTGATTTTAGCAACTCTTCAATTGGAATGTTCATAGAATAACCTGTCGGGATCATAGAATAGCATTTCCAAAAGATACGCTATGTAGTGGTGCTTCTTATGAAACTGATGGGACCTAGTTCGAAGTGTTGAAAGGTTTACGTGGAAGCACTTTTATGAAGTGCCCACCCTCATTAGTCTATATCCTTTCCACCTTATCCATTTTCTTTGAAATGTGAATTGACTAAACCGAGAGCGTTTAGATGAAAAATGTAACTTGACGCAAAATTTTGTTATAAAAAACCTAAAGGAATGTCAAATTGTCCGTCATTTAAAGTTAAATTTTTTTATTAAAGGGATAAGACATGCATGATTGAGCTCACTCGACGTGTGTTGCTGAAGTACGTATGCAGCGAAAAATGCATGTGTATCTGTCATCTAGACTGTCTTGCGTTTTTGAATGAGATAATCTCAGTGATTTTCTTATGATCTCTGCTGAGGTTGCAGATGACTTTGATTGAGTTGAAATTTATTAGAAATTTGAGATAGAAGAAAGTGTATCACATCCTGAGGAGAAATGAAAGCATGCAACCAAAACTCATTGATTTCGTTTTTTTGGGCATTTCGTCTTTATAACTTTCAATATGCTGTCAAAATCTCACATAAGCAGTTTAAAATGTCACGCCACTGAAATATGGAATGGCCACAAGAGCATCAATGAGACATAGAATCTTCAATGAAATGCTCGTCTGAGCTTTAATGTAATATTGTCTTGACACCAAAAATATCATTGGCGTGATACCGTAGAGCCTACTGTTTGATCCAGCTGAATTTACCTCAGCACACTTGGACATTTTACCAGTTAATGACACTGGTGTTGTCATTGATGTCAAGGAGTCGACTAAGAAAATAGGAAACTCAAAAATTTTGTCAATCATGCAAATAATAGAAAAATATGAATTTCCAAAATGACAGTCACAATAGACTCATTACTGAAAAAATTCGATGGTGATTAAACAAATTGTTTTGGTTTGCAGTCTAGTGTAGTTGCAGTCTATACTTTCTATTGCAGCAAGCTGTACAACTTTCCGTAGAATCCAATGATTTATTACTCAATGTTACCTCTCTCACTGTGCAATTGGCCACTTGGTTGACACAAGCGTGGTAAAATTGATAATATAATGAATCTATAAGTATGCTACAAGACTTCAAGTCATGATGGAAGCAGTCGCATATAGATTTTTTAGTCTGAGTCATTCATTTGAAGGAGATTCACGCCGTGGTTAAGCTTCATGTTGCGAGATGTCCAAATATTTTTCGCTTCTGCTGTTTTTTATTTTGGCATTAACATCTGTTTGGTATTTTACATTGCAAGTATTGGTAATGCAATGAGATTATATATCTCAGTGCCCGCAGCGCGACGCGAATTCGCGTTTTGACGCGAAAATGGAAAAATCATGACGCGAAACGCGATTTGGGCAATTCCGCGGAAAGGTCAACCTCGGTATCAAAATTTCAAATAATCCAAATTTCAAATTGTTGATTATATTACATCATTTGAAAGCCAATACGCTGTAGTTTATGAAAATACACTTTATTAGTCATTTTGATTCAGTCATATGTAGCAGTAGTATGTTTAAGAGTAGTATACAATTCATGCAAAATTTCCAAAAAATATGATGATATCAATTATTATCATTTCAGAGTCAGTTTAAGTGTCACGAAAGCTGATCAACTGGTCTGTACAATGGAATATGGACTACTTTTGACAATCGTATTGTTGAATTTAAATTTCTAGTGGGATGGAAGAATTGCGGGGATGTTACTTTCAGCAGCTGTGGTCGTTGTACGTCCGACACGAAAATGAACTGTTTGTTTGTACTGTGACGTAACAAATGCGAATTTAGAGAAACCATTCTAGATTATCAATAAGTTCATGTAATGCATCAATAACCCATAGTTGGTTTGGTCTATCGTTGTTTAATGCATCGGTGGGAGCGTGTCGGACGTACATGTACGTCCGACACGAAATTTTGACCTGTTGTGAACCAAGTAATTTGTGAAGTATTTCGCCTGCACACGATAACAGACCTCGAATAATGTATTCACAGATGTATTAACAGTGCTAATCCGTTTCATTTAAGTCATTGACAATAAAGAAATCCTTTTTATTCGGTAATTGGCTACCAATTTCATCTTTCCACCAACTGAAATTTCGCCTCTACTCCATTGGAAGACAAACTGAGGAGTCATGTCTAAAAATAGCAATGTTACAATTCTTGGAAATCCTTCACCTCAATGAATCATCTTCGAGATTTCAGTTCATCTGTGATCAGCATAGAACAAGGTGAGTGATAAAGCCCCTGAGGACAACATGCGATATATTACCGAGTACAATATACGGTACAGATAGCGTGAACTTAAGATACTGCATAACTGCTCCAATGTTGACGTGTTGTATGCATGTGTGTAGCTACTAGTAGATGTGCAAAATTATTTAAATCTGCAGCTAGTGTAGGGCGCCTTTTGTGCTGTTTTTTCATAAACTGTAATGAGGCAAGCTGTTATAAATGCTTATTCGTCAACTGGACCTGCTAAAGATATCATCGAGTTAGTACAAATGTTAGCACTATTTTACTTTTACTTACACTTATCCGAGTTATCAATCATTAGCCTACCGCGCTCAAAGATTCACTATCGTCAAGTTTTTTCCTGCCAGGTATGAAGAGATTCACTTTTGAACCGCATTAGTAATCTTCTACGAGAAACAACATTAACGGTACTTCCCCCAGATTTGATGTCGTCAATTTGTACCCCAACAAGCTTCGCTATTGTTAAGTGATTATATATAGTCTCATCTGATGACCACCAGATATAGAAACCAGGCTTTTTCAGCTGACAAAAAAAGTTTGCAGCGCTTGCTTTATCGCTCACTGTAAACAGAAATTCCATGAAGGTCGCAATCCGATAAAATAAGATATGTTCGTATTTCTCGCTCAAATTATGGAACCAATAATTTTTGCCAGTCAAGCAGTCATCGTGGTGTTGTGCTTACACTCTTATGACAATTCAAGCACAACCTTTAAACCAAAATGGCTAAATTTGGAGGATGGGCCTACATTGCGCTTTTGATATCACATCTGTGGGTGAGAATACAAGTAGGCCACATACTGTACTGCAATGAACCCGTGCAGGTGTGCTCAAGTATGTACATTGTACAGTGATACTTTTTATACGACAAATGCACAATGAGCCTACTCGGTCTCGTACTGTAGCCCTACCCTCTTTTTTTCAGTCACTATGCCACTGACTAACAAAGAGCGCCAAAGAAGAAAACGCGAAAAGTTGAAGCATGACTCGACGGAAGTATTCCATTCATTTATTGAGAGAGAAAGGACGTAAGAGAAAGAGCAGCAAAGCAGGGTAAGATGAGTTTGAACGAGTTACAAGCGTTCAGAAGTGGGGAAGCAAGAAGGGTGAAGAAACTACGTCGTAAACAAGCAATGTCGACGGTAGCAAGCCCCAGCAATGTGCCAGAAATGGGATCACCTTCGCACTTTGGAAGCAAGCAATCGTTCGGCAAAGCTTTGAAGCGAGCTAAGGGAGTCCTTCCGATGTCTCCGAGAAAACGGAAATCTGTCGTCCTGGCCTTAGCTAAGGATTCAGATATTAGAGTTTCTGATGATGTGAGTCGTGCAGCTAGGACACTTGCTAGTCGAAAGGAACAGGAGATCAAGGTAATCAGTTTTCTTTCATCTGATCATATTTTACGGCAGACTCCAGGAAGAAAGGACAACGTTATTATTCGACAGAAAAATGACAAAGATGAGAAAGTTAAGTTGATTTATCAGGCCAGGTACATGTTGATGTCATTGATGGAAGCCTATAGGTTGTTCAAGTTGCAAAATCCTGATCAGACCATAGGAAAAACCAAGTTCTGTGAAATGAGACCAAAATACTCGTACATCAAATTGTATGACAGCTTACCACACAATGTTTGTGTATGTAAGTACCATGAGAATGTGCGGCTTCTTTTGAGAGCATTGCATCCTTTTACAAATCTTCCTGTTGATGTGTCGACTTTCACTGATAGCTTGGTGTGTTCATCGAATGATGAAAGTTGTATGAGACTTGTTTGTGCTGACTGTCAAGACAATTTCAGCAATTTGGGAAATCTTGGTTCCAATGATGACCAAATTCAAGTCAATTACCACAGTGGCAGTCTGATGAGCACAATGTGCTCCGAAACTTCGATCTGTGCGCACCTTTGCAAAGTATTCTAGATGACTTACGAAAGCAGCTGAAGCACTTCCTTTACCACGTTTATGTCAAGCGAATGCAATCGAATGCATTCGAAAAGCGTAAGTCAAGTGTCAACGGGAAGTCTATAGTTGTTCAAGTAGATTTCTCTGAAAATGCCACCATTCACAATCAAAATGAAATCCAGAGTGCACACTGGTCACACAATCAAGTGACACTTTTCACCTGTTATTGTTGGATTGACAATGAACCACACATAGCGGAGTCTGTTGTTGTTGTCTCTGATGAGCTCCGACATGAAAAGCACAGTGTCCATGCGTTCATGACCAAGATATTTTCTTATCTTGTAGAAAAGTACCCAGATATTGAGAATATTGATGTCTTCTCTGACGGGGCTACGTCACAGTTTAAGCAGAGATATCTCTTCTCGAATTTGACAAGATGGCTTGATATGTTCGATGTGCAAGTTCAGTGGCACTTCTTCGCTACTGCACATGGTAAAGGTGTTGTTGACGGATTAGGTGAAACGGTAAAACGTTCTGTCTGGAGGTATATTCGCGCAGAAAAAGCATTTCCAAAAGACGCAGTTGATTTTTGTAAAGTTGCGATTGATAGAAATCCGAATGTCACATTTTTTCTCATCCCCAGTAGTGAAATTTATTCAGACTGCTCAGAAATCGATTATTGCTGGGAACGAGTCAGACCAATTCCCAATCTTCAAACTATTCATTTTGTGAAAACATGTGTAGGTCGTAATATTATCGTTTCGAATGTTTCTCAAGGCAATGACTTGCGCAATATACAACTCTTTGACAACGATGAGAGCATTCTTTCCACAGACAACAACTCAGATGTCAAGGTGGATAATTGTGACTTGCAAATCGGATCATGGGTTGTAGTTAACTACGAAGGCCAGCTCTATCCCGGTCAGGTTACAAGCTTCAGTCGTGAAGGAGGCGTTGTAGTCAACGTCATGCATCCATCAGGCTCGTACTGGAAATGGCCCGCAAAGCAGGACGCCATCGCGTATTCCCTGAGTGAGGTGGTGAGGGTTGTCGAGCCTCCGCAGCCCTGCGGATCGCGGGGACAATTTGAGATCCAGGTGAATTGACTAAGAGTTTTGATTGACTAAGTTTTTGTTTTAAAAATAAATTGAATGCATTCCTTATCGTTTTTCTTTATGCTCATGTACCTTGCTTAATTCAAATTAGGCCTATAGCCTATCCCATTCTAGCCTATAGAATATGGGCCTGTATGTCCCATAGACCTATTGCATGCAAAAAGTAAACGCAAGATACGCAAAGTTAATGAAAATACAAAGTAAGTGAGCATTTTTAAGATTCAGGTAATCATTTCCGATAATATTTGTAAAAAATGTAGCCATGAATTCGGACATGTACGTCCGACAAGATTTTGTGTACGTCCGACACGAAAAGTAAATAATGATATTTGTACAATAAGCAAGACCAGGACTTATTCATTTACAGTTTCAGACACTTTCATGCCCATATTTTACTGTCACAAAGATTGAAACTCATAGCCACACACAATTCGCAGAGAATTTGATTGAAAGTTGAAAAAAATAAAATCGTATTTTCTGCGCGTACGTCCGACACGGACACATTTCATGCTCCCGAGTCTAAGCAAAACGACCAAGAGCTTTAATTGTTTATTGACTTTGGAGGTGTGGAATAGGGGTAGATGTTGTATGAGTTTCAGATCTACAGCATCCTATGAAGTGAGAAAAAAATCTGGAAATATCGTCCGACTGTACGTCCGACACGCGCGGAATTGCCCATTTTTTGTCTTCTCAGGATTCGTGTCATGTTCTTCGGGACAAAATATACAATTTTCTTGTATATGTGCTTACTTGAGTGTTGACACAGCTCTAAAAGAGGAAATTTCGCCTGCGGCGCTTTTAATAAACTTATATATACCTGGTAGTATTCACTTAATGGAATGACAAGATCAATCTAGCCTGCTATGGCTTGCTAATAACGTTGCTTCTATTATTGTCAGAAAGAAAGCTTACTGCTTAGCAAAGAAATGAAACTCTTTAACATTTGAACACTACATTTTCAGATCTGCATTGTGATGATCGAGTGATTGCGGCAACAATGATCAATATGAAGTTTCCTGAAATATTGCCAGATTGTGTGCAGTTGCGTGTCAATTTATATGATTTTCTGCTGTATAGGGTCTGTGTATGTAATTATAGTGTTTTCCAATCTAACTTCTTGTGATGTCTAATTCCGAACCTCAATTTGCAAAAAATATGGTGCATGGGACTATGCCTATTATACACTACTGTACGTAATTATATTAACATTCTGTGACAGTAGGCCTATCTATCTTACATAACAAAAAATTTAGATTCTGTCTGAAGCTTTCTTGCGCGTTTTGAAATTTTTGCCATATGACAAACGCAATGCTAGCAAAATTTGCAAGAAGTTTTCCATTTCCTGAAAGTATTGTGATATGTGATTTTTCATACAAAATACATTTTTTGAGGTAGGGTTCATATTATATTATATGACTTAAATAATGTTGGACATTACTCGTATATGACAACAGATTATGGACAGAAGCGTATTAGCCAGATTTCCCTACGTTATGCTTCTCGTTGGCTGGTTGCCTTTATAATTTGTTGTATTCATAGGTCTATATCTGAAATAAACCACCAAAGTGACCGTCGAGTTTTCATTTCAAGTTTAAAGCCGTCAAACCGAGCGATTTTCTGTTTCGTCGTTTGCTTCTGCTTGTTCTGCGGCTACATGTACGCGTGCATTTCGTTTCATCTGGAGTGGACAGAATTGCTGAAATCCGTGCAAAGGCTGGTATAAAGTTATTGTGGTGGATGCACCATTTTTTCCTGTACCGGTACGTCATATAATTTTGCATTTATGATTTTATTGAATGTCTGACACAGTCAGTAGATTTGTCAGTGGCTCCGGTTCCGACCAAATCCGGTTGTTCCGGTTCCGCATCCTTGGTACAAATGCCTACACAAACGTCTAAAACGTACTAAATAAACGCCATCAGTAATCCGACTTTATCTTGGCCTCATACGTTTTTAACATTTCTTATTTATGACCAGTGTTGGAAGCGGACGGGTGACCAGTGTTTTACGCAAAATATAAAAAATCTTTAAAGATATCGTATAAAATCTTAATAGAGTCTAAATGGTTAGAAAAATCCCAAAAAATATCGACCCAGATCTGATTCCAACAGTACTTATGATGCATATCAATAATTGCAAAATACGTGCTTATAAATTTGCGCCATACATGTATTTCCCTATACCTTTAATGTGTTTCAGATGTCCCGTTCAACTGTGAAATGGAAGGATTCGTGGCTGAAAGAAAAGGATGCATTGGATGACGTGATAGGTGACTAGATTGTAAAGGATGAAGATGATAAGGCGAAATGCAAATGGTGCAATAAAGCATTTATGATTAAGTCTGGACGAACAAACAGAACTAATCATTCTCGTTCAGAGGCACACAAAAAGATGCGAAGTGTTGTGAGATGTTGTAAACCCATTTCTGAGACTTATGTTGCTCAACCGCAAACTTCACAACTTCAGAATGTTCATGATCATACAGAGAGCGAAATTAGATGGGTAATTCGTATCATCAAGAATAATTGGTCCTTCGAATCTCAAGAAGGCATTGTTGAAGATTTCGGTTCTCTTTTCCCTGATAGTAAAGTACCAAAGCATAATGAAGTTGAGTCCAAGGAAAATAAGCTATCTTATAACTGATGCGATTTTCCCATATATTCAAAATTTGATCGTCGATTGTGGAAAGAACGCGGGTTGCTATACTCTTCTTATTGACGAAGCAAACAAAGTCCATGGATATATTGGCATCATTGTCAAATTTTTGAGGAATGATTCATGGAATCTTGAAAGCGTTCTCTTGGATATTCCACTGCTTGAGAAAGGTGATTCTAAGAGCATTGCGACTGTTATCATGAAGACGATGGAATCTTCGGAAATTCCCATGGATAAATGTGTTTCAGTGATGTCTGAGCAGCGCATGTTGATATACACGGGCATTTTTCATGATTTTTCTGTAAATAATCTAATTTCTATAAATGGCAAATTCAGCTGATTATTTGACTGCCATATGATTTCTTGCCTTCTGTAGGCCTAATTGCATTACCTAAGTTGTTTCCACTTCTGATTCATCCTGTGGCTGCTTACTTTCTGAAAGTTCAATACAATGAATATGAAATCTGCTTTTTAATCTGGTTTCTGATTTGTATAATGTGCTTGTGTACACAATGGTTGAGTATACAGGTAAGTTACGGGGTTCAGGAGTTGGATGACATCGACGTAGTGTGCATCGACCATGCCACTCTAGGCTACATGTGTGAATTTATAGAAATTCTTGGAGTTACTGGTTTCTCGTATAGTTGCATAGGGCCATATGCAACTAGGCTATACGAAAAACCAGTAATTTAAGATTTCTTCATAGTTCATACACGTATATTGGCTACTCGAAAGCAGTGGTTTAATGTGGACATAGTCTCACATGTCCATGACATGAACCACATGAACCACATAGTCTCACATGAACCATGTCATGGTAAGTCTATGACTTCACGTAAATCTATCAATTTTCGAAACAAAGTCAAATGCCTGTGGGCCTATACTATATACCGGATATTTATGTTGTCTTTTGACGCATATAGTACAATTTCTGATTTGACGCGAATTTGGAGCCCAAACGCGAATTTTATCAAATCCTCCGCTGCGGGCACTGAAATCTGCAATCAAGCAATTTTCATGTATTTAATCAAATTGAATCGTGGACATGTGCACAACTGGAACTTATGCTGACATTTTTGAATAAAAAAGAATGAAACAAATAATGATAATGAACTAATTATAAAAATATTTTCCATTAGGACATTGACAATGCGTGTTTGTGCTGTCGCAAGCCACAGTGAGTGCTCATTTACAGATTTAAACTTAGCTTTTAGACAAATGATGCAAAGAATTCACTTTGGAGGAAAGGTCGTCGCTGAAATGTCCTAGCGCTCGCATGCAGCTCATAGTAAACTTCAGTCAATAAATTATATAATATCAAACCAATCATGGAAGACTAAGCGAACACTACTCAAGTGGTCTCCTGGATTGTTTTTTTTTGAAATTGCTATTTCAGCAAGTCATTGCCCATTTATTCCTTGCTTTCATTCCTTGGAGGACGGAGCTTCACCGCATCGTATTCCAGATATCTGAGAGGCGAGCGACTCATGACTGCCTGAGGCGAAAACATATTAATCAGGGTATGTAAGATCATGAAATAAAATAATCAAATCTATCAAAAATAGCATCTAGTGCTTAGTCACGAATACCGCAAACAGGGTTCATACGGTTTGTGTTCGAAAGTTTGTGAATTTCACGATTTTTCAGAAATGTTTGCGAATTTTTGGAAGAGTCCATTCACAAAATTTTGATGCAGAGCGCAACAGGACCTCAGACTTCGGTTGTTTGTTCTTCTAAGTTTGCTGAAGATGCGATGAACGGGAATTTTGACTTAGGGATGTGATAACTCATTGAATGAGCGGAGTTACTCAATTTATGCGTTGAAAAATTGATAATCGTGACGATTTGATCTTCAGGTTATTCAAATCGTCACGAACTCCATCAAATTTTAAGAAATCACATTCACATGTCAAGCTCTTTTTCCCTACACCAGAATGTGATTGATTTCTGACTATGTCAACTTGACCAAGAGATCCTAAGAGCATCTCCGCGACAAATTCGCCAGATGGGTCTGCCAGAGAAATTCGATTTGTGCCTCCGAGCGACAATCAGGTCTCGTGCATAATCTGGTGAATAGTAAAATAATTGATGATGACTGCAGTTCGACCAATCGATGATGACTGCAGCAGTCCTGGAAGTCTTGTTTCTCAATACAAAGCAAATCGAGGATAGCATGCGGGTTCTCCTTTGAAACTATGTTTCCGGTGATGGAATTCAGTGTTGGAGCTGCGAGTATATTAAACACTCATAAAATCAGCCTTGCATTCGGAAAGTCTGCGGAAATCTCTTAATGAAATATTTGCCAAGACAAAAAGCTAGAACATGATAGTTTACAAGTTTACATACCAGCGATGAAACCGGGTCAGCGGGTCAAAAGCATCATTCGGTGACCAAGTCAATGACCCGCTTTTGATTTAGCTGCTTTTGTGCAGCCATAGAGTAAGCTTTCAGATAAATTGTGAAGTCAGAGTGAATAATCCGTTATGCTACATGATTCTATGAACCTGTAAATCACAAGGTGATTCGAAATGCAATTAATTATGATTCAACGGTGAAAGACTCAAGGAATAAGTGCGTAGAAGCACATCTATGAAAAAGGAGCCATGAGACATTGATGTAAATTACCAATATTTTTTCAGAAAAATTGGTAATTTTTGAGTTACCGGGTTTAACGATTTTCCAACTTTTGGTTGACCTAATTTAAAGCACAAAATATTGCACATGGAACTTTTTTTTACTATATGACAAGAATCTATATGACAGGAATTTTGTGCGAGTTAATCAAGGTCAACTATTCGTACTATCAGCATTTAAAATACATTATATACCCGCTAACGCGCAAACGGTGCAGTTGCGATAAATGAAACGGAAGGGCAATTCGAAATCACTTCAGTAAATTTAGGAAATTTGAATTTTACAAATAACTCATCAATATACTTCAATAACTCCAGTCCTCCTCGAGCAATCTAATTTCATTCAGATGCTGTACGTGTACATAAAAGATTGTCTGAGTCTAATTAAGATGTTTACAAATTGTTCAGCTAGTGCCTTCAATAGTGTAATGCTGAAAGGCCAACTTCGACTTTTATAAAACCACATCATCGGTCGTTTAGCTTAGAAATTGAAGGAAATCATTCAAAAAAAAATGCTCGTAAATGTATGGTAATTTTGATTGCAAAAGACTTGCATGTTCAAAAATATAGTCATCACGTATGTTCATTTAGGTCCAACGTTTGTTTATATAAATTAACTGCATGTGTAAGGCCAATTTATTTTCAATGGGAAATTTTAGAGGATTCTGATTAGATTTGAACTGATCTACAATTGCTTGTGCGGGGCGAACTGCGCTGCTAGCGAAAAGCATTACAAGTCTTCTACAATCACAAAAATGATAAAAGACACCATTACTAATTTGTCGTTAAACGTCTATTTCAGGCAAGCAAAAAATATATAATATTATATGAACTCACATAGTGCAAAATCAATTCTAACCACACATGGCATCATTGATGGTTGTCCTGATGTTTTGTGCCGTGATCGTTGTTATACATGCACATGCGATAAAGGATTGCACACTTTAGTGATCCTGTTTAATAAATATCATTTTTGAGTGTTTGACACATAGGCCATATAGTAATATGACGTTTTTCTACATCAACATGCCTTAGTTTTATTATTAATCATTTAAGTCTAATTTATCTGAACATTTTAATCTTTTTTCGGGTAATATACAAGTACATGATAGGCAACTAGGGGAAGCTGGGGTGACTTGGCAGTGTTTTTTTCAAATGCCCATCCCGGCCAAACGACAAAATATTACAGAATTCCTTTAGTACGGGTTGACGGAGACGAGTATTAGGAACATTTTTGCTTCAGACAGTTTTGCCACAAATTATTGTCTTGACCTCGAAAAATTCAATTACAGAAAAGTTCTAAAACTGCCAAGTCACCCCACTATTGGGGTGACTTGGCAGTGGGGTTGGGGTGACTTGGCAGTATCATAAAACATCAACAAACTTTTCATATTATACTGATCTAAGCTTGCATTATCATTGCTACTACAAACATCTCCAAGTTAGTTGCAAACCACAATCTTGGCAGCTCATATAAATTTTAGCATTATAGTGAATAGGCCTATTGATCCATCCTAAAATCCGTTGATGGCAAAATGGTTCCGTCTTTATCCCGTGACTTTTGCTACCGGTATGCTTTTCCCGAGTCACTATCTGAAGAGAAAACGTAGTTACATGTATCATAGGCAATCTCGTCAAATATATTCTTGAAAAAATAAAAAAGAATATTGACGTAACAAAATGAAACTTTCGCAACTGCATCTTCAATTATGCTATCTTGTTAAGAGCATTTTGCACGTCATCACGAGAGTAGTTAGAGCGCGTCACTCGTTGTACGTACGTCCTTGGTAGTGTACTGCGAAGTTGAAAATGAATTAGGGAAAGTGTTGTCACTGCATGTTGTAACTTGAAATGAACCAAACAGAACACACGACGAATCAACAAATAAGAATTTGTTTGACGTAGATGTTTCTGAGTCATTTTCCAATGGATAGGCTAGGTGTTTAGTTGTGAACTTGTATTAAAAGGTGTGAGTCACTAACACATCACTACCATCAGTTAACATTAAGTTAACAGTTACTATTAAGGACACAAAAAATGATGCTGCCATGTCACCCCAACCTAAGTAGGCCTACGGTTAAATCCTCAGCTCCGGCTAGAATGTTTTACACTATCACGGTTCATGTATTCTGACCTAATTATAATGTCTTCAATATAGATTTATCTGAAATCTATCACAAGGCGCGGTGGCTCATCGAATTGCATATTTTCAAAAGTTCCATTTTTACATTTTAAGTAGGCAAATAGGCCTGATTTTTTGCTCTGAAAAAGTAAAAGTCCGAACAATCTTTCTCTGCAGTATTTTCATTTCAGAGCTACTTTAACACTAGAAAGACCAACTTTTTTTATTACCGTTAAAGACCGTTGGGTCAATTGACCCCCAAATCTCACATCTTGTTAAATCACTGCGATTAACAAGTTGTAGAATACAGCGAGATTTTGTCGAATACCCGATTTCAAGAATGTGGATAAGGTCACGTTTTTTGCTGAAGACTTTGATTCATTCAAATTCAAAACAACGGACATTATACTGCAAAAAGGGACAACGACATGCAAGTTTTTTCAATAATGATACCAACAATGATTTTCAATTTGGAATTTTTCCTTTCAAAATTGTTGTTTCCTTGGCGCGTAGCCTCGCCATTGTGAATCTTTTCCAAGTGACTAAGTGACTAACACGCTGAGTGCAACAAAAAGGATCGATAAATTCTAAACTCTCAATATCTGCTAGCTCGCAGTTATCACATGACAGAATGTCTGTCACGTGTGAAGTCCAAAAACCTGTCATTCATTTCATCCATAGAGATCGGATCTAACTCTTTACATAAAGAATCTACGATCGAATACCATGATGCATGAAAACATTTTCAAAGACTTGCCTTTACTATGTTGATTTAAGATCGGTGCGCTACAGTTACTCATAAAAAGTAATAGGGTTTTCGATTTGTGAAGCATATTATTTGCAATATCCATATTGCCATGTCACCCCAACCCCAGTAAGGTAAGAAAATGAGCTCAAACACAATGTTAATATGATCTGAATGTTTTTACACTGTTTTAATAATGGTTTATGTCAAATCTATCACAAGACGAGAATGTCCCAAAAGTTGAGCATCTCCAAAAGTTACGATTTTGCAGGTAAAATAGTTTTTTGCTCCTAAAAAAAGTACAAATGCAAATAATCCGCAGGTATCTTGCTCCAGCATCTTTGTTCTAGAGGTACTTCGAAATGTATATTTCGGATTTTTGATTTATGAAGCCTATTAACTGCAAGACCCCCCACTGCCATGTCACCCAAGCTTCCCCTACATCACAAAATGCAGCTACTATGAATTGTCATTGTCTTCTTATTCCAACCTTGGAGTGTGATATCCAACAGCATAGTAAGACAGTGTATATAGCTGTATTTTTTGATGTAGTTGCCTATAATGTATTTGTATTTAACCGAGAAAAAATTGCGGTATTAGAATATTGCGGTGAACCGGACTTAAATGATTATTGATAAAACTAAGGCATGTTGATGTAGAAATATATATCTATATATATATATATATTCGAAAATGATGACCAAGCAAGCAGTTTACTGAAATTTTTGAATTCACTTGATGATAGCATCAAGTTTACTATGGAATTGAGCAAAGACGATCAGATCGTCTTCCTTGATACGAACATTTCGTGTAACTTTGGTGTGGAGATTGATTTTCATATCAAATCTACCAACACTGGCATTTATATGCCTCGCTCTGCTTACGCTCCCATGTCTTGCAGGATGTCTGCTATGCGCTCTTTATTTTATAGAGCTCGTAAAATCTGTACCAGTCGCAGGTTATATGAGGCATCGGCTAATGAGATATCAAGTATCTTTATAAAAAATGGTTTTGACATTAGAACCATAAACCGAGTAAAAGAAAAAGTTGAAAAGAATATTGAGTGCAGGGAATCAGAAAAGAATGATTCCCAGGCTAAGAATGAAGATGTGCAGAAAACGAGAGTACTGTGGTCCGTACCTTTCATCAGTCAAGCTGAAAATGAAATGAAATGCAAAATTCGCTCCTTGAATAATCTGCTTCCGGCGAGCATAGAGATTTGCCCGGTTTACAAAGTATGCAACCTCATAGACCAGTTTCCTAATAAAGACAAAATTCCGAGTGATCTAAAATCTTCTGTCGTGTACCAATACGTGTGTGACCATTGCGAAATGTACGTCGGCGCAACGAAGCGCCACCTCGACACTCGGATTAAAGAACACCTCAACGGATACCCTTCGCCAACTGAAGTATCTACTCACCCTCATTGTCCTAAAAAAGACAATTTTTCTATCAATGGTAAATGCAAACAACCATTTATTCTTGAATCAATTTTAATAAAAAGTAACGAAAATTAGTTTGTAAATAAGTCTTTTTAGTGTTATCTGCTTACTATCTTCTATGCTACGTGCCTTGCAAACTGAACTGATTTCAATGTGTGTGAATACGTATTTAAGAAAGATCTGTCTCTTTTATGTTACTTTCCGCTGATGATGATCATTATTTGATTGAAACATGTCCGGTCAAAGCAATCGTTCTTTCTTATGAAATATATACAAGGTGTTTCAAAAGTAGGCTAACAGTTGATTTTGCCCTAGGAAATCTATGTTGACCGTTCTATTGGTGATTTACACCTGAATCAGTCGATGGATATCCATGATCAGTCCAACATGAGCCATAGACTTCGAAGTAATTGCTACTATCATTTAGAAGTCTATGCAGTAGCATTCCATTGGCAAAGGAATTTTGAAATCTATCATGGACAAGATATAGCACCAATCTGACATTACGTACATGGATATGTTCAATTAATTTGATTTGAATCAAACACTGTTAGTTTGACTTGAAGTGAATTAAACAAGCTTGAAGCTTTTTTGAATTTGCTGCTTCTGTCATGTCAGGTCATCTAAAAGATGATCAGAGAAAATGGATTTTGAAATCCTTTTGGAAAAACAAGAATGCTGAAAAGGTGCGAATGGAATGGAGAGATGCCTTTCACAGCAATCCTCCATCAAGATTTGCTATTTATCGCATTCGAGATAAATTTGAAAAGACCGGTTCGGTAGAGAATGCACCGAAGTCAGGACGCCCTCGATCAGTTTCAATAACATCAAACGAGGAGCTAGTGGCCCAAACATTTGTTCAAAGTCCGAAGAAGTCAACAAGAAGAACCTCATTGGAGTTGGACATTTCTCTAAGCTCTACTTGGAGACTGATGAGGAAAGTTGAGTTGAAACCATACCGACCCAGACTGTTGCAGCACCTTCTACCGGATGATGCTGAACGACGCTTGCAGTTTGCTGTGCTCATGTTGTCGGAAATTCGGGAGAACCCAGATTTGCTTGACAAGATAGTTTGGTCTGACGAAGCCAGTTTCAAACTATCAGGTCACGTAAATAGACATAACTGTGTCTACTGGTTCCCTGAAAATCCGCACATGGTATCAACAAATGAGCTGAACCAGCCTGGCTTAACCGTCTGGGCCGGTATGTCAAGCAACGGTGTGATTGGGCCAGTATTTTTTGAAAGAACTGTGACGGCTGAGGTGTACCTTCAAATGCTCCAATCCTTTGCGATTCCTGAGATGCAGTCATTGAACAACTTCAATGAGCTGTACTTTCAGCAGGATGGTGCACCAGCGCATTTTGCAGTGAGTGTCAGAAGCTATCTGAATGACACTTTTCCAGGAAAGTGGATCGGGAGATGTGGTAGCATCCTTTGGCCTCCTCGTTCTCCCGATCTAACTCCGATGGACTTTTTCTTTTGGGGCGTTGTAAAGGAGAAAGTGTACGGACGAAAACTCACACACTTTCTCAACTCCGCTCCTACATCACAGATGCCTGTCAAGAGATCAGTGATGACAGGAACTTATGCAGAACTGTGTGCCACAGTGTGGCCGAAAGACTACAAGAATGTGCCGATGTCCATGGTGGACATTTTGAGCATTTGCGTTCGTGAATTTTTGCAACTTTAAGTTGATTAATTTTTTGATATGTTGAATAGGCCTTGGTTATTCATTTGTTCATTTTTTTGTTAGGAAACCAAGCAAACAAAATGGTAGTTGTTTTAATGTTAATACCTTTATTAATTTCAGCCTCCTCTAGGCCATCGTCAGAAGCTTCTGACGATGGTCTAAGAGGAGGCTGGAATTAACAAAGGTGAAGGACATTTGGATGTCAGCTGTTCTTCCTTCTTCGCCTCCCTGTCTTGTGTTGACGACAGCGTCTTCGTGCACCAGGCTGAGGGGCGCGGAGGACATTCGAATGTCAGCTGTTCTTCCTTCTCCGCAGTAACACTGAAACAACTACTATCTTGTTTACATGGTTTCCTAATAATTTTTTTTTGATAGATGTTGGATAGTTATTCGACTTCTCATGATCGGTATAGATTCAAATTGGGTTGTAGTGAAATATGTAGGCATGAAAACACTGGAGATCATGAGATATTTTAATATGATTTACGCGATGTCAAAGAGTATTGAATTTTTGCCCCTTACGAATACAAGGCATATTAGCTATCTGTGGCATCGTGAAAAAGATTATTATGACATAGCTTATTAATCTATAGCATTAAGACATAGCTTTTCAAGGCCAATTTCTACTGTTAGCCTACTTTTGAAACACCTTGTATATATATATACTATATATATATATATAGTTCTTCGCTGAATCTTAGATGTTCATGGGGCTCCGTGGACGAAGAAACGCTTGTGGCGCTGAGCACAATCAGAGAATAATTATTCAAGAGCAATCATGTATATTGTTATTTTCGATTATATTTCCTTTATGTAATCGAGAAGATCCGTTCAAGATTTGTTAGCAGATGTTGAGAGTTGTTAAAGAGATTGCTTTATATATCTGCGTTTTTTATGCTTGTTTTCCATCAGTGAATGTCAGTTGTCTGTTTTTCTATCAATAGATATCATATGCTTCAATAAGTTTTGAATACGTAAAATTGCTTATGCACGCAGGATATCTTACTTCAATATTTTTCCCATGATGGGTCAATGTATGAAATGAATCGAGTTGCAACCAGTGGAATGGTGGTATAAATTTCAATAAAAAAATCAGCTGAATTGTTGGGGGTCATCTCTTGCTGAAATAGCATCTACCCAACTATATTTGCGAATAAAAGGTTCGTGAAAGGTTCGCTCCAGGAAGTTATACGAACCCTGCCCAAAGAACACTGCACTTGTCTGGTATCACAATCAATTGCTTGTTGGCAGCATTTACAGAAAAGGGCTCCTTTGAAATTCGAGAAAAATGAGTAATTCGGACATCGAGATCCTGTGGACACCCTGTTGGTACTTTCTTACATTCAGTTGTGTGATGACTTGAAAGCATCAGACCGTTCATACTGCATTTGCTTCGGTGAGACAATCATAATATGCATACATCTCGTCATCTAATAATACCTTTCTTGATGAAAGCATCAATAACTCTAAAACAAAAGCAATAACTCTAAAGCTTCGTAACTCTGACGTCTTGCACTGATTACCATGACAACCCCAAAATCAAGAAGAGAGACTAGGTCTAGTTCGATATCAGAATCTCTGCGTACAGAGATAAGGAACATGAAAACTTTAATTCAAGACTCCAAACAAGAGGTAATAACAACATTAACTAAAGAAATAAATAATTTAAAAGATACGGTTCAGTCCTTTAATGGTGGAGTCCTGTAATGTCCTTAATGGAAAGTGTAGTGAATTGGCGATCAATCAGATCCAGATGACGGATATGATCATTGACGAGTGTGATCAAAGAAAGAAAAGAGAATGCAATGTTGTTGTTTTTGGGTTGAGAGAATGTGATCTTGGAACTGTTAATGAAAGAAGGGACACTGATAGGAAAGAGGTTGCAGGCCTTCTTGATGCTCTAGATTTATCGAATGCTGAGATAACCGACATCCGTCGTTTGGGAAGACTGAACAGTCATTTGAAAGGGAAACGTCCGCTGCTGGTAAAATTTGCAAAAATTGAGCACAAGTACATCGCTCTTAGAAGGGGCGCGACTCTTCGTAGAAGTGTGAATGACTCATCAGTATACATCAATGAGGATTTAACTCCATTGCAGCAATCTAAAAGGAAAGCTATGCTGTCTGAAGTTCGGGAGAGGCGCGATAGGGGTGAAGATGTTGTCATTTTCAGAAATCAAGTTGTGGCTCGTGATTCCATTAATGACGTGAAAAATTTTCATTAAGTTTTTTATCGAAAAATATTCTGAATCCAAAATCAAATAGTACGTTGATCAACGAGACTCTGTGTTTTCCGTCTTTCCTTCTGACTGAGATTCGGTCACTTCTTCACAAAGTGGACGACTTAAGTGCAACGGCTACCATTTTCAATCCTTCTTTGATTGCCATAACGGAGACATGGTTGAGTCCTGACATCCCGTCTAATTTGTATGAGTTTGGAAGCTATGCGATACATCGCTCCGATCGAATTGGACGCTCTGGAGGAGGAGTATGCATTTATTCCAAAGATGATATTATTGTGACCTCATTAGATGTGCAAGGTCATCCTGATTATTTTGAATCTGTATGGTTGTACCTTCATCAATCGCATATCCTATTGATTTGTCTGTATATTCCTCCTATACCTTCAATCTGCATTAATATTGGATTTTATCCTCTGATAGAGATCCCACCAATCTCCGATTACGTGAGGCATTTTATATAAATAAAATGAAACCGTCTATTAATGCCAAGCACGAGTTAGACAGTTACAGAGATTTCCTCTTTCGTTGACTCAAGATGTTTTTTTACATATTTTCACATACCTATGGTAATCAGATTCCTTAATTCACATCACATTTTCCTTCTTCTATGTCAGGTCATTTAACAAAATGCTAATGGTACTATGTTACCCTTTACTACCTGCCGCATAGCGTCCATACCGTCCCCAAAAATTTTGTACATAGTTTTATATTATTTGTAATTTTTGTACCGCTTGTATGCAGATGTGAATTTTTAAATCTTTTTCATGTTATAAAATCATTTCCTGAAGATAGCTATAGATAATAGCTGAAATTAATCGAACAATAGGAAATAAAAATCAATCCATCACTAGAATTTGGCTCTTTCCAAAGAAAAGGAAATCGTAAATGGGGTGAAAAAGCCAGACGTACGCCTAAAGATCTCTGGAACATTACGAATAGCGTGACTGGTGTGGGAAAGAGACATCCCTTATCTAGAATTGTGCAAGAATATCCATCTCCTATTTCTGCAGCAAATGCCATCAATTGTGCATTCTCGATGGTCCTTAATGAAAAGGCATCACTTCCTTCTAGCTATATTTGCGATGACGGCTACAACACACCATGCTTCACTATTTCAATGGTTGAAAGCGAAATGAGAAGGTTAAAACCTGGTAGCGCCCCTGGATTTGATGGTGTGCCAACTATCTTGTATAAGATGTTTGCTTTGCTTTTGGCGCCTCCGCTGTGTCATTTGTCAAATATCTGCGTTCAAGAAGAGTGCTTTCCTGAACTATGGAAGCATGCATGCAAGATAAAATCACCAACTCTATCGGATCTCAGACCAATTTCCCTTCTCTGTGTGCCAAGTAAGATCTTCGAGCGACTTTAGTTCGAAACCTGTCACCCTTTTTTGTTTCATCAGCGGGTACTGAGCAGCATGGTGGAAGAAAAATGGCCTCAACTACCACGGCACTAATAAGCCTCCATGACCAAGTCACAAAATTATTGCATAACCGTCTCTTATCAGGTGTGCAAATTATAGCATATGATTTGTCGAAAGCCTTTGATAGGCTAAGTCATCGAGTCATTGTCCAGAGACTTATTGAGTGCAATTTTCCAGCGTATTTCATCAACATTATAAACTCTTATTTGCATACTCGATCACAGTCTGTTAAAATCGGTACTACATTAAGTGAAGCTATGCAAGTAACATCAGGTGTACCACAAGGATCAGTGATGGGTCCCTCACTATTCACCAGTGTTTGTGGGAGCCTAAAAACGGTATCCGAAGACTCAAACATCGTCAAGTACATCGATGATGTGACCATTTGCGCGCCAATATTCCTAAATTCTGACAATGATCACATCCATCATGAGAACGAAAACTTTTTGCAATGGACAAGAGCGAATGGCCTTATCGTCAATTGCCGCAAATCAAAGTATCTCGTTGTTAAGAAAACAAGCACCTGTCTCCTGTCTTACTTCCTGATCTTGAGCTGGTTCAAACTCACAAGATTCTTGGAGTGGTTTGGAGTCAAAATCTTTCTTGGGAATTTCATTTTGATTATGTGACTAGACTTTTTGCACAGAGGCTTCATTGTCTCAGGGTCCTCAAGCGTTTCTTGACGAAGCATGATCGATTCAAGGTGTATAACGGACTGTTAAGATCAGTTGTTGAGTATGGTTCCCCATTATTTGTTGGTATGCCATCTGGTCTATCTGAAAGGTTAGAGAAGCTGCAACGAAGAGCTCACAGAGTCATTTGCGGGGATGGTTGTGATAACCAATGCTTGGAACCTTTAGCATCCCGCCGTATTCGATCTTCTGAAAAACTCTTTGACAAATGCCTCCATGAGCTGAACCCCCTAAATTGCTTGCTGCTACAATATAGTAAGAGGTAACATCGTTTCCTTTTACCAGAACTCAATACTGTGCGTCGGTCATCTTCCTTCATCCCCTATATGGTTCGTCATTCTTGCGGATTTGTCTAAGCAATATGAAGACTTAAGAGCCGTACAAATTTGTGAATTATTTGTATTCAATCCCATATCTGACTTTTACTTTGTAACGTTACGTGTTCAATGCTTGATTTTCATTCCTTCGAAATATACGACTATTATTATTAATAATAAAATAAGCCTATGTACTAAAGTCATTTAAAAATTTGTTTTTAAGTATATGTCATTTGTGTTTCACACTTAATTGAGTAGCTATTTTAGTCTGAAAGATGCCACATTTGAGTTGCTGAGATCTTGTCGGGTTGAGGTTATATCGTTTTGCTTGTCGAATTGATCATGTTGCTGAGTATCTGGGAAAAACAAAATGGCGATTTCACCTAAGAACAGATGAAAATATTAAAGGAAAGTCAGTTATAAGTAGCACATATGTGCGTGCGCATTACGCACCTGCACAAATGTAATATACCGGTATGTAACAACGAAATAGATGGATATTATGTCGAAATAGA
Source organism: Prostheceraeus crozeri (assembly GCA_907163375.1). Lineage (NCBI taxonomy): Eukaryota > Metazoa > Platyhelminthes > Polycladida > Euryleptidae > Prostheceraeus > Prostheceraeus crozeri. The sequence continues at coordinate 173,653 of CAJQUW010009011.1, read as the reverse complement.
ATGCCAAGGTATAAATGATCTTATCGATTGCAGTGATTGCGAAACTGTGAACTTTCTCATATTGCTAAAATGCTAGATACGGTAATGTACATGTACATGTATATAAGCGACTCAATCTATGCACTTAAGAAGTTTTCAGTTCTTCCGAAATTCAGAATTACTTTTCTCTGACAAATCAAACTTTGAAGTTTGCAAAAAACTAGCATTAACATTTTGCAGATTATTTGCTCGCATGTCTCTCATCAGTGCATCTGAGTATCGATAGCGGCGAGACAAGTTAAAAGAACTCCATAAACCATCAAAGTCAATTTGCTCGCCCCCCCCCCCATGCAAACACCTCAATTGTCAAGTGACTGATTTCGAATTTGTTTGCTTGATTATCATTAAATTTTAACGTTAATTTGGGGTATTTTCTATGCATTGTAGTTGAGGAGCAGTCAGGTATTTAGAAAAATGCCAGTCATGGACTGGGGTGTTTTGACAAAGCTTAGTCATTTGCGTGTACATGCTATTAGCTTTTATGGTTGTCCTTGACTTAATCGTCGCTTCGTTCTTTTCGGTATTTAGTTGTGAATTCTGCGCTGTCGAAATATCAGATGGATTCGAAAACATGCTTGAACTTTCAGAAACAAGCTATTTGACTATGACTTTAATTTGCTTATTGATTTATTGCTATGGTTATGAAGTTTTTCACCTTGTTTTTGTGTCATTTCTTCTATGTCTAAAGATCATCTTTGATTCCAGAGTTATGCCGAGTCCAAAGAAAGAAAATGACGTCGAATATCAGAAAGAGATCGATTTGATAGGTAAGAAAAATTGAAATGAATAAACTCTTGTCACCAGAATTGATCACATACTGGATTGCAATTACAAGGAACGTAATTGTCTTAAGTAATAATGAAATTTAGCTTATTAATTACCACTAGAAACTACTATTTACTGATTTGTACTTCATGTAAATGACTTTGATGAGAATTTTCTAATCGAAGTATGAAGCATGTTACGCACCATGTCCACTGTCCAATGTGCACCTTAATACTATTTCAAATGATAATATATGTACTTATCTTCAGAAATGACTTATCGTCAAACCTGTGATAGACCATCAGGGCGGTCCATTTTCAACCGTCTCTCTTGGATGGCGGTCTATGACAGGTGGCGTTGAGCGTTTCGGTCTATTCTTCAACGTCTCCGATTCCAAAAGTCATAGGTACTATCACGGCTTTTTGCTTGTCTGTCAGTTCAGGGAATTCATAGGGAAACTGGTTTTTTTAGTAAAACATCGAAATACACAGAATCTGTTGAAGTGGCTTCATCACATGAGTAGAATAATCCAAAGACTAAAAATTAAACTAAAGTGGGATTGAAATTGAATTATAAACTAAAAATTGAATTTGAAAAACTCTAATTAATCTTCGCCTTTGTTCAGTTATTTTGTGCATTATTCATTCGTGCAAGTGATACTAAGACTGCACTTAAGATGTGTTGAATATTCTTTTTTTTACGTTGATCGTTGGCGCCAATGAATTTAGTGGATGAGCATTGGCTTGCCACAATGCTATACGTCAATTCGCATTTACTCTACGAAAATGAACAAGACGGAATGCCTTTTAATCGCCATATCGTACTGAACTCAGTAATCTCAGATTGATCTTTATTTTCTAGACCGTTGGTCGACCCAAAATCATCATACAACTATTCGGAAATTGGTCTAATATAGACTGCTCCTAGCAGTACTTCAATTAATTACAACGAACTGTTCGCGTCGGATGAAACTCAAAGATCAAAGAACCTGATTATATCACACATTGTTCATGTTCACACTCGCAAATCTGATGAAAAATGTTTTTGCATTTCCTCAAAAATGTGTCGTTTAGATATCGATTTCGGCTCTACTCATAATGCTTGAAATGTCATCTGATTTAATGTTAATTCTGAAAACTGAGTACGTCATTAACTATCTCGGGAAAATGTCATATTATGGTGTCTCGTTTGGACTCATTTGAATGCATGTAACACAGGGAATGTGAATATGTTCATTATTTATCAATAAGAAGTGTCCATAAAGATATGGTATCTGTAGTTGCATATTTCGTTATTGTGTGACATTTCCCTCTCCCGCCCCTCACCACGCGGCTCGGTATGAACAGGCATTTTGGTTGTACACGCCGCGCCACGCCACGCCACGTCCCGTTCCGTTGAATGGGCCTCAAGCTTAGATGATAAATGCTGATCGCTCGATGTCGCTAAGTTGGTATTGCTATTTCAGATCCAGATGATCCGGATTACCAGAAAGAAGGAATGCGTCCTTCAGATGTCAAAGAGGATGTTAAACTAATGGATCAGCGTCAACGTGTACAGAAGATACTCAACTCGGATGCATTTCGAAACGAACTTGAGGATCTTATTGATACTCAGCTTTCATCAGGAGGACCTCAAACTCCCAGCATACTTGCTCTGCGGCAGCTTTCAGATCTACTAGGATCGAAAAGTGGTTTCAAAGGTCCTGCCGCGCGGAATGGTGTTTTGCCGATTAACGATATACGGGGAACAGAAGTTGGATGCTATTCTCGGATGGAGCGTATGCTGAGGTGCAAGCTAGCATCGTGTTACAGACTGTTAGATATCAATGGTTGGACGCACGGTATATTCAACCATGTCTCAGTAAGTATGCCGCTGATATTTGATTGAACTTTGGAATATTAGAACCGACTTCTTAGCACTCGATCAGTAATGTGCAATGAATCACAGGGACTTTTGAAGAACAGAAAGACAATTATATTTGATGCACTAATTTGTCTACAAATCATAGGTGAATCCCTGCCGGTCCTCGCCATGTAGGCCTATCGGTGAAAAATTGAAGGCAGTGCTAGAGTTGTAAGTTCAGCATCCTAGAAGTACGTAGCTTGCCAATGGAAAGACTATCTGAAGCTGCGGAAACTTGCAAGCAGTATTGAATTTATGAATGTATTTTGAAAGCACTTATGTGCATCCATGAAATCAAGGAAAATTATACCAACTTTTCAATGTCATATTTCAAGACGTTTCAAATGTCCATTTGTTGTTCTGCTCATTTGAACAACTTTATTTCACATACTGTTAAGCGGAGCTATTCTGTATTGAATTTCAGCCATTGTTGAATACATTGAAAATTTTCAATTAGTTCACCTTTCAAATTTAATTGATGAATGAAATTGTGAACAAGAAATTTTACTTTTTTAAGGATCATTGACAGTTGTCAATTCTTGGATTAAGCATGTTCATCTGAATTACTTGAAAAATCTCAGCATCTTCTGTGTGTGCTTCGGCTTAGACTTCTGTCGTCAACTTACAAGTTGACGAGTGATGGCGTAGAGATGAGCTTGCTTACTTTGAAGGCCTTGGGTATACTGTGTCTTCCGTGTTCAGCTGGCTGCATTGTTGGCCGCCACTTCCACAATACACATCTTTCACAGGATGCCTCCAGATTTTCCTGGGTTTGAGTTGGCGAAGAGATGAGTACAGGAGCGAAATCGAAGAAGTAGGTAGAGTTTAGGCATATCTGTTCGAATTTCAACTTTTCATTGAGGCAATGCACTAAATAAAGACATGATAAGGTCTGCCTTTTATCATTCGTTGCATTACAATGAACATCTGTGAGTACAAGACCTGTGGGATACCGTGCCAGATACAATCAATTGAGACACCAAAGTTAGTGAAGTCATGAATATAGAAATGAGAGTTATTCGATGTATTAGAGCTCACACAAATGAACTGGAATGAAGCAAACAAGTAATGGTGTCGTCAATTTGGTTTCACCAGATGCAGTGACTAACCAATGATCCAAGAAATTCACGACGATCAATAGTTGAAAATCATTTTTGACGGAATTCATGATTCACGAATGTTACGGAGTTACAATTAAGTTAAAATCGTCCTATTTAAAGGACCAAAAATTACTTTTATGACATTCGTGTCAGAACATCTGAAATCGCAAGGAGGAATGGTGTGCTTGCTAAGTCAAATCGTTCGTGGCACTTGCTCAATTGGATACATGAAAGGCCTAGTTTAGAAACTCTTTTAACCACATGTTCCATAGAAAAATAATCGCGAATGATAGTGTCCATGATTATTTTGTAAAAAGTTTCGATACGAATGGATGCAATCTACGATGCGGAAAACATGCTATGTTCAGAAAAATAGCTGGTGAGTTTTTAAATTTATTTGAACCATCGGACATGGAATATGCGGATATTTGAAGCATGTGAATTATGCATTAACTACTCCTTAATGGGCATTTGGCAAGAATCTAATAACTTGAACTTAACTTGTTGCAAATGATGCGTTTCTCACTACATGATGGTGATAATTCACAATTAACTGATAAACCACAATCCAATGATTCGAAGAAAGTTCAAAATGCTATTCCTTCCCGTTAAGTCATCACATGGCATAATCAGCAGTTTCTACGCATCGAAAACTGGGATTACCATGAAATTACATCAGAGGAAAAGCGCATTTACAAGCTATTCTTAGTGTCATGTGAATTGAAATAACTCTGTTGTGACTTCGGAATTACAGGTATTAAACCGCTGCTTTTAGGGAATCTATATGATTTCAATCCATGGGATTTCCAGAGGAATTATGTTTTCAACGACAATCTTTTTTTTAACATGGAAGGTTCTCATAAAGCTCATATTATGTCATTCCTCCATATTCAGCCATCTCCGTATTGAATAGGCATGTATGATTTATGCTTTCATGGCTCATAATTTCATCTGACGTTTCGCCTTGCGATGCGGATCATTGACCATTGTAATAATTGCACATACAAATCATTGCGTGGTAGCACCGTCGTCATCCATGTCGACGGAAAATTCAGACATTAGGAGTGCACTTTATGCTGCAATAGATTATTCTTTTAATACTTCAGGCAACGACAGTTATGTTCATTCTTTCTTAAAAATGAAACCATGGTAAATGGTTAGTGAAATATGGAAACGACGCATACACGGAGATCTATTGATAATATCACAATTGTGCTTCGATAGGTTTTCAACTCTGCAATGCCCTTTAGTTTTATGAATAGGCCTATGTCAAGATGAGGTAGTCGTAACACTTGATGTATTAGTAGTTCTTTATCAATTCAGGTGCCCTATCAGATTCTGACAATATAGGATGTTCACATATTATTATATATATTTCCACACTTCTCCACTTGAGTAGGCCTTAATACTCCAGAGTTGCAGCCGATCCGGAATTTTCAGAGCGGATCATCGACCTGGTCAGGCCTGTAACTCGTTTAAATTCTAATGATTTAAAATACTGCTCATTTACTGGCTAAGATATTTCTTTTAAAGAAATCTTTAATAGATTCGATCCTAATTGCTATAATTAGATGGTAGGATAGTTGTCTTGGTTAAGGGGCTTTGGTGCGGAATGTCCAGGTTTCGAGTCTGCCGCCTCGGGAGGTGCCACCGCTCTCACCAGAGGTTTCTTACCCTGCATAGGTGAGAGTTTCTAGTGTTTGAAGGCTTTATCACCCCTTGATTATGGCATCTGTTTAAGACAGTTTGAATTTATTTTTTATGCAATAAGCAGCATATTCAATTCCAATGCATAAAATGTTGTATGGCTTGTTACATACAGTTCTATAAAATGCGACAGTTAATGTGATTATTGATATCACAGATTGACTCTTAATCAAGCGGCTAATTAGGACGCTTTCGCTAAAACTGAACAAGAATTGTAGAAAATTGATAATATTCTGCTATTAAATTGTCACAAAGTGCTGATCATACGCAGAACATGCTGTTCGTGACACAGTAAGATTATATTCATCATGATGTATTTCTCACTTAGAATTGAAAGCATCAAATTTTTGCTGCCTTCTATTACGTATGTAGATAAATCAGACAACTCGATTGTTAAACTGGAAAATCAAAGCATTCAGTTCGATGAAAGTGTGTGCGACAATAAAATACACAATTTGTATAATATCAGCATATGTCTGTACATGAAAATCATCACCATGCAGTCATTACATGATTTTTGCCTTATTTAGCAGACAGTTTATTTGATTCTCTGCACATTTTGTTCATTAGACAGTATTTGTATAATACTTGTACATAATTTTAAGTACATGCATGCTTACTCTAAACCAGTGCTTAGTTTTCCTCATCGCCCGCTTTTTATATCAAATTTAATAATCGCCCCTCGCTGATCATATTATACATAGCAGTATTAAAATTCTGAAATATATTAAAATACATATCTTCACCTTTTTGAGAACAAATTTCCTCTTAGTATAGAAGTTTCATCCGAAAATACGGTATTTTTCATATCTGTCCTAGATTAATTTTAGCTCGAGCATGGCGTTGTAGGCTCACAAAATGATTGAAAGTTCACTTAATTTCTAGCTGTTGTAAGGCAATTTTATGTAATGTACCATATGTCAAATGAAGGGAGAAATATTTGGAATCAGAAAACATCACTTTTGTGAGTCAATTCTTCATATATACGGAGAAAATTTTTGAGTGCAACCTCTTTTATTAATCCTTTGCCCTATGGTCACCACGTTTTTAGATCAATAATGTTTATGCTATGCCGCGCTATCAGGCTTGGCAGTGACTAAGTAGGGCTACCTACTTCCCAAATGAAAAAGTATGCTGCCAATCGTTAGCGTGATGCACTACAATAGGCCAATTCCACAGGAAGGTCAACTTCGATGTCAATTTTCTCAAGTTGATCAAATATCCATTTATTATACACAATTCGAACACTAATTCACAGCAGTTTTCGAAAATACATTTTATTAGACGTTTCAAAGAAACCACAAGTGATGTGGAGTACACGACTAAAAATTCACAAAATAATGAAAATTACGTATAGGCTATAGGCCTATTTGAATTATGATGCCGTCAAATGCCAAATGAAGCTTTCCGTAATTAATTGAAACTCTCACAGATTGTGTGTGCGCAAGACACACCGGAACGTTAGACAGTCGGTGCAAGTATCAACTTATATCCTTCACTTTTTCGCGTCTCAATTCTTGCGAAAATGTGAGCGTGTTAGACTTACTATTGAATGTCCGACACAAATTTTAATTGGCTACAGAGATGTTATGTGTATTAATAATATCTGCTAGTTTTTAAAATTTGTGTTCAGTAATATATGTGGATTCTATTATAACTGAATCTAGATAGTCCATTCTTTGCGACCGTCACAATTAAATCAAGGTGATGTTCAATATATATTCGACCGGTTTCGAATAAGAGCAGCTGCTCCACTCTCATCCGAAACCGGTTGAATAAATATTTAATTACTATCTGCTTGATAACATCTGCTTAATTCAATTACAACGTTCGCATCGTCAATCGATCCGTCGTTCGGAGTTGTTAAACTGTATAAAACTTTAAACGAAAACTGGAGATAGTTGTGATGAGTAAGTATGCAGGTATGTAATAGTTTCAAAACAGATCAAGAAATGTTGTTTTGAAAAATCTGTCTTGGTGTTTCATATTTGTCTAGTTTGGGAATGCCGAGTAGAATAGATTTTAAATGTTTCGTTTCTTTTTTTCTTGCATCATCGCCACACCTCTTGGTAATCCACCCAGAAATAGAAGATCTATAGAAGCAAGAAATCTTTGAATACTTTACTTTCTTGTCGTGAATTTATACTAGGCTTTTTTCTTTAATGTAGATACAGTAGCTTCCTATTTCTCATATTCCTATTCGCATATTAGTAATGAATACTAGCATCTGAACTAGCAAGTTCAGATGGAATCTGAGGATCAGGAATTTATTGGTAGTCTTCAGCCTTCCATGTTTGGACGTAACATTGTGATTATGTTGATATATTCAATCAATCTTGCATATAATTTGTGTGTTCGATAATATAAAATATCATTAGAAATTGGGACTAATATACAATACTAAACATCTTTCAATTCGCAGGTGGACGTTCAACGAGCTGCGAAAAAAATGACGCAAAATTGAGCTTATGTCTTTCTATAAAAAGTACATTAATAATAGTTCGCTAATACAAACTGCTTGTATTGATAGAAGCAGTTTTGTCTTTGTCTCTGGCAATCAAGAATATTGATTGTAGTTCGACCCAATTCTATCGATATGACGACGTGAAGAAAAGGAAAGCAGGATTCCCCGCGCGCGTCCATCACGGACACATAATGTCACCAAGTTATTTGCGGTTACAGTTATTGTAGTTGTGGTAAAGTATCCTATCAGTTGTAGATACATGTGCATTAATTTTTTTGTGTGAGAGAGAAATCTCAATATTGCGTCCGACAGGTGTGTAGTTCTCTTGCTTGGCTCACTTGGTGCGTAGACCATGACGATAGATCTATTATATTATTGATTACAGGTGCGAATTGACGATGAGAAGACAGGTCCAGTTTTTTTCATCAACCCCTTCGGACTTCTATATTCAGAAGTAACAGCGTCCAGTTTGGTGAAAATCGATTCACGAGGTGAGATACTTGATCAGGGATCAACTACACTTGGCGTCAATCGAGCTGGTTGGAATCTCCACTCGTGTCTCCACTCCGCCCGATCAGATTTACGATGTATCATACATGTTCATAGCCCCAGTGTGGTCGCCATTTCTGCCAGCAAACACGGACTACTACCCGGGCTCAGTCAAGAGTCTATGATTCTCGGCCCCATTACATACCATTCCTATCAAGGAATTGTAGTGAATGAAGATGAGCGCAAATCCATTTCAGACGACATCGGCCCTACAAGCAAAGTAAGTGTCTTTCTTACTCTTAGATTAAGCAATATAAAGAATGACAATATAGATTGATTTTTGAAGTTGAGTGATTGTACGCAGACACAAACGATACTATGAGATAATTATGATAGAATAGATCAGATGAAACCAAACCATTGTAAATTAATCCAGGTGTGACAAGCGCATGAAGAGGTAAGTCATTGCGTCATCACCTTATAATAGGGAGGCAATTGTTTGTAGTCTAGCTTTCAATTAAAGTTAATTGCTTCATTACTAACCTTGAATGTAGAAATCAGAAATCGGGTTATGTCTCGCAAGAGATAATATTAATAGTGTCTGCATTAGTCGAAGGATTGAAAAATACGATATTAAACGCTTTCGGAAAAGTTCCATATTTTACGCTGATAGTCTGTGTATGCATGTTTTAATATTTATCAAATTCAGGAAAACCTCATTGATCCCGATCGTATTTCTGTAGATAATTGCATTCGATTGAGGTTTCTTAACTGCTAATCATTACTCTGATGTGGCCAACTGTAAATACATGGAAAAAGATGTTTATCCTCGCTATATGTCGCTCAAGTATCCTAAAAAGTGTCATGGCTAATAATCAGCAGTGGTCGCTGTTTTAAGTTGACAGAATAAATAAATGTATTTTGATGAAGCAATTTCATGATGTGATTGGTGTGCATGAGCAATTTTGACAAATGTTTCAATAAAATTTGTCTTCAAGGAAGCAAGTGCTTTCTGAAGCACAAGTCTTATTCTAAATACTTTTTAATCATTTGTGAATTTTGATGTTACTTATTGTGAATTCTTTTCATCTTAGTGCAAATGGAACAGTGATCCATGAACAAGATCCACGCTATTGATGTTTACCAACATGATACATGGATCACTGATTGTGGATTGTATGGTGTTATGTATGTATATATGGGCAACTCCACGCATCGGTTGCATTTAAGACAAAAATTGAAATATATTGACGCTTCAAAATTGCATCGTTTTACGAACTTCGGTACCTATATTTCACTTTTTCGTTTATTCTTTAGCGGAATTGTTCATTTAAGCAACCTTATTAAATGTTAGGAGCATTCAAAAATGGACGCTAATAATCAGACCTACTATGGAAAATAATTGCTATAAAAAGTGTAGTGACGTCACATTTTCAATGATATAACGTCACTGCTGATTCCCACATGAATGTTGTAGGAAGCGGCCGAAGGTGCGAAGTAGGACCTAGAGTAGCAACATCCTATAACTCATTCCACCAAGCACCAATCTAGCAACAGTCCTGGACCACCCTTGTAGGCCCTGATATGCCATGATAGATGCATGCATGAAGGGAAATTCCGTTTAGTCGACATGGGACAGCTGTTCTTATGGAAATTGCATTAAACTCTTTAATCCCATTGCGTTTGCACTTGTATCATGCTAACTTTCAACTAGAGCAGCCCTGTCTGCAATATTCACATTATCAGGGGCGTGCTGACTAGCACTGACCAAGGTACGAGTATCTCAGGGACACTTGACCATGCAAGTCTCCACTAGTCATACGCACTAGCTCATGGGAGCCATTCAGTGTCGCTAATTATGTATGATGTTCGGCGTGAAAACCCTGATTTCGACTGTGAGTCACGAGGCATGCATAAATTTTTGCCTCTATTCTCGAGTAGTACTGTGAATCTTTATTGTCATCTTTACTGCATCATTTTCAAATGTTCATACTTCTGATTCACAATGTTGACAACTATTGATATTAGCGGTCAAAGTTTAGGTAAGAATTACGTTGGACTTTTAGCGTTATTCATCAACTGACCTAATTAGAGTATTTTTACACATATACTTCACACGAAATCAAAAAGGCGCTTGCCTATTGGGTATATAACAGTGTCTTCGGGCTGCACAAACATTATCCACGTTTAAAAAAATCTGCGCATGTTTTAGTGACTTTTATTCATTTTTGAAATGCAATCATATCAATAATATTCTCGATCGCATTCATGAGAGGTTAATTGCTACTTGATATGACCGATGCTGTGCTGCAGATAACTCGTTGCGTAGAGTAGCATTCTTATAGGCCTACTTCAGAATTATTATGATACGTGCATGAAAATGTGCTTGAAGGTAAAATTGTGGTTTTTCAATGTGCGCAAATTTGCAATCGAATCCAAAGCAGATTGTATTCCGAAACATTTAAAGCGTTAGCAGTCCGCCGGATGATAATCAATTTCGAGAACACAATGCTTCAGGAAAAACGTTCTGCTCCCTGCAATTAGTGGTTATTTAAGCCAATAGCTCTATGATTGGTTGTTATTTAACCTGCAGTGGTTCGTCACCCTCGAGTCAAAAGTTCCAAAGTGGCATTTTTTCCAAAAATTGAGTTATTACGGTGCTCATGTTAAGATGAGTCGTCGTCTAGTATTTCATAACGTATTAGACTTATGGGCCTATACCCGGTAGCTACATAAAAATCACCCGACAAAAAATCCAAAGTAAAACTGCTTTTATTTGCAGTTATCCAAAAGTTTCAAAGTGCACTATGGCAGACTGTTTGATGAGGATTGTCTCTATGATAATTTGGTGTAAAGTTACCGCACAACACAACTTGTCCTTAATGGACAGGTCTGTGGCATTAAACTATATCTATCATACATACATGAGTCGCAAGCAATCGATCTGTTACTTCCCATTGTTCGATATCAACAAATTCGAATGCCCTATTTCGCATGAGATTAGTCATTGTCTGGTGGGCTTAAACTAAGATTTAATTCGAAGTTGCCTACTACTCAAGTCTTTGAATAACTTCTTTCTCTACCTTATTAAGTACTTACATGTAAATACATTTAAAAATAATCATGGGTTATTTTTAGAGATAATAGATAGACGGATAGAGATGTTTCAAAATGGTCACCAAAAAGTAATTATTTTACTCAATTCTTTCAAAAATCTGCTCCCGCATCTCATCAGTATTTGAAGAACTTCTTCAGATAAAGATGGTGATAAAGAGAAATGCATTTATCTCGTCAGCTTATGATCTTCTGAGTGTCATAAAAATTGAACAAAGTTCAATGAGATTTATTCTATATGATGACAGCAACAATAAAGCCAAAAACAGTCACCATGCATGAATGATGGGAAATACAAAAACCTAATTTTGTGCACATAATAATGAAACAGATCTATGAAGACAACGTACTGGTTCATTTCAGCAAGACTTCAATAAAGTGGCATACATACTCAACGTTAGGCTAATGCAGTCTTTATGCTTCACCTCATTGTAGTTGAAATCAATATCACTGAGTGTGTTGGACAATGCAGTTGTTCTTGGGATGTTGTCATGTTTCCTTGTATACAATCGGCTCTTCCGCTCGGTCACAAAAGCTATGTCTTATTCGACTCATGGGTACATTATTGTGAATAGCGGAGGAAAAATAATTACAGTTTGTATATACAGTTAGTATAAAGTAGTCTGTACAGTATCAAAACATCGAAAATATCACTCCTCTTTTGAAGCGTAGACAACCGGAATTTTTTTGCATATGTCAACATACGCCACTGTTATGCGTCTGACCTGTTCGAAAACGAAGACATTTTACCAAGCGTTCTTGCACTCGTTCAACTTTTTGGATCACATAGTTACAGTTTCGCGACCATGCATGCAAGACGAGAACGCGCGCAATTGTTATGCAATATACTTTCGAAACATTTACATCGCTGAAATTCTTGTGACCCTTCTCACAAATCCAAGCATTCGAAATGCTTTGTTGACAACAACCGTGATAAGGCTATTAAAAACACAAATTAATTACATTTAAAGAATACACTGAACGTCATAAATTTTGCACCAATTGAAGAGCTGTTAAATTTGGTAGATTGGACATGGATGATTGGCAGACAGGAATCTTATATTCTAGTTTTTGGAATTCTAGAATTTTGGAAGCATTGTGTATTCCTTAACCTATCTTTTGCAAAATTACTCCAGATCTTGAATAATTTCACTACATGGGATAATCATATAACATGTGGAGCTTGTAAATGCTGTTAACATTATCTTAAATTAAAAAGTATATCTACAACTCATTAGACTAGTAGAAAGTCATTACGAGTATTATTGCTCATCGCACAAAGCATGATATCAAAGTGTGAATAGTGGCATTGTGTCATATTGCATTGTAATAGGTAACTCTCGTATATGCGGAGTACCGGTAGACTTATCATAATTCATTCATGTATGCTATGTGGAAATTGAATGATATCTAATGGCATAAGTTAACCAAACAATGTCTGACGGTGGCTCTACACCAACCGGTGTAGAGACGACAGCAACTGTCGCATCCTCGACCGACCGGTTTTTAATAAGCGGGCCACCGACCGGCCGGTTTTGAATGCACCGGCCGGCCCCGGGGTTTTGATGACGCCGGCCCGGTCGCCAAAACCCCAGTCGCTTCCAACCCTGATGCTGATGATGTAGGTAAGGAGTTCTGTATAGAGTTTGAATTTCTCTTTTTTTTGATTATCTAATCATTTCTGATTGAAACGATTCCGTGACGTTCATGGGTAAAGCAGACTGCAAGGTTGTGTCCTTAAACGATCGATCGTCGTACAAACTAAGAACGATAAATTTCATGTCTTTGCACATCATATCATACGGCAACATGTATTCATTATACAGCGTCTAGATATTCATCTTACAAAGTTTTGATGGACTGTAGCAATGATCAACAAGATTATAGTGTCCTGGATGCTATAAATTCGTTGAATCTTTTCAAATTTGGTAGATTTTCAGTTGTTGCACAATTTATGACGTTCAGTGTACACCAAAGTATTTAATCTTAGACACGTTCTCAAGGAAAAAATCGCCAATCGAATATTGAAATGAAATATAATTCAGCAAGTAATGAAAGTAATTCATTAAGAAGTGAAGTACAGTAGCAAATATTCAAGAGCTGCAGAATCAAATGCTTTGTACAAGTCAGTATAGATGGCATGGACGTGGCAATTCTCATCGTAGGCTGAAGATATGAAATCTTTAGAAAGCAAAAGGTTGTTCGCTGTAGACTTGGTATTAGTAAATCCATCTAGACTCTAATAAGTCTGAACTTAAGCTGACGCGTTTTCTAATGACACTGGTGGCTGATGAGATCAGTGCATTTCTCATTATCACCATTCATTAAATTGCTATTGTCTGGCTCTGTCTGGTGACGCTTGAAGTACAATTATTGAAGACATGCCTTTGCTTCCATTGTTTGTCCATTACCTTCTGACTCACGGATCGAAAAGTGGCAGCAATAAAGTTGCACGTGCAAACCCGCCCTAGACTTATGTCAGTGACGGCATCCGGAGTTCTCACCGGTGAAATTCATAATTTTCAGAAATGCAGGCTCGGAGTCGTAAAAGGTCACCGACTCATGATTGTCGAGTCAATTCGCTTGAGGCAAAATGTTCAATTTTATAAATGCGTTTTTATCTGCAAATCTAATACGCTATCTTCGATATGAACTCCCCTTGGAAATTGTAGTAGTACTATATTATAAGCCCAGGTTTTGATTCTTACCAAGAACAACCTGCTTCTATCCCTTATTGCAGATAATCGTGATAATAATGTATCTTTCACAATAGCATTTAGGTGGTGGAACAGCTCAGTTGGTTGAGGGCCGCTCTTTGTTGCGGAAGTGCAGATGATTCAGGGTTCGTGTCTGGGGGTTCAGGGCCTCGGGAGGTACCACTGCTCTCACTAGAGGTTACTGACCCTATCTTGGTGAGAGTTGCGAGCGTGTATGCTGCCCATCCCTAGCTTGCTAGTGTGGCTCTGTGCCGTGGGTAGGACAGGGATGAGTAAAAAAAATCATCATTCTTGTCAACAAATTCACTGAAATACTTTTTCCGTCTCCGCATCCCTCCTCGTGTTATGTTTTACCAACCTTAAATCACTGCTGTCAATGAATCTTTCAATTTCTTATTATTTTCCAGCAAGTTGGAATCTTTAGGTATGTCTTTGTTAACATAACTTTCGATGAGAAAAATACCGATTTAGAGAAAGAAATATCGACTCAATCCCCTTCCGATCCCATTCCACGATAATAATGCTTTCCATTGTGCACATAGTCCCAATTTCATTCATTATATTGATTTGAATACTGAAACTTATAAATATGAAAACTTTTGCAATAAGTGTTTCATTCTCTAAGGGATTAGCAAGATTACTATTGTTGATGTAGTAAAGCAAACGAAGCTAAATGTTGAAGAAATAGATGGCTTCCCCATCTTGTAGTGACCTCACAGACTTAAGTTCTAAGATTTCCGTGAACTGAAGGCTGAAGAGCATTGTATACTGAGAGGTATGATGCCAGATTATATTCAATTTTACTAATACTATCTTCTCAAAGGTCAGGTACACAAAACGTCATTTTGACCTATGACTCTCGTTGGTCTGCCTATCACATGTATTTTTCCTGAAGATGGTTTTTCATGATTTATTTTTTTTTGACACATGTATTTTCCGAATGAAGATCTACATGTTCCTGGAGATTTATGCTGATGACGTCCGAGGTAAATGACTGACAGAAATCATCCGGCGTTTCCAAAATTGTACTGACAACATAGGTTCATGATTGGGGAGACCAGTCTGTTTGGGCGCTCTGCAGAAAGATGTTGGGTGCATGTCTTTCGAACATCATTGCCTCGAATAATGTTTCCAACCAATCACATAGTCTAGCATGTTTTAATGATTTTTTCTATTCGAAGTAACAAGTCCGAATAGATATTATCGTTCGGTTTTGGAACAGCCGACGAGGTTCCTACACTCTAGATTTCTGGGTCGTACTACCGCTGTGCAAAACCAATTAGGTTTTCGATGATTAACCAGCAGTTATCATTTTAAGATGATGCATTGATGATTGCTATACATTTGATGAAATACCTTCATTTTGACTTGAAGGCCTTGAAATATGACTAGAGATGCTTGTGTGCAAAACATGGAAACTCAACCAGACCCTGGACACTCAAGCAGCAACACAAAGTTGCAGCAAAGTCGAGGCTGCTGTCAGCTTGTAAATATGAAATTAAGAAATTATCACCGAAATTCCGTTCTGAAATGTGCGTCAAAATTGTCGATCATGTGACCTGTGTCAACATCTGTAAGATTATACAAAAATATGGCATTTTCTTCTTTTCTACATCTTTAACTTGGTTCATTTAAACATCACACTA
This sequence comes from Prostheceraeus crozeri, assembly GCA_907163375.1. Taxonomy (NCBI): domain Eukaryota; kingdom Metazoa; phylum Platyhelminthes; order Polycladida; family Euryleptidae; genus Prostheceraeus; species Prostheceraeus crozeri. Next base: position 157,710 of record CAJQUW010009011.1, on the reverse strand, counting down.
TTGATGTTAAAATAAGATTAAATAGCACTGTTAGCTGAATAGTTTTAGACTCTATTCATCATCGCTCGTGTATCAAATTGGATAAATCTAGATCGAGCTATCGATTTGTTTGCCTCACCGTTGCTCTCAATCTATGATGCATTGATAGCTTCATCCACAGACATCTCATGATTTCTGATCTAATTACTTGTGACTCGAACAGCAAGTGTGATGACGAATCGAATTTTCAGCTGTATAGAGCTCTCTCTCTCTCTCTCTCTTCCTCTGTGTGTGCACATTAAAAAAATGCATAATTGATGGTAACATTATTTCTAAGAAAATTCCTTCGATCATGTTGTTGAATAGCATTAACTGCAAATTTTCGAATAATCAAATTCTATTTGAAATTTACTTCATCTCTCACACAATCGATAATTCATTTATTGACAATTTTTATGGATTCTCTAAAACGGAAATTAATTCCTACCATGTGCATTTGTGCATCTTCTAACATAATTTTAATGCGAAGATAGTTAATCTATCTTTACATCTTCAGTCGTTTAGCTAGACAAAGCTCATTAATCTTTTTGGTCTTATTTATCTTTCATGCCTTATTCTAACTAAAGAAAGTTACCTAGAAGCCACAAGTCTTGATATCTTAAATTATCTTAAAACATTTATCTTCAATTCTTTGAAGTTATTTGTAGCCTAACTTAACCCTAGGATAATATTGCAGCCAAGATAGACGGTAGTTTTCTGTGAACGTATTTATATAACAAATGCGACGTATTTGATAGTGTAGGCTTTTCTTTTGTTATACTTCTAGAAATACTGCATTCGTCAATCGAATAAGCTCTTGGATAATTTGACTGAAGATGTAATAATAGTCGTAAAACTCCTTGATAACTTTGTTTCGTGCAGAGGTAAGAATAAAATAGGATATTTGAATTAGGTTATTAATTAAATAGAAATGCATTTTTTTGATCTCTGAAAACTTACCTCCCATAATTTTTATGCAGTATATGATAATAAAATTCATACAAAGGACAACATGTTTGACGGTTTTTGTTGCCTCAACAGGTTATTAATTATAATGACTTATGCTTTTAAAGAAAGCATTTTGTGCTTTTTTTCTTTAATGTGCGCTGGCAACCGCGATTAGGATACATACGTGAGATGCAGATGCTTCAAGTATGTATGCATCTACTGAATATCGGAGTAAGATGAAGAGAACCCTGCAAAACGTAGATCGATGCAATCGATTGATAACTGTCGAGTCTGGTAAGTAGCTCAATGGCAGACATGAAACTTTCCTGTGTCTTGATTTATGATCGAGTCAGCAATGAAATGATCAGCGGAATTTCGATTGAGCTACTACAGAGCATCAAATACGGAGAGATCGGGATCCAGCTTCAGAAGCCCATTCTTCTCGCGAAAAGTTGGGTATCTTAAGTTGACAAAAGCTTCGATCGCATTGCTCATCCTAGTCTTGTCGAAAGGAGATTCGAGAACATAGTTTCCAGGAATTATATTAAGATCACCATTGAAGATATTTTGAAGTGCAGAAAATGCAGCATCAAAGAAAACGTTATAGAGTACCATTATTCCAATCCGTTTTCATCAAATACATCAAATAAAGGTGGCTGTAAGAACTTCAATCAATCTATGGTTTAATGAAAAAAAACGCTCGAGGTTTCAGCAGAATCATTCCATGATCACTTGAAGCAAAACAGTGGATTTATACTGTAATCGTGCGCCACGGTTTTGCTGAAGAATATCGATGGCACATGAGACAACATAATTCACAACTCTGTCAAACATTTGTGGTTATGCTTCATGCGGAAAATGAGTAGTTCAATATCTTGTTGCACCGATACCTTCATCAAACAATTCATTCAGAATTTGATGCTAATCCAGCGCCAGATGCCACCACTCATCTACCCAATATTATTTGCAATCCCCACGGCTAAGAAATTTCTCGAATTGTGCGATAATGAAACTTATCTTAAGTTGATCGCAATTGAACTCTAGCTAGCGTTGGACTACTTCGTAAGGCTCAAATATCCCTATGAAACATAAAAGTCATGAAATTCGCGAAGTTTGCATTTCAGCTATCTTTGCCTATTTTTTGCGCGCTCTTTGTGTGCATTGATTTTCGATATTCATGTACTCGTACATATTAACTACACAAATTTGTATAACATCTATCAGTGAAATATGCCTCTTCTTTGTTCAGCAAATTTATACCGAAAGTGCTAGCATGTTCAGTCATCGATTCTCATCTGCTAGGAATTTATGTTCCCAAGAACATATGCAAATCCCGACATTTCATTTCCCACTGATAACAAAGAAATTTTCTTCCTTTTTTATATGCTCAATCTTTTAACTGCCACGTTACAAGTATGGAGTGTTGACAATTTGAATGTAATTGATAATCCGTCAGGAATCTCAGTTAATGAAATTTCTATACAAAGTGTTTATCTGTAATGAACTTCGAAAAAGATGCATCTGAAGATGCAGAGTGTAGGTACTGAAATATAATAGGGTTATAAACTTTCGAGAATCTACCTGCAGCGTCTCACCTGTAACTACCGAAATAAATATAATAGGGAACTAGACATGCTTATTAATGAGCCTATTGGTTACTAAATATTCATAAAATTTTATCTTCCTCTCAAAAGTACCGGTCCAGGGTTAGGAAAATGTGGTGTCTGAGGTGGTGATGAATTATAAAGTAATGCACAAATATTATTTTCACATGTTTTGCGACATGGCTGGGTGAGATGTTTTCTTCCAGCATTAGCGATATAGGCCTAAATGTTAAATTATAAAGCGATGTATTTCTGCTGTCCGATAGGCCGACGACTTGACACGGCATTTGATAGGATTGGCTTACCTGTATTGTTGATCTGTTAGCAATCATACATTACGCTAAACATCGGTTTATGAGCAACTACATAATCATTTAGCCATGCTTTTACGTATACTTATTGGTTATTCATTACCTTCCCGCTGCCATGTTAACTTATGTCTTCAAGGACATGAAAACCCATCAGTTTTTGCGTAAATGGGACCGATCGCTGCCAAGTAGCTATGTAGCCAACAAAATTATAACCAAACATGAGTCTGAGAACTCTTTAGCCCAAACCTACATTACAGCACATGGGCAACTTTCACAGTTCTGCTCTTCGTAATTAAGACACCTAAGTAATACTGCACTTTCCAGTCGTCACTGGTTCTAGTATATCAACTGGCAACGTCCCAATTTAGTCAGTTAAATTTAATAGTCAGTCCCAATTATATCAGTTATTGCATTTTTGTGAAGATGTCCGGATTGTCTCTCTTTAATTAAAAATCCAGCCTGAGTGATGATTTGCAGGAAAATTACTTGTAGAATGATGCGTAGTTTCAAGTTGACTTGTCTGATAACATAGCTGAAATTATTGTGCCCCACTTGCTGCTACTGGTGGTCTCGAAACGATGATCAGAACTCCTACCTCGCTTTCATTCCGCAACGCTATCAGTATAGTGCTAAACTATACTACGATATTGACTATCCGTCTGTGCTTCGTTGTTCTTTCAAAGGAGGTCAGAGGGGTTTGACCAAATAACAATCCGGATGATGTTTGCATTTGATTTGTGTGGATTTGTTTGTCAAATACCGCAAGTTATTACAGCACTCGTCAACAGAATTGCGTTCATTTTATAGCAGAATTTTGATCACACTTGCACTCAATTTCGTTACAATAGTGCTCTAGCACCATTTCGAATTTCTAGTGGACTGCCTGATAGAAAAATGTACTTCGAAGGAAGTTGAAAGGATTCCAATATACTAAGAAAAATAAATCTAAATACAGATTTCATACTAGAAAAATAAATAAACTTATGATATGTTTGAAGGAAAACGAAGCGGCACCCATTGCTAAGCAGAAAGTTGAACTATGTTAAGCGTCAGAAGAAATGTATCTTGTAGAAAAACTTGTCTGTTTCGATGAACTTAGAAGGAAATCAGTATAGATCGAGATTTCGTCAAGATAATTACATCTTCAAAAGAAATGTGAAACATACGTCGCGAAATGTAGGCATTTCATCTCAACGCCATCTTTAACAAATTAGGTTGCACTTCTTTCATTTTGTTTGCCCACCCTTGTGAACGCCACAACCGTGGACCACATAATGAATTACGCGAGACGAAAATCACAGGTGTACCGCTGGTACTTTCGTATGCCCGTACGGAAAAAATTGGTAGAAATCATGGTATGACCATATGTATGAACTGAAATATATTTCATACATATGCGGAATTCATACTCATAACATGCTGTGTTCATACCAATGAAATGTACTTTTTATCATACGTAAGACATTTTTGTGTATGATCATACTTGTGATTTTATGATTATTTTCATACGTTTGAATTTTATTTATTAGCATATCTATGAACATATGTGAACATACATATGAAGATGTGGTGTATGAAGAACGGATATGTATGCTTGTTGATATCATATCTCTTCGTAGGCTTCATGATATTTTTTGAAAGGTGCATGCTTAATTTTGTTTTAGCGGTCATTAACCGTCTTTATAAAGGAAAGCTGTTGACAATTACCAGCCTATTCTATCTGTCGATTCCACGATTTTAAAAGTATGTTCATTTTGACAATTTACGGAAAGGATAAGAGTTCGGTTGGCTTTTTGCGAATCTAGGAAGAATCATTACTTATGATCATTCATATTTCAGGGTATCGTAGATGCTAGTGTCATGTAGGCCAGTAATGCTGTCCGGTTGTAAGACATGGGTGTTGAAAGTGGAAGATGAGAGCGGTCGAGATGAGAAAGCTGAGATTCATGGGAAGAGGAACGAAGTTTAGCAACGAAAACGATTGAAGCTGTGAGAGATAAGATGTAAATGGAATAATTTAGAGATGTTGTGGAAAGCGAGATGAGATGAAAAGATATAACAAAGACATAAAAGCAAGCTAAAGGTAGCGCAATAATCACGCAAGCATGCAGAAACATCATGCATGATGTTTAGCCTATGTCAATTAGAGAAATACACGTATGATTTTCTGCGTATGATTATTATTAAATCATCGCATGTTCTCATAAAAAGTTCCTTATTTCATGTATGTTCAATGTTCATACATATGATCATACTATGAAATTAAAAATGTACATACGTATTTTTTATATGTATGATCATGCATATGAATTTTGTTACAGTTCATTCGTATGGCATACATATGATCATACCCCAAACATACGTATGATCCAGGGTGGCGGCCGCGGCCGCGCCCGGGAGCCCGGGAATTTCCGAAATAGCCCGGGATTTGCCCGGGAATTTCGGCCATTTTTCAGTTTTGCCCAGGAATCGCCCGGGAATGATACTTTCACTCAAGTAAAAAAACTAAACAATCTTAATTTAGAGCGAAAGTCTTGTCTGTCTCAGCCACGGTTCGCAAAACATTTTAGCAAGACGCATCAGTTTCATTCAAATTTAGCCCATTAGTGCCGATAATTTTTTTTCTCAAAAATGCAATTATCTTTGCGAGCACTAGTTATATGAAGCACGTGAAGATCCAAAAAAATATTTCAATATATCTGCTTTTTATTACAACATATCCGCCATCGGAAACTAAGCAAACTCAAATTGCCACCACATCATCGATGAAGATTCCAAGCATTTTGGATAGAAACATCTACAGTCCAACAAAAAAATTGGTGATGCCATTTCTTATGTCTGATGGAACTCAACAACAATTCACATTCCGTTCCGCCCATGAACTTATTATACATCTTTACGGTAATCTTCGTTTTGCTAGCGCGGGAGAATCGCTGACAAGTTCCTATTGGATGTATGGAATCACATGTTGATATGAAGGAAACTACCTTATTGTCTTTCCAATGTAAAATACAAAGATTATTTTTCAAATCTGTAGTATGAGCGCATGTACCTCGTTTCTCTTTGGCTACCTCTTTTTTCTTGCTAACTTGAGTCTTTTGATATGTGGTTTTCTGATTTGGTGCCTATGCCATCGTAGCCTCTCCTCGGCAGTTCGAGTAAAAGATCCACATTCGAAAAAGGATTGTCAAAATAGGAGCAGTAACTGAGGTCTGGATGAGGCAAATGATAGAAGAAGTGTAGTAAAAGTGCAGAATGTTTTCCTACTAGACTGCCATAACTGCATGTGTTTTGTCGTGAAAGAAAATACTTGCCTTGATATTTATCAAAACTCACTAGATGACCTGTTGCAGTGCTAAGACATCATGCTTTATACCCCAACCGTGTGGGCTTGCCACAAATATATTGTTTGCTCCCGTAGGAATCCAAAGCACACATTTTAAGGATGACGGTTACCACGCGCCCATTGTTTGTACGCAAACTGATCAAAAAGTGATGACAATTAGGAATTCTTCTGGCGTTAACGGTCTTCATCCATTGTGGCAGTCTTCCTGGTTTCTCTTGTCGTTGCTTCTGGATAAGTTGGGGTTATCTTCCTTTTGTATTAACATGTGGATTTTGATATCCTGGCTTTCTCTCATGGCATAAATACGCTGCAGCTCAAAATGTAGCGTTCCAAAATGCGATTTGTTGCTTCAACTTAACATGTTAGAAAATAAAAGTCTGAAAAATCGGTTACGTGCAACTTCATAGAATTTTATTAATCAGATGATGAAGATGAAGCATTTTTTGATTGTTGAAAAGTTCAGGAAACGAACTTTTCCATCGACATGAAATCATTTAGATTCCATAAGTAGCTCACGGCTGCAGGCCATTGAGGAAAAGTAGATGTTTATGATATTAAGAATCACTGCTCACAAAATTCAAAAATTTTGAAAACTGAGTACGACAGTCAAATATCGTTCACGTCATAATTTGTTGTTGAAATTGTAACCGGAAGGTATGATAAAAGTAGTTTAAAGCAGAATAATGATTTTTTGACGTCACTTTACTCCCCATACAGGGGGCTTCGACGGTGCTGACACAGTCAGACTTAAATCTGGAGCGTTGTGATCGTTTAGTCTGGATGCCCTTCCTGCCGACTTCCAATGATACTTTCGGGGCTCGACTTCTGTACCAGATGATCACTAGGCCAAGCACTTAACTACTGTGCCACGGACACCACGCACATTAGTGTTTTGAAAGTAGTTTAAAGAAGTGTCCGGATAATTTTTGAGCGTTGTAGTTGGAATAAAGTATCTTGTCATAATAAAAAGAATGCAGTGGAAATTCGATGAAATAGCCCGTGAATTTGAAGCTTGAAATCTGGCCGCCACCCTGATGATCATATGTAAGAAAAGGTATGTTTTTCTATGAAAGCGTCTTAATTATTTTCCTTTCATACTGTATTTTCATACGTATGTAATTCCACAAATCTCTGATTAATACTTTTCATACCCATGATCATCCGTATGATTTTTTCAGATTTCATACGTATGATCATACTGTTCATTTTTCCGTAAGGGTGATCACAGTAGAACTAATCATTTTGTGCTTTTTTCTATGAACCATAGCTTAAATATGAACACTCTGGCTGTTACCTGGACGGATATAGCTGATTCTGTTATGCCAATTATCTGATTTACAAAATGTGTTACACTGAAAATTTGCTTGATTTTGATTGCCACTATGTTAGTTGCATGTCAAATAGCAGTGAATATGATTACATAATGAAACTCTGAATTCGTTCTTGCAAAGCAAAAAAGTGTAATATCTATATTTTAAACTTCTTATGAAAAAAGCTGTCATTAAGGCGTACAGATACACACGTTCTAAAACTTTTCGCTTCTCATTTCGTGTCACGTCCATACACAGAGTTTCGGAGATACATCAGCTTATCACTATACCATCAGCATTAAGGATTCTCATTACATTATGAACAATACATTATCTTGAATTCGGGTGGACCAATTCTTCGAGACCGAAAATCATAAAGATCATCCTCTTCTCCATTCAGTGTATTACATGTTCAGATAAGGTACTGCTTGCTTATTTTTCCAACAATATTCAACGCAACTTCTGAGTAGAATTGACTTTTCAAGGAAACCTGTGGAAATTTTGCACAAGAGAAGCAAATGATCCTGTATATCTCAAAAACTCATGAACTTGATTAGTGCGGGTACACATTTTCTTTATTTAAAGGCTGTCACTTGTGAGATCTGTTTTATGTAAAGAAAGCAAAAAATAAGCCAGCGCTGCTGAGAATATCTTAATAACTAATTTTCTAGATACTTCACCAACTGCCTTTATATAGCAAGCAAAAAGTGCTGCTTTATGATGATGAACATCTATTTATAATTATATTCACTTATGTGATCATTGCACATGAATCACGCATTCAAAGCGTTGTACATGTAACTACATATGATTTGAACTTATACACCTCCGTGTAGGCGATTGCGCAATTTTGTGTAATGAAAATAATGGGGCATGGCAAACGAGTTGCAAAAAGTTCTGCTCCCTAACCACTGGAACTATCCATTCTTAAGACTTCATGTTTTCATGGCAACTCGTGTCCACGGCAAAACATTGTTTTCAATCAGCATGTCCGTCTAGTCTTTACTAAGACAGAGTGTCACATTTCTATGGCCTCCTTCTCTCCTTGGTGTGCATGGACATCACAAGAGATAGTAAATGCACATAAATATTAAAGCTTGCCATAAACAATTACAGCACTAAATCGCAAATTTCCGTGAGTCAGTATATATTTTCAAAACTCACAAACTTACACTTGTTGAAAAGAAACGTCAAGTTACCAACAAGACAAGTGGTAAGCTCAGTCAGCCAAAGATCGCACTTCAGTACGTTGGTGCTGAAGGCCCAGGCCTCGGGTTTGGGCACTACCGCTCTCGCTAAAAATTAGTAGCCATGACCTGTAGAAAGTTGCCAGTATATGAGGGAATGTCCCTCCCTTTACTTCGGATGGGTGAGGGAAAGGTGCCGAATTGCAAAATTGTTGTGCATGAAATCTATCCTATTACTCAACCGCTCCATTAATCATTCTTATGTTTAAGAAGCCTTGCGGAAATCCTGATAGCTTATCATAACTAGCAAGCGGTGTGATATCCGCCAAATATTCAGATAATCAAACCGGAAAAGGAATCGAAATGAAAACTTCTGCTTCCTTTATTTGCTCAAGATATAAACGAACCAGTTATCGCATGTTGTTAGCGACAGTAATTCATAAAGGTGAAAATATTAAGCTGCAATGGCTAGCCTTAACTGATTTTAACGGAAATTTCACAGATCGACTAACTGCACTTCTCCTATGCATTCTAAACCCGTGACATCCGACAACCGGAATCAACACATCCACATGAGGAATCATTGCCATGGTTGTGGAACAAGTGCTACATTCATTGAAGGCTTAAATGTCACTATTTAATAACGCTTGATTTCAATAAGGTTGATTGATGTCAATAGGCATTTTGCTGCTAGAAGTTGATGATTTAGGAATCTTGCTTCGTAATATTGTGACGTACCAGTAAATATGTTCACGTTCTTTCGTCAAGGATATGACTATCAATTACTAACACACCTATCTGTGAAAAATCTTGTCAAAAAAGAAAGATTTTCTGAAAGACATAAATACTGATCAACTATTAATAGTAGCGTAAAAAATTACAGTTTATTTGATTATAATGAAGTTACTTTTTACCTCAATCTTACACGACTTCTGAAACTGTCGCTGATGTCCCTCAGCAGCAGATAGAACAAGAAGGCAAAGAAGAAGAAAACGAAAGAAAAAAGTGGGATGATAAAGGAATAACTAAGCCATTGTGTAACCGTATAATGAAAGACAAATAACTCATAACTGTATAACTAAGTATAGAAATACTGAGAATGAAAATGAGGTGGTAAAAAGTAAATAGACATATAGGGGGATGAAAAAATGTATAATAAGTAAGAACAAATAATTGCATAACTCATGTGAATAAAAGTTGAAATGGCGATGAGGACAATGTTAAAAACACATAATAACATAATAGAAATGCATAAGACAAAAGATCCTTCAACTTATGCTCTCCCCGGCTCTCTTGAATGCTTCAACAATGACAGATGTTGGGAATACCTCCAAAGGAAACCTATTCCACAACCTTGCTGTCCTATGAAAGAAGGATCTCCTTCAATGTTCTATACGACAACGGGGAATAGTGACAAAGTGTTCATTTGCGTTTGCGCAGTCACTTCCTCTAATGCATCTGGTAAAAGAACGAAGACGTAAGAGTAACAGAAGCAAGCTCATCACAAAGATCTGAACAAAGGCCCTGATGATAGCGATAGAAGAGAGGAGGACAGGATACTGCTCTACAATGTCCGAGTGATGTCAAAGTCGAAGTAACACTAGTATCATCTATTAGACGAACTGCCTTTCGCTGAATACGATCAAGATGAAAGATAAGTTCAATGTCACTCTATTATGGTCTAGACGCTGGTTGCAAACCCTCTAATTGGGGTAGGAAAGGGATGCATGAAGAGAAGAGTCATCAGTCAAAGAGTTGATTGGATTGTTTGTTAGACGTAGAAGGTAATCAATTAACACAAGAAGGAGAAAAGGTGAAAGAAAGCAACCCTGAGGGACACTGGCATTGACTATGAAACGATCAGAGAGGAATCCATTGACACTAATTAAATGAGTTGCAGCTACGTTAGAGATGTATGTTATATAGGCCTATGTATGAAATAATGAGAATATCTTCATGATTACCCTCAGTGAACTTTGTACATCGCACAATTTTGGAGCGCATAACAGGAAGAAGTACTAAAAAATTGGAAACAGTTCATGTGCAAAGTTTCATAAATGGATTTCCACATTGATGAGTCTTAGCAAGAGGTCGACTGACCGGACCTTTTGTCCGGGTATGTCGAGTTTTTTCGCAAAACATATCGCACAGGCGATGAGTAGCACACTGTGCTATATTTTTCATCAATTCCTCGGAAGTCTTGTCACTAACCTGAAAAGCTGCTGGAATTTCACTTTTGCGTTCTAAATACGAAAACACAAGACAATTAGTAGCGCCACTAAAGCATGTGTTATCAAAATTGCTCGGAACAATCGGAACGTCAAGAGATGGAAATCCTCTTACTTACCTTCTTAGCCGTATACTGAATGTGAACATCAGCGTTGTGCCAACCACGGAAGTAATCTTCCTCAAGCGATTACCGTTAGGAACACGCACACATCTGTCAAAGTGAGTCCTCTCTTTGTTACGGTGTTCATTATAGGAAATTTTTGAAAGCTTGACGAAATCTTGACCGATCCGACCATGCTTTCAAACTCTAACTCATCTCGAAAACCATTCTCAGATTCACAGCGAGAGAATTGCAAATACACCACATTATCTGCATATTTTATTATCAACGTGTTGCGAACAGAGGTGAGGTTTCTATTGTCATACTGCAAAAAGAAAAGGACAAAGAAGGCTTCCTTGGGATATGCCGCTGTTGATGAATGTCCAAGAAGATACTGCATCATTCTCAAAAACATCAGGAATCAGCAATCTACGAGTACTTGATCACAAAGCAGGAATTCCGAAACGAGCACAAGATGTTTTGATAATCTGATTCTGAGAATATCCAGCTTGTTTTGCTATTCGAACAACTCGCGTTCAATCTGTTGCTTTCATTGATAACAATTCAATTTCATAGCTATTTATTCAAATTTACAATAAGCATAATCTGTTATGATGTTTAATAGATGAACATGTAAAAGTATACGCACTTATTTTATGTTTTGAAGATGTAAATTGAATTACATCAAATTAAGATTATGGAAATTACTCTAGCGACAAACTAATTTCAATTCTGAGCGTACTCATGAGTACGGACCATTTATTGATACAGCGCAATATATTGTTCATTCACCAAGTCAATCGATCATAGTCATCGAATTTATCACCATCTTCAGGTACTTTTCCTTCGAAATCATGGTTTGGTTGTTGGTGGTTCCACCGTTGAAGAGGCATATCATCTTCTATTCAATGCTATGGCAGCTGTAGATGTACAAACTCGACTTGGTACGAATGTTGACCCCGAGAATGTAATTCAAGCCAGTGAAGAGACTATGGAGAAGGTGGCATCCGTCACACGCGAATCTATTACCCATCCTGCACAATCCATATTCAATTCAGCAGGTAAGTTTAGAGTATTGCACTTACTCGTGTTGTTTTGTAAACATCGTGTCACTGGATGATGGTTATCATAAGTGGTTGACCTGTGGATTTTCATCACATGAATGTCAAATCGGCATTATAAAGCACCGCAGTGTTTGTTTGTCAAATGTCAATTGTCAAAGTTTGTGGAATATGCCGCAGCAGCGTTACTAATTCTCTGATAGACTCCGGCGGGGCGCCTTATCAAATTATAGTGATCTTTATATATCGTGTGGGGGTGGGCCGATGTGACAAATTTATAAAAAAAGTTTTAAAAAATGGTCGTTTTTCATTGTTGGTGTGACAAAATGTGACGATTTCGCATAGTCGAGAAACAATCTGGCAAAAGCAGTGTTTTCACGGTAGTATGACAGAATATTTTGAAACCGACTTTGATCTTGATGGTCTAGTTGTAACCATAATCTAAAAGTAAAGTGTATCTAAAAGTGACCATGTGTTTTTCGATAATCATGTCCAGAGCATATCTTTTACTCCCGATGATGCATGCACATACTCATAAATACCACTGAAATGCATACAAAACAAAATAAATAAATAAATGAACGTTGTTTATACTCGGAAGCACATTAGGTACGGAGCCTTTCTTCCATGTGGCCGAGTTGTCATTTACCACTCTCATTCTCTTTCGTGCTGAGTGTTTAGCAAGAATGCAGAGTGTACCTATTTTAAAAGTCTTAGGTTTGACCCGACCAAGATTTGAACCAAGGTCTCCCGGACGCAGAGCGAACACTCTACCACAAGGCCACAGCGCCGGTAAAATAATAGTAATTTTGATGAAACTGAGTGCTATTCCTAGACTGAAAATCAAAACAAAATTAGAAGTGTCCGTTCTTTGCGAAATAATGTGGTCAGTGAATTCATATTGTGCAATTTATTCATAATGCTTGTGTACGAGCATGCTTGTCTTCTCGTATATTCATTTTTATTATGAAAATGAAAGCAAATAATAATAATTATTATAATAAAGCTACAGCATTTGAGTGCATTTCTTCACTTGAACCAAAATTAAAAGTGTACCCTTCTGCCCCGTGTTTCACGTTTTTTACTCGTGGTCTGCTCTGATGTGGACCTAAATATTGGACACTTTCTAGTGACTCGCTTTTTAAAATCCCCTAATATTTTCGTCTCGCAGTTACAGCGAGATAATTGGGGATCTATCGATTTTGCCCCGATATTTCTTCGTTTTGTTACATGATCAATGGATTTTTTTTATTCAACATTAAATGAAAATTCGGAAAGCTGACAATTTTCTGTTCAATGCCATGTGTCAAAATTTTGGTTGTTTGCTTCCATCAGCATGTGACAAAATGTGACTTTTATGTCACATTTGACGAAATGTGATATTTGCGTCCAATGATATGTGAGTAAATGAGACAATTCTCGAATATCATAATGTGACAAAATCTGTCCCAGGTTCAACTGTAGCGGTCCACACCCGATAGTGGAATTTTATGTTTCTTTAAAAAACAGATATTTCAGTCTCTTTTGATACTGAAACACATAATTAAATCACAAAGGCGAATGAGTACGTTGTTCTGAAATAATTTGCGATGCAGTGGTATACAATAATTAACATCATTCTACTTAACCTGTTTAGCCCGATGGCGAGCAGTGCTCGTCATAATAGATTAATCAACTGACAGTTTTCCGAATCTCCACACGACTCCCAACTGATAATGACGAGCACTGCATTGTGCAATAATTATGATGTGCTACAAGACTTTAATGTTGTAGGCGAATTCTTCTTATTGATTTCTGAGTGTCTGTCAGTGAGTCACTGGTTTCTCATGCAAATGTGTAACTGAAATGTTCTTGTCTTCAGAATGATTCAGTCGAATTATGTGTTTTCTTCCTGCACGTCATTTGAGAAGTTTACTTCTGCTAAACTATCTGATAGATGCATATCATTGCGTCGATAGGGACTGTTGAGAATAGTTCACCATATGAAACAGTCACTGTAGTATTATATAATGTTAATGCTATAAACGCTATTGTTGAGACATTGTTTAGTGGGGATGCACTATTGTTGAAACAGTGTGTAATGGCGATGCACGATGTTGTCTTTGCATATTTTCTAGAAATGCTTTCTCAGTAATTTGAGCATCAGTCGCGAATCTCAATCATAAAATCACGAATCCTGCGATAAGTCAGCTACCCAGTATATACTCTGATTGTTTGCAGAAACATCGGACTCGGCGGACTCGGGTTAGTTGTTACAAAGCACATAATACGTAGACTACACTATTTGTTTCTTTTTTCGTTGCTTTTATGGAAGGAACTGCGTTTGTTACTTGTTTCTGTTGCACACTTACATGTACATGCATATGCTGTAAAGTGTTTTAGGACTCTGCAATTATGGAACTATATTCTTTTTCCACATTTGGGACGGACTTAATTTTGGAACAAAGTATGGGTGAACACGGTTGAAATTAGAAGCATGTATTGTCATTCATTAAAAATGTCTCATGAATGTAAGTGATATAGCTCACAATGAACTTATCTGAAATTGAAATGCAACTATAAAAGTCAACTGTGGTAAATTTTGCGTAAATCAACAATAATTCATGAAAGATGTTGAAGCTTGACCATCAGTTAGTCTATAGTAAACCAATGAATGCATTTCCATGTTCACCTTGGGACAAGAATTTATCCTAACCGTCTAACATTTAATTCCGCCCCAAAATACACTTCTACAGTTTTTCACCAGTAACTAAAATATACTTGCCCTACTCTTCATCTTCATATATCCCGAGGCTTCTCGGAATTGCAATATTTTCTTTGTTATGCTTTACATTTATCCATAACTTTCCCTTGTTGTTTATCAAGTATTGGAAAATGGTGACAGTTATAATTGTATTAATTTATGTGAATTCTTCTACATTTTTAACTTTGGTTATTATGTTCATCAATAGTGCGATAAAATAATTAGCAGCTTGGATGAAGTGAATCAAGTAAACTTGATGTCTATTGGAAATTCCTTATTTCCCTTCCATTTTCAATGCACAGATGAAAAACATCGACTCGTAAAAGGCTAACTTGCATATCTTGATTGGTTAATTTAAATTCAGTTTATCGCAGCTTTTTTCATTTCCTCATCTATGATGTGATGCTGCTATATCAAATCGTGACAATGATAGCTTAGCGTATCACTGCGTTGCTGTCGAACAACAGCGATTCAATGCGTATTTAGTATATGATCATGCAGTGTCTGAAGTTCCTTTTCATCGTCAGTTGATGTAATGAATCCTCTGATTATTCACAGCTTGCTCTGTGAACCAGTCTTGTATCAGAAGAGAAAAAAAAGATGTACTATCGCATTCGTTGCCTCTACTCAAATTTTTAAGTCTCCATCTTCATAACTATTGAATGATTATATGACTGACAATATACTGAAGCACTTGGTCATCGGCAAAGTATTTTATACATACTGAACGAATTACCGAGCTTGCTGTCGGTGATTCTAGCACGTGTGTGACATTCAAAATCGTATCTTGGAGCATCTCTCTTTCTCTGTTCTTTGATATTGAAGATAAATATTTGAAAAATTAGTAGGAATATTGTGAATGTCACCCAAAAAGACCACTTCTAATGACTTTCTTTAAACCTTTAGATCTGTTATTTTTCTTTTATTTATTTAAACAACACAATTTGTTATATTTTTTCATAGAGTAGCTCCTAGCCTCGTTCTTGACTCGTAGCTGTGTCAGTGATGAAAATTTTGCTATGATTACATGCATATTAAATCTTTCTAAACTCAATAAAATGTTGTCTTTTGGACTTGAAGCCCTTGCAGCATGACTAGAGACCTGGAATATCTGGGTCTCTTGCCTCGTAAATACACAGTAACTCAGGATGCTGTGATCCAAAATATTGCAGTGAAGGAAATCCGATTTGTATGTGTGATTGTTTAGAAAACAATTCCTATTCCCTATGTACCGCGATTAAGGACTCATATCATAAAAATCGTTTACTCAACTCTATGTCACTTCCTTTCAAAGATATCATTGATATCTTTAAGGCTGACTATAAGAAAGTCGATCTGTATCTTGCTGGCACATGGTGACCGTTTTAGTGATGAATGAAGCAGACACTTAATGACACTTGAAAGCGTCCACACGTTATGTCAATGGACGGAAGATGTAATGATGTTCATTGTCTGTTCATGTGCTTAATAATGATCAATCTCAATGCGTTTGCAGACGCAGTATAGATGACACAGAATCAGCGATAATTCTTTTTTTAGAGATACTAGAATTCACACTATCAGCTCGTTGAATTAGATTTGATTTCAATTAGGACCAATCCTTAGCTATTATTTCCTACTTCAAGTGGCTACATGGAACATTAAAGTTTTGCATTTACCGTTTATTTCGTTTGGAATCAACAGATGTGATAGTAGACTCAATCACAAATCCTCATTCGAAATCACAGAAAATCTAATGATGCTGAATTATTGAAATCATATTTTTGATATAAGATAACAAGCTTAAATTTCTTTGATCGTGCAGACGGGAACATTTACTGGATAGTAAATAACACGAATAGGAAAAGAACAAAAAGTAGTCATCACTGTGATTAGACATGTTTTGTAGGTTGCTCTTTATACCGCAGCGGAAGCACAATATGAAACGACAGTCACTCGGCATCCAGTGAACTCCCGCAGTAATCGCAAAGTGGATATCGTTTCACTTGATTTAATAGCAGGTCATTGACTACCCGTTCATGCATCATTTTGTGATTGTGTTGTTTAGAACCGATCTTTCATTTTGACACAGTAATATCCATTGTTAGTAATCGATTTCGAATCAGCTCGTCTCGTATGCTGAATTTTTCTCGATGATTTAAAATCAAAGTAGTGACATTTGATACAAGAATCATTTTCAATTTCTGATATTTAGTGAACAAGATTTGCGCTTTGAGCACCGGTTTCATCATCATGCAATTATATATTACAACTAGGGCTGTGCGTGCACCAGTTATTTTTCCTTGCACCGTTCACGGTAGATGCACCGAAATGTGCAAAATTTTGACCAGTTAGAAATTTTACTGTGTTGTTTCAATTATGATTAGTTCATTGTATCTTAGTTACTAAGTTACTGCAAATTGATAGAGTGAGAGAGAAAAAAGATGCTTTGAGCATGTAGTATGATTAATCCAACTAAGAGAACAATTCTGAGCTGCTTGCTAATTTCGGACATTTAATTTCTTTATCATGAAAATAAAAACGTAATGAAATCATGATTATATCATAAATGAACCGACGCATTTCCTGATGTTGTATGAAATCTTTCATTAGTGACGAAAGTTAGATAATTCAAATTCATAATAAATCATTCTAGACCAGAACAGCTACTGTTTGATAAGAAAACCTCTTCAGCTACAAGAAAAATCGCAACATTCTAGGGACCAGCATTCTGTCCGAATGACTTCTCGTAGAGATGCTGCTTGAAGCCTAGTAATGTCGAGATGTTGGACGTCTTGTATATAGTAGATTGTGTAGTTCATGGTTTGTAGCAATGTGTAGGTGCGGTGTCATGGCTTTGAATCTTTGAATATTTCTTCATATTATCAAGTACTGTAATTTTCATTATTGACAGAATGTTTTATTATTTCTGCTTTGATTTAGCTTCAAAGAATTTCACTAGAACTATTACAGAGACGTACGGCATAAGCAAAATGGACATTCCTTGCAAGTATTAGCAAAATAGAGTTGAAGAGTCTGTCTCTAATTCCTTTACACTGTTAGAATTGTCCCAGTACTTCATATAGTTTTCATTAAATTCTAGGTGATGTCAACACTTGATGAAAGAACAATTACCGTACTTTTCAGATTTTAAGGACTCAATAACTATCAAAACCATTCTATGGCAGAAACAACTTGTTTTTCAACCTTGTACTGCTAGTGTTTACGGTGAACTTTTGAAACTTTTGATGCACTTGTGCGGCAAGCGCAAATGCTATCGCAATTCATAAGAGGCGATAAAGGATGCAGTACAATTATAAGTAACTGAGATACAAAATAACATTTAGATTAGGACCGGATCAGCATTTGGCGTATAAAAATGTTTTCATATATTCACTTTCAAAAATTTAGTGACGATATTGTAATAGAGATACAAGCAAACTAATAACCTAAACCGCCAAAGATAGTGCCGGCGCGTCACGTAATGATACACCCATCGGATTTTTCAATAACTACGTGCCTCAATTCCTACCTGCCCGCATATGATTCATTCGACCTTGTTTTTGACAGCTAGCTTTCGTTTTTGTCTTAAATTACGTTTGCTAGAAGTACACGCAGTTATTTGAAGTATTCATAATGCTAAAGTTTTCTGATAACTTTGATTGAGTGACCCAATTTTTTGTCTTATCCCATTATACTTTCTGGTGGTGTTCTAGGTATTTACAACGTCTACTCAACAAATCAGTTGATAATCAATATGAAATGAATTGCAAGCGCTTTCTTCTACCACTATCCTGAATTGAATAACCTTATACTTCGTCTCCTTAACAGTGAAGTCGCGATTCATGACATTATTGTGGCTAGATATACTCCTATATTCCTCTTGTATGTACTCATATTTCCCAAGTTAGTGATTCACTGCTGATTGATTTTCAAATAGACGTTTCTTGAGTTCAAAAGAAATTTAAGCGTGCAAAATTTCAGATTGGCAAACTTTTTTTGGGAATATAGATAAACTTTGATAAGGGAAGAAAGGAGAAGAAGTGGTGGGCTTTTAACAACTCTGGCCTTTCGACCGTTATCAAAACTTTGTATGAAATCCTAATGAAACCATAATTATGTTTTGCGTAGCATTCATCATTAGCTTCTTTCTAAAAAAATTGATATCCCCATTAGCGCTAGAACAGAACCAAAGATCACGATTTATACGTATCGACTAGGAGAATGTTTAAATACGTGCATGTTTTGCTAATCCTCTCGCTCTCACTCTTACTCAAGGCCAAATATTCGTTAGCTGAATTGAAAAGCGATTAAAGGCCATCAGATACCTTTCAATGGTGCATCAAAAGTACACGAGTGCATATTTCAAAGTATTGAAGGCCCTTCGACTTTCTAAACGCATTGGCACCCACGCTATGTATGAATCATGTGGAAGTTTCTAATCCTCGTGCGCTAGAACTGAAACAAAAATCACGATTCATGCGTATTAACTTAGCGAATGTATTAGTACGTATATGTTTTCTAAAATCTCCCTCTCACGCAGGGCCAGACGTTCGTTGGCTGAACTTAAAAGCGATAAAAGGCCATCAGATACCTTCAATTGCTTTTCAAATATTCAAAGCCCTTCGACTTTCTTAGCGCATTGGTACTCAAACTATACACTTCTTCGATTATATCCTGCCGGCTTTGTTAAAGAGTGTAGTCTCTGATGTTCGGGGTTTATTCGATGACGGGGTTATTTATAGAACTTCATTCTGTTTTTTTTCATGTCCCACTCTTTTAGTATTTTCTGTCTACAAGTCATGCATCAGAAGCTTCTTGCTATTATTAATGCAGCAGATATCTCTCTCTTTCACACACACACACACATACATACACATCAACAACAACGAGCATCATGATCCGATGGATGTGTGCGGTCAAGTCATATGAGTGACGCTCAATGCGTGATCTGCAAAAAGCATGGAGCTTACATTATTTGGACGCTGAGTTACGGCAAATTCGTCTTGTGGTCAGTAAGCTGCAAAGAATGACAAGCTGACACTGCTGGAGGAAAATGATGGATGGGGCTCATGTACTTCGACCCTCGATCTGCTCAGTGGATGAGACATAGCCTCAAATCTGCCCGTCACAGTCGATATGAAGGATAGGAGTAATAGCTGATAAAAAAAATGAAGCTTTTACGTCACTACTCCCCATACTTGGGGCTTGGACGGTGCTGACATAGTCAGACTTATGGAGCGTTGTGGTACTTTTAGTCCGGATGCCCTTCCTGCCGACTTCCAATGACACTTTCGGGACTCGACCCCTGGACCAAAAGATCGCTAGGCCAAGCACTGAACCACTGTGCCACGGAGACCACTATAGCTGTCACAACGGAGTAATAGCTGATAGTTAGGCAAAATTCATTTTCCCTCAATTCTTTGACCCGAGGCCACATTAGGAGGGGGAAGAGGCAAGGATTAACGATTACAAAGACGATGGCATCTCCACAGATAGAGGGACGACCTTTCAGTCAGTCAGTTATATTCAAATGGATTTGAATCGAAGAAATACGGTACGAAGAATTAGCTCAACCTGATCGGCTGGTGAAATTCCCTTCTGTCGGTGAGCGAGTCGAAATGCCATGTAATGAACATCATAAAAATTCAATTCGGCTGCACCCCCGATCTTTGACCCCAACTCTCCTATAGAATGAGGCGTACGTTTTTCTTGTGATTTAAAGGGGAAACAATATATTGTCAATATTGTTAAAGCAAGCCTCAAAGTGTCTTTTTTCTATATAACCCTCGCCGTTCTCATCGTCCACCTGTCTTAATGCTGAAGTGGTATACTTCGTTTGTCCGTTTCATATTGAC
Source organism: Prostheceraeus crozeri (assembly GCA_907163375.1). Taxonomy (NCBI): domain Eukaryota; kingdom Metazoa; phylum Platyhelminthes; order Polycladida; family Euryleptidae; genus Prostheceraeus; species Prostheceraeus crozeri. The sequence goes on along the minus strand of CAJQUW010009011.1, from coordinate 137,016 downwards.
TTACTCATGTACTTTTATTGCATATGAGCATAGCTGATTATCTTCAGAAAAATTCTTACTTCTGTGGAAAAGATAGCTTACCGGATTTTTGCACTCCAGCATGATCACTTATTGCTGGTGCTTCAAAATCATCAGAAAAAGTATTTGCTTCTGTTCAGCAGAATGATTGGCATCCTCTGCGTGATTTATTTGAAATCCAGGTTCACTAGTTGTCTGCATTGCCCGTCTGAGATAAACCGCTTTGCCAGGTCTTTCATAAATTTTTGTAAAAGATCTTACCATATTTTCTAAAGTTAATAATTTTAATGTGGCCTTTCTTGTGAAATCCTTTTTTACTGTCATCCGTCAATAGTGCTGTGCTCACCGAATCTGTGATTGTGAGGCAATGAAGTCTTCTTAGCTATCCTTTTCATTTGCTGATTTTTCATATCCATTCCCAATCGCTGGTGCTAAAGTTTCATCGATGAATAGTACAACTAAATGTATTACCACTCTAGAAATTCATTTACGTAATTTATGTGGTAAAACTTATTGTACATGAGCTTGATGATACACCTTCATAGGTAATACACCTATCTTTATACCCTCCCGTTCTGATAAAGTCCATGTTCGTCAACCAGTGATCCTTGTTTTGTGGACAATGCTTTTTTGTGACGAACATACTTTAATGTACCCATGCTTATTTATGGTGAAAAGTTTTTACAAAAGTAGAATTAAACCTACAGAAAACCTATTTCGACTTAAAGCGACTTATGTCAGAATTGCAAGTATTATCGGAATATTCCGCATACACACCAAGAATACATGAACTCGTAGTTGGATTGATATGCAGTAGCGTATATAGTAAGTGCAATTTAAAATTTTGAGGTTATCATCATAACTCCAAACATGCGTGTACATAGTGCTGAAGTGTATTTTTGAAAATGGATTTCGCTCCCAGGGTCAGTAATATTAATATTTTTTACATTTTTGCTCCTTATTTTTACTTCTTAAAGGTTGTTTCTGCGCATGCGATGCTATGCTACATCATTTTTACATATTTTTGATTTGTCTGGGTAGTATGTCTGAATCTGCACTGAATATTGCACTTCAAGCAATTTGTTCGATTTGACGTCATAAGTTCTTAAGAATCGGATATAGCCGCTATTTATGATTCCTGAATATATATAGACCCATGCATTCTTGCTTTCACTATTAAATGAATGAAAATAAACCCTGTTTCAGGTGGTGCCAGTGGTCGTCGATGGGGTCTTGGTGAGCTGGAATACGAAGCGTTGATGCGTCAGCTGGATAATGCCGGATATCGCACAGGTTATCCTTACAGACAAGTGGATGTAAGCAACGCTGGTTCTGGGCGACGACCTGCCGATCGCGATGACGTCGAAATTCCCCCAGCCAGCTCTTCCTCTGCGTATCTTTACGCCGATGAAGAAGAACGCAGCCGAATAATGTAAGTTCTATATCTGGGAAGTGCAAATTGTTTTGTCGATACCCTGGCTCGCAACAAAGCATCATGGAAATAGATGATGAATTTCATTATGGCTGTCTCATATAGTCGTTCACGATGTGTAAGACTTCCTGCTTGCAAGGCAAACACCGACACGAGACAAATGTCTATATTTGGTGATGGAAGTGATGAAAGTGTGGATCTAGACTTGTGCCCTGTTTTATGAATGTGAAGGGTTGTTCATTGATTGTAATTTTTGTGAGATAAGTCGTACTGTATTAGCTTTGTGCTGCATTTGCCATTTTCTTTATCTCTACACGTTGGAGGTTTCATGAACATCTTGAATATGATGTAGATCAGATTGTTCACAACATAAGGTGACGACTCGTGAATTAGTCGCAAAGCCATGAATAGGTAAATATGCCAGGCACAGCAGAAAAAATAAGCCACTCAGTGGCATATCAGAAGAGAATTCCCTTCCTTCATGTTTTCACAAATTTGAAGATCAGACGCCGATATAGGGGTCGCCTTGAATTTGCAAAATGAAAAAAGGGTCGCGGCCCAAAACGGTTAAGAAGCAATTTGTAGACCATATTTAAACTGATAATTAGACCTTTCCAGTGAGGATGATGTGATTATATTATTGTTTGCTGAAATTATGTGGCCATCTGTCCTTCACCTATTTTGTAATTCCTTCCTGCTAGTTGATTGACCTTTGGGATATGGTGATAGCGGAGTTTTTTCAGTTTGAAAAGTTGCTGAGTCAGGTAGACCTATACTTCAGTTGAAATCTAAAGATAATACAGATTAATGATGGAATTCGCAGTACAACTCTAGAAATTGTCCTTTAGAACTTAGCTCTGTCTCTCAGCTTGTCATTCACAACATCCAAAATCGCACATTGACGGAGTGATAGTGATGCAGATAATGAAGTTGAAATAGTAATACATGCAGTGAGTATTTAAGGGAGTGACTACATGACATAGTGAGAGCCTATACAGAATGTCTCTGCATCCATGGCTTGCCTCGTATCGACAACCAAGTTCGATTCGCGGACCGCTCGTTTCGTTTTCTGCTTTGTATTATTCTAGCTGTCAGTTGCAAGTTGTGCTCTGATAGTGTCAAAGTGGTTTACTATCTAAGAGTGTCTGCTGAATACTTTAAACATAAATTAATTAATAAGTCTGCTGCAGTTTAAGCGCTTCATAGATTGGTGGTGACTTCCTTTCATCTGTTGATTCATTTTTTGTTTGCTAACGCAGGGATGTTAGTTTACATGCAGACTTGTGAGCGAAGAATGACTTTTATCTTCTATAAATAAGATATGAAATTTCAGGCTTCGGATCGATTGAACGGAAGCTCTTCGATAAGGAGCTGCATATATTTTTATCACGCAATTTAGCCATTCTGAACATATTTTCGTGACACTGACGACTGAAAGTTAGTGTTGACTTTTTCACTACGACATTCATAAGAGGTTTATTGCAAGAGTGATACATTTACCTCATCGGTAATTTTGTCGAATGATAATACGTCAGTCGTTCTGTAACACCCCGAGAGTTGGACAGGATGAAATGCGCATGTTTGTTTTAAGCTCAGTTTTTTCCTACCGTCGGGAGTTGCCATTAAAATGATTGAAATTTGCTGATTTTTCCTAAGTTTTGACTGTCGAACTTGCATCTTCAAAATTAACTACATGCACACACACCGTATTTTTCAATTAATGACATTTTAATGGCTCGTTCACACTAGCACTGTAATGGTAAATTGAAATAAAATTGCTCTAAATGTTCATACTAGCCTGATTTTCTCAGTGAGAAACGAGATCGATAACAGAACGATTTTCTTAAACGATAAAATATCGTTCAATATGATTTCGCTGAATAGGAGTAATCGATAGGACGATGATGCAGTCTGACAAACCCTTGCATATAGATTACATGGAGGCATTCTAAAAATGAAGGTATTGCTAAATATGCAGCACTGATAATGTAAATCTCAAAACTGTGTGCATATACATCATTGCACAAGTTATTACACTGCAATTATGAAGGAATGTTCTTGGAAAGCTACATCTTCCTAGAGATTATCATGGTATTCAGGAATTCACAGGAACTGTTAGACGTGTCTTGAATGATATCTCATCGAACAATACGCACAATGGGGATGAAGCCGTTATTAATGAGATGGAGTTATTTTTGTTCCCAGCAATAAGTCGAAAAAATTAGTGGGCATGGATGAAGCGTCCTATGATAACTTGATGGATGCACAAATGGATAATTTCAAGGAGGCGCGTTTTGTGCAACCAGTTTTTGTCCGGAATTCGTTCAATTAGAAAATCAATGACATTGCCAGAAGTTATCCGAGTCTGACTGGAGTATTCTCGAAGGTGATGCGCAGTGATCCTATTCCAAGTAATTTAAAATATTCTCCCGAATGATCACTAGGATGGACCTCTAAAAGCTCCTCCGATTGCTCCTGCAACAAAGTTATTGAAATTACTTCCACGAATACTAAATCCGCTCTTTGATAGAAACATTTCGGCGCATATTGATTCATCTGAGGAATTCTCGAGATGCTTGAGTTCATTCACATTGAAAGACGAGCATCGATTCTGCTCATTAGACATAGTTAATTTATATGGCTCTATACATGTTGATGATGGAATTTTCCAGGGTGCAGTGTCGGTCGTATCGGACTTTTTCGAGTTGCACAAGAACGAGCCGTCATTTGAAGTTCTCTCCAAGCAGCATTTTTCGGAGTTGTTGAGATTGAGTCTTACTTCGGATATCATTCAAATAAAGGGCAAAGCATACAAGCAAGCGAGCGGTCTACAAATGGGTAAGTGTGTCTTGTGCAGCAGCAATAATTTTCATGAATTAGCCTATACAGAAAAACAAATTTTGCAGCAATTACAAGGAATAGTCCTGTGGAAAAGATACATTGATGATATAGGCCTATTTGTTGTGACAGAGAACATGGAAGATAATCAATTATTGACTGTATACAATGACATCCATCCGAATGCTCAATTTACAATGTAGCAATCTGACAATGGTACTTACATACCTGGATTTATTAGTGATGAGGGCGGGAGATAGATTCTCGTTCTCACTGTACGCTAAACCGTATGATTCTTGGTCAGCAATACCATGGATATCGAACCAGGCTAAAAGACAGATCATGAACATCATGAGGAATGAAATTTGGAGAGCATTTTGCAATAGTTCCGACAATGAAATGAAAGCCAGGAGTTAGAGCATTATAGTCTCACGTTTTCATGGGTATCCGAAGAAGCTGATAAGAAATAATGTGAGGAGAGTGAGAAAAGAACTATGAGAAGACAAAGGAAGATGTAGTGGTAATACCAGATTATTTTTGACTTTGCCCTATTCGGGAGAGAAATTGGGTCACTGAGAAAGACGGGTCTGAACCAGTTCATATCAGTCAATTTCAAGTGCCGTACATAATATCTATTCTACGTACTGGCAGGAGGAAAGTGTCCATGGATGTGAGAATTGTGTGGTCTGTCAAAGTGGATCAAACCATGATATCTGCAACGTCAAATTCTGAGCCTACGAAATACAACGCAAATTTTGTTCGGTAAAGTATATCGGTGAAACGAAGAGAAGTATCAGGTCAAGATTAAAAGAGCATTTATCATCATCGAATTCGTTAGTGCATAGACATCTCATTTCACATAGCAGCGGTCCGACCTTCGCCGCAATTTCATGGAATATCATTCATCGTGGACTGAAAAATACTAAAAAAATAAGGCAAGTGCTTGAGGAACGAGAGATCCGCTTCAAGAATCCCTTTATAAATGTCCAACATTCAGTGTACTGACTCTTGACTCTTGAGAAAGCCTACGGCGAAATATCGAGTGTTTGATTTGATTTTATGTTTATAATACAGATCGGTCGAAGGAAGTAATTTTTTTCATTATATACATAGATGGAAACGACATTATACCGGTCTTACAGATGGCCTAAAATGACTTAAATTTTCAGTTTTGACCTAAATTGGCCCAATTTTATGTATACCTAGACCTAAAATAACCTAGGTTTTTATTGCGAGCATAATGTAGAAAGAATCTGTTAAACGGTCTTTTTCACATTTTAATTGTTTTTTTGTTTCAATCTTTACTTTCACCTTGTCATAGCATGTATCATTTGCTTTCTTATATTGCGGTTGATTCACGCAAAGCTTAGAAATTTCAAATTCAAAGACCTCTACATAGAATGGGCAGATTTCTGTACACCAATCGGCAGTTAACTAAGCAGTCCATCTCTGAAAGCAGAGTAGCCTACTTTGCTTCTGGATTGCAATTCTGTCCTAATTCATAAGATTTCATGTCACAGAGGATTCAGCGAATGATATATTTTTGCAAGAAAAATGGGAATGATGATATGAATTCACAGCATTGACAGATTTCACTGGACGTTCTGATTGTCCGGATTTTTTTCCAGAGTTTTACAGAGTTTCTTTAAAAGTGCAATTCATTGAGTGTAGCAGCCTGATGAAGCCACGAAAATTGACCTTTGATTATGCTGTTGGAAACAATTAGTATGACCCTAAACTTCACAATAAAACATGTACATTGTCCCTTTGAATTATCTTATTTTAGGAATTTCATTCAATCATATCCATGTTGTGGAGAAGGAAAACGGATATGGTGAGTTGGAATGTGTATCAGAGGCGTTCAAATTTTCCGCCGAAGCCTTAGTCAGGTAGTGCAGATTTAATTGACTGGCCTGACGTGTACTATGCCAGTATGTACTTGACAATTGATTCGACTGAAAATTTGTGGGTTTCTAGTGCACATTCGACTAACCAAAATCGCTGACAAAATGCCGTATATCCGTTTTATATCTTGAGATGTTCTTCAACCTTCTCTGCAGGGTTGCCAGATGTCCGCCCGAAACTCCTTAAGATCTCCATGTAAACATTGATTTTTACGTTCATCATCAGACAAGATAAGATCTTTAATAGTTGGTGCCGGTAGCCCAGATGTTTTGGATTTCGCTGCCTTTAATCGATGCATATTCATTCACAAAATTATTCATAATGTCCTGAACGCGTACCTGGAGAACAGAACTAACGCGCGCCTTGTTTATGATTGTAGGCTTTAGGTCACCTAGTTCATTGCGAAACGAATTTCGAACTTTGATTAATCAATCAAGTATCAGGTGATACAAATGATTGTTGTTGATGATTTCATGTATTTTTTATTATCATTTAGGCATCCGGATTATTTTTGGGATAGTATCGGCTACCCTGAATTCGCCTCTTGGTCATTTCCTACCACGGCTGCCACGAATTGAAAGCAGAAATCATCGAATGTTCTGATAACGCCTCTTATTTGAATTGTTTCACGACAAAACATACAGCCTTTCCCAGTACATAATTAATGAGTTTGTACTTCATGATGATATTTATGTAACATAACATGAAGTTTTATACATCGAAGTTCAGTTGAATATCTATAGATAGAGAATGACAACTATCAAGTCAATCAACGACACCAACATCCTTGATGAACCATCAGCGTGTCCTAGTGAAGAAGGTGCGAGCTCGTCCCACCGCCGATTTTGGTTCGATTCCTAGGTCGGGCGAGTGTGGTTGGGGAAACAAGAGTGTTGGTGTCGTTTATTGACTTAATAGGTGTCATTCTCTATAGATATTCAATGTACTGCGATAAACCTTTGTTGTCGAAGTTCAGTTGTGTTTTAAGCATTCCATTTTCAGGGATATCAGAGCACTTGCTCTGTAACAGCTATTCAATGAAGTATCTACAGATTTTTCTTGGAACGTCGAACTCATTTGACGCGTGCTTTTTTGAGATGGTCGCTTGGCAGAGAAGGCTTCGACAGTCAAAGAGATGTTTGCTGCAATGCGATTGGCCATTGATTGCCTGTACCCTTATCAGGGTTCGTACAGACCCTCGAAAATCACGATTTTTTTTCGAGGGTATCGAAAACCCTCGAATATCTGTATTTCTTTCGAGAAACCCTCGAAATATCGATGCCCGAAATATGTCTGTGAGACTTTTGCTTTTTTTAGAGAATATTTTCTTCAAAATTTACAAAATGACATCTTATGAAATGTAATATTCAACATGTATGAATGTTGTATGCTAGTAGCAATTTAGGAAATTTATTGGAGTTAACTAATTCTTATAGTCAACCATACCTAACATCTTCATCTTTCTTTCAGGTTAGCATTGGCATTACCGACTGAACTTGTCACTATTTCAGCTGATTTTAAACTGTCTTTTCAGACGTAGCCAGATCTCCGGTTTTAATGATTCGCATCCAGTCGATTGAGACTCAAAAATTTGATTCAAGCGATGTTGCCACACTGATTATGAATGATATATACCGGTAGATATACACTGAGGATATTTCGTGATCGAGAATTTTGGTCACTATATCATCCTTCCTTGAGTGGTAATCGGGAATCGTAAACGGAATCCACCATAACGAATCTCGTCCAACTTGATGTGCATGAAATTGAACATCACGTGAAGATCGGGAAGGTTGATCCCGGTTTTACAGCTGACACAATGCTGAGACATTTAGTCAACAGTGGGTCAGTCACGAAAGACTCGGCGATGAAGTTTCGAGCAGAAACCAAAATGTTGCTAATTGAAATTATCGAAAAGATACTCGACAAATCTCCGTTGAAGGTCAGTTTCGTAAGGAACCTATCATGCTTGGATCCAAATAAAATGTCAAATGAACCCTATGGATGTATAACTAAGTTCAAGAGTGTTCTAGTGAATTTGGCAAATATAAGAAAAGTTAGCATAAAAGACTGTGATACTATTTTGAACGAATTCAAAAGGTTTCTGCATGATGATGTTGTTCCGCACAAGTCAAACTTTCTCGACTTTCAGCGTGACAAAGAAGATCGAATCGATGTATTCCTTCAGTCAACAATGAAGAAATATTCTGATCTTTGGAAGGTGGTATCAAGTCTTCTGCTCCTTTCTCATGGCCAGGCTACTGTCGAGAGAGAATTTTCTATTAATAAAGAGGTTGAAGTTGTCAATCTTCAAGAAAAGATTTTTCAATCACTTCGGTTGATAGTTGACTATGTTCGGACAATCGGAAAAATTGAAGATGTTCCTTTGACAAAAGAGCTATTGCGTTCATGTTCAGCCAGTAGAATGCGCTACCAGGGCTACCTCACACAATGGGCCAGGAAGACAGAAAATAATGAATCGAAAAACAAACGCAAGCGTTCATTGGATGAAGTCGATGAACTGCGGGAAAAGAAGAGGTGTTTAACGCTTGAAATTGAAGACTTATTATCCAGTGCTGATGAATTGGCCAAAAAAGCCGAAGAAGACAAGAATTTTGCTCTTCTTACAAGAAGCAACGCGTTTCGGGATAGTTCTTCCGATAAAAAGCAGCAGCTCATTGTATTGACATCTTCTTTGGATGCAAAGATGAAAGACTTAAAGGGCATGCAGTTTGCTATATATACCATCTGCGTATTACTAGCTTATTCTAGTTACTAATTGGATTATGTAGTTTTGTACTCTATCTGGTATCTAGAATCATTGTTTGATAAGATTTTTTGAGTAATTGTTTTTTAGAATATGTAAATTTCTAGCCGATCGAATTATTTTTGCTTTATTTTGTTTGGGTGTAATTCATCGTTATGAATATTGGACTGAGATTTAGAAAAAACGCATGAATCACATCGTTACATGCAATTATTGTTTTTATGTAATTATTTAGATTGTAATTTTACTCTCGTTATTTTTGTTAAAACTGAGAACCATCGAGTTTGTGTATTTTTTGTAAGATTTCCTTTTTATCGTGACAATATATGCATACATCTAATAGGATAAAGTAGCTTTCCTTTTCAATTATGGAACTAAATTTTGTTTTCTCTTGCGTAGAGAATTTTTTACGGTGCATAAAATTCGGTATTGTAAATGCGGTATTAATTTAGGATATGCCAATTATCTAAGGATGACGTGTTAAGCCTTATTGATGTCAAACAGTGCTATTATTGAGTATAAGTGATACCCTCGAAAATGTGTTGAATGATACCCTCGAAAATTCATCCTCAGTCTCTGTACGAACCCTGCCTTATACAGCTGGAAGGTACCCTTATACAGCTCTTATGCTAGAGACGCTTTCTTGTAAGCCTGCATCTACTTAATGGATGTGCTTCTAGGATGAGCGCTTGCGTTGTGTATGTTAAATCATCTATTGTAAATTATCCGATTGACCATTGTGGATCATGCATCCTTCAGCGAAGAACAATGAGGGAGTTGTGTTGTAGTTTGGTAATAATTTACAAAGCAATTATTGCTGGTAATTCCGGAAAATGGAATGCTAAAAACAAGTGAAGTTCGATGAATGAAAAAACCAAGACTACGTTACATGATAATGCTGTATGTCGACTCAGTGCCGTCATGAAGCTCAATTCAACAGTTCAATTTACATGTAGGTTCCGTTTCCGTCACGTTTGGAGGTCATGAAGCACAAAATCATTAATGTTGGTTTGGAAAAGTTATGTTTATACACGAAACTATTCTTTGATTTCTGCTTTTAATTAAATATGTCATTTATCCTAGTCGTGGCAAGACATTGCATCAATCCGCCTTTCTGTCAAGAAGCATCATTTACCAAACCCTACATAACATAGAAGTTCTTTAATTTGGACAAAATTGCAAACTAAAAAACAAAATGGGTGTTTTGTCCTCCGAAATACCGATTGGTTTACAAAAATCTACCTATCAAGGGATATTTGAATTTGAAATTAGAAAGCCTTAGGACCACCTTGTAGAGTCAGTGCAGAGCAGAGTCATTGGCTGCAAAAAGGGTTGTCACCTTCAAAGAAATACACAACACATGTATTCGATATATGTACTAGAATCAGGCGTTCAGTTTATCAACTAGATATGATAAGAAATTTCAATCTCGATAATGCGCCTAAAAAATCAAAAATATCCACAATATTCAAAAAAAATTGCCGTGAGCCGGAGAGGACTTCCTATTTATAGTCACAGAATTATATTGTTTAAGCGAATCACTTTGCTAGAAGTGCAAACCGATTCAAAACGATGGCACATGCAAGAACTTACTAAGTAGGCAAAAAGAAATTTTCATTGCCTTACAGAGATATGAAAGCCAAGAGTCACAGTAGTTAGTAGCCGCGACTGTATGTAGTCTTTTCATCATTATAATGGTATGGCACCATTAGTATACTAATGGTGCATTATGTTGTCAATCTACTAATTTTGCCTGTGAACGATTATGAGTAGACACAATATATGTGCAATTTACATCGGATTTGATTATTAATTACAACCTAAAAACCTAAATTTTCCACCCAAACCTATAAAGCCTAAAATTTTACATTTTTCTGTTTTGGGGCCTGCATTATCTATTTACTTGAGTTCGTAGCTTCGAATGCAGTAGCTGCGGCAAGAAGTGCGGATGCTGTTACTAACTCCTGACTAGATGTACGGCTAATAAACAATATCGGCTATTATCTGAAGAAATACAGGTCATGAGATAGCCAGCAGCATCAGTGTTCAATTCAAACAAGATTGCAAACATTGGGAGAGATTTTTTCTTTGGCATTCATTATAACAAACAAGAGATTCATCGATTATTTAGTTGATTGTGTGTTATTATAAATGCAAATTCACTAGCAGTTTTCCGGAAGCATGTGGTTTTAGTCCTAATGAATTGAAACGTGGCTCTTGGCTCCTTCCTTCCAAACGTTCCTTTACCAAAAACTAGAAATTACAATTTGCAGTTCTCGGACGTTCCGGTAATATTCCCTTCGTCAGTGGCTTTCACTCACAAAAGCTAACGACGACAGGATTGGCATTAGCATTTTCAGTAAATCTAGTGTCGGAGACTATGTAGCGGGCTTCAGTGATAAATATCCTTTCGACGAGACGAGACGAGACATTCGCTGAAAAAGACAATTTCCTTAGTCATACAGCATCGTCGACTGCAGCACTCTAATATGCTGCTGAGTGTACATGTATATGGGATGTGATTATCGGCCAAGAATGCTTCGAAAAATTCTTTGAGGGACGTCGTATGTACTGCGAAGCACTATGCGCGGGCTTTTGTTGTCCATTCATGACTCCGTGAAATTGAATACGGTGCTGTTTTGTTGACTGAATTATCTATGCCACGACATCACACATCAGTATGATGTCAGTAATGGACATCGTTTGTTAGAGATTGATGGAGTCAAAGATATTATTGAGTATCTGATAGAAATCGATTTGTCGGTTAAGGCATTTAAGGTCTTTGTGCTTTTTGTACATCGCGGCGGCTATTGTATTCTATTGTGCTTGTTCGGATAAAGTTCTCGCCTGATGCAGTAGCTCTTGCGAGCGATTAGGTGTCTAGGTTGAATATGCTCAATTAGTCCAGGCAATCTGCAAGGAATTTCACTTCAACCTGACATATGCAATAGTTTCAAGAGTTGGCTCATCTTGTAGAGAAAAAAATCTCTTATCAACAAAAAACCCCTGAATTTTCCAATCGAAGTCACGAGTATTTTGAAATATAAAAACGCACTCCAATGAAATCGCTGACAAATGGCAGCAGCCAATCAAAATGAAGCGCTGCAGCTTTTTCTCATTTACTGCATTTACGATTCACATGGCTCTCACCAGTACCAGCCATTTTTCTGTATTATGTCCTTTCCAATCTGCTAGGTCTCTCATAGTTCAAGAATGCTTCCATCTATCTGCAGATAGAAACTGATGCAGATTTGTACAAGCAAAGCTACAAATTTGCGAGTTTTGCCATCAATAAACTATGACTTTTTGCAACTAACGTCTTGTGAAAACGCATGCCTGCTCTAGCTGCTAGTTCAAAAACGCGTTTACGTACTCTTGTCTTGTAGATAACTTTCTTAGATACATGTGGGATGTAAATTGATAAGATTTGCATGAGTTGGGACAATTTTTCCATTTCCAAGCGAAGCATTTTTGCAAGTACTCTTGTGAATATGCGTAGAAATTAAAGCATCTAAATCAAAAACGTCTGCGCACGCTTGTCATATAATACACATTCTAAAACAACTGTAGATGTAAATTGATGCAAATTTGCCTATGGAAAGAGAAAAAATCTCCGAGTGTTTCTATCACTATAACATTCTCTTTACCAACAACTCTCATTAAAACGCATAGAATTTCAAATTTCTAGATGAAAAATATCAAAATGTGTATTATATGACAAGCGTGCGCAGACGTGTTTTTGATTTAGATGCTTTAATTTCTACGCATATTCACAAGAGTACTTGCAAAAATGCTTCGCTTGTAAATGGAAAAATTGTCCCAACTCATGCAAATCTTATCACTTTACATCCCACAGGTACCTAAGAAAGTTATCTACAAGACAAGAGTACGTAAACGCGTTTTTGAACTAGCAGCTAGAGCAGGTATGCGTTTTCACAAGACGTTAGTTGCAAAAAGTCATAGTTTATTGATGGCAAAACTCGCAAATTTGTAGCTTTGCTTGTACAAATCTGCATCAGTTTCTATCTGCAGATAGATGGAAGTATTCTTGAATTATGAGAGACCTAGCCGCTTAGAAAGGACATAATTCAGAAAAATGGCTGGTACTGGTGAGAGCGATGTGGAAGGTGAATGCAGTAAATGAGACAAAGCTGCAGCGCTTCATTTTGATTGGCTGCTTAGATTAGCCAACTTTTCAATCTATTGCAATTTCTTGCCGGTTAAAACATGTATTGCTTGGATTAATTTCTTGGTGACGCCTCAGTGTGGGGTCACTCGCACACTGAACAGATGGATTGTCATCTATCAATCGGTCAATTAATCATTTGACATCATCATCATCATCATCATACGTTTAACGTCCCTTTTTCCGCCGTTGGCTGGGTTGGACGGTTTCCTCTGATGGCAGTTCTCCATCTTCCACGATCCTTGCAGTGATCCTCGCAGAGACCCAATCTCCTGCAATCCCCACGAACAGTTTCTTCCCAGGTGGTACGAGGTCGACCTCTGATCTTCCGTCCTGGTATTTCGATCTTCCACACCTTCTTTACCCAATCTTCATCTGGCTTCCGAACTACATGGCCATACCATCGCAGTCGCCTTCTTCTCATGGCTTCTTCTACTCCAACCAAGTCAAGCCTTTGGAGGAGCTCTTCGCTGGAGATTCGATCTCGAAGGGAAACACCACAAAGCCACCTGACCATTCTTCTTTCGGCTCTTACCATCTTCATTTTGTTTTCTGTCTTCATGGCCCATGTCTCACTGCCGTACAACATTCTGCTCCTCACACAGGCTTCGTAAACCTTCCCCTTCATCCAGAGAGGTGTCCCTCTTGAAGCCAGGAATGGTAACCACCGCCATCCAACATGTCCCCAAGATAGCAGAACCTGTTCACCACTTCGTAACGCTGCCCTGCCACATCCACTTCTATTCCGTCACCCATCTTCGTTGCTGATGATATGTCACCTTTACATCGTTTGCATGCAAATCCCCTTGCGGTAGCTGATGTTATGCGTCCTTTCACGCCACTACATCTCTTGTGTATCCATCTACCGCAGTCCGTGCATCTTATGGAATTTGCACCAACTCCTTTGTTGCACACACCACATGGATAGATTCCCGATCGATCTGTATTGCCTGCTCCATCTGAAGATACCATCATCTTCGTCTTTTCGCTGTTCACCTTCAGACCCTTCGCCTCCAAACATGTCTTCCACTTCACAACTTTCTCCATGAGTTCCGCCTCGCTCCTTGCCATGATCACCAAGTCGTCAGCAAAGAGAACTTCCCAAGGCAAGCCTTCTCTGGTTTCCGACGAGATTGCATCCATGACAATAGCGAAAAGCAGAGTGCTAAGGGCGGAACCCTGGTGCACTCCCACGGTCACCTCAAAGCTGTCGCTCCCGCCTCCACCGAACGCCACTGATGTCCTCGCATCTGTATACAGAGCCATCACAGCCTTCACTAGCCATTCTTCAACTCCAGATCTTCGGAGAGACCACATCACAATCTTCCTTGGCACCCGGTCGAATGCCTTCTCTAGGTCAACAAAGGAGAGATACAAATCGGACTTCCTCGCCAAACACTTCTCCTGGAGCTGCCTAACGATAAAAATCGCATCAGTAGTTCCCTTCCCGGGCATGAATCCAAACTGCATCGAGTCGATATCAACCTGCGCTCTGATCCGCCTCTCCAACACACGTTCGTATATCTTCAATGCATGTTCTGTTATCTTTATCCCTCTATACGACCCACAACAGAGGGGATCGCCCTTTCCTTTGAAGATTGGTATCAGCATACTCATCTTCCAGTCAGCTGGAATTTGACCTTCCTCAAGAATTGCATTGCAAAAACTGGCTAGCCACTTCGAAGAGAGGGCTCCACATGCCGTCATCATCTCCACTGTCACACCAGAAGGACCAGCCGCTTTGCCCAGAGATGACTCTTTCAAAGCACTTTCGAACTCTGAAATTTCAAGCCGACAACACGGTCCTTGAACGGGGTCACTTTCTGCAACGCCATCCCAATCATTCTCGATGTTCATCAACCTTTCCATATGCTGCTTCTAAACTGTCATCACCTCTTCTTTCGTCGCAACTATGTCTCCGTGCTCATTTTTCATGCATGTTGGGCCGATCACATCTCTACTTTCCCTCGCTTTTTGCTTTGCAACTTTGAAGAATGTCTTCTTCCCCTTCTCGTTCGTCATTTGCTGTGCCAGCTCTTTAAGCTTTTCCTCCTGTGCGTTCCACACCATTCTGCGTGCACTCCGCTTCGCTGTCCGGTAGGCTTCAAGATCTTCGTTGGTGCCCGACTTTTTCCATTTCAACCACAGACTGCGCTTCAACTCCACCGCATGTGCTACTTCATCGCACCACCACCATGTCTCCTTGTGCCTCGCTGGCCCTTTCGTGCGCCCACACACTCCATCAGCTGTTTGGAGCCAAACTTGCTTCATGCCCTTCCATTTCATCTCCACACCGGACGCATCAGTGACCTCGCGTTCTCTCTTGCTGACCAGCTCTAGGAAAGCGGCACCGATCTCTGGCTTCGTCAGTTCCCAAACCTTCAGTTTTGGCACAAACTTCCTCTTCAACTTCACTCTTGTTCTCATTTCGATGTCGGCTACGACAAGACGGTGCTGAGACACGCATTCTTCACTTGCAATCACCTTCACATCTTTTACGGTCTTCCGATCCTCTTTCCTCAACATCACATAATTTATCTGGCTGCAAGCATTTCCTGAGGCATACGTAATTAGATGATTAGTAGACTTATTGTAGAATGTGTTGCACACCACCATTTGAGTCGCACTTCCGAACTCCAGAATGCTCTCTCCTTCTGTGTTTCTCACACCATACCCAAATCCTCCATGGACGCCATCGAAACCATCAGCGGTGCTTCCCACATGTCCATTTAAGTCTCCTCCAAGAAGAATAGACTCAGACGAGGGTATGTCACTAACAGTTTCATGCATCAGGTCCCAGAACTGCAGTTTCTCGGCAATACTCCTTCCAGATTGTGGCGCATAGGCTGAGATGACATTGGCGATGCGATGACCCATCACCAGCTTAACCACTAGAATCCTCTCGTTGACTCTCTTCACGCTTACGACTTGCTCGGCAAACTTCTCTGCAACGAGCACTCCAACTCCCGACGTACCACCCGAGCAACCTTGCCAGAAGAACTTGAACCGTGAACCTGACGATCCCAGCCAACGAGCACTACCTCCTTTCCATCTGCTCTCCTGGACACAACATACTTCGACCTTTCTTCTCCTCAAGACCTCCACCACCTCTCCTGACCTCTTCGACATACTGCCCACATTCCATGAGCCAAATCTCATGATTAACTTTTGATTATCGTCCCGGTGATTCTTCGCACCCCCTTCCTAGTTAAAGGCTGCCGGGCACTGGGGGCCATTCCATTTCGAACTGTCATCATGTTGAGTTTTTGGTGCTGAATTTTTACCGACCGCATGCCCTTGCTGACGCCAACCACAGTTCTAAGCGGTGGGCCTAGCCTTTCCAAGCCAAAAGACTGGAGTACCTACAAGGCAGCAGGTTTAACCACAGTTCTAAGCGGTGGGTCTAGCCTTTCCTAGCCAAAAGACTGGAGTACCTACAAGGCAGCAGGATTGCTTGGCACAAGCACTTCAATCACAGGAGTGGAGACCAGGACTACCAGCGGGACATGTTCCGGTGCCATCGGGCCCAGACCTGGGGTAAGGTGCTACTCCTCCTCCTGCGATCGGGGATGCATTTTTACGTCATGCCCAGGACCTACCGCCACTCAGTAGCAAGCAAACCATCTAGTCAAGCAAATCTCAACATTTATGAAAACCATGCCAAGATTTACGAATTGTCATTTTGATCTTGGCCTTTTATGGAACGAAACTGTCAACAAAACAGCCTCGTTGCCACAGGCCCCTCAACGTCGACAATTTCGAAGTCATAAAATGATTTTTCTTTCGATGATTCTGAAGGCTTTGATAGCTGAATGATTTAAATATTAAGAGGTTGTTGTTGCTGATTGGTGCATCATGTAGCAGTGTGAAAATCTAAGATTTATTAAATTTGAGCGCATTTGTGTCCAATGATTTCTGCCTTACATTTTAGCTCTAATTTTCATGACTTGTTACCAAACAGTTTAGTTTGCTAACCTATATACTTAAATTCATGCTTGCGATAAATCTCGAAATGCTGTTATATTATGATTTATAAACAAGACTCGTTCTAATTTTTCTTATAATAAAATGGCGCATATGACACGTAATGAACCTTACCCAGTTATGGTACAACTATGCATGAATGATTACTGCTTTACACGTCAAAATCGTGTTGCAACGCTTTCATTTATCATCACAGTATCATCATATTATGTCAAGACACCAATTTTGTTGTCAACAGCACTAATGACGTACTTTAAGCTTGCAATTTTGTGATTTCGTGGATATAAATTCATTCGCATTAAACATATCACTATCTGTGTTTCAGACTACAAATTCCATTTTCATTTCTCGTTCGGTCGTTCTATAGTGAGTGTGCGCATGGATTTTCAGTATTCAGACGTACGCAGATTTAACGCCCTGTGCATGCCATGTGCTTACTTCAAAGGGCTAGGCGTGCCAAGGTCATGAAAGGTTATTCATGAAAGCTTGCAATGCAAGTTTGCTTAATATAACTATCAGATTTTGACGTGTATTGAGTAGCAGGTTCAGTGTTTGCGACATTGTTTTCTGCCAAGTGTTTGCGACATTGTGTGATTAAATCCAATGCATGATTGAAATTAGTTAAGCCATCAGAGTTTGCAGATTGAACAATGAAGTCCTTTGACTAGTCAAGAACATAAGTCAATGACGGGATTCTATCTAAGACATACAAGTACTGATCACTGTATATTCGGGTGAATTGTGACACAGTATTCGAGTGAAAACTGTGTATATACACTTCATATATAAGTACATTCTACATGTTTAGCTTGCATTGCTTGTCATATGACTTCTGACTTCGGATTTTGTCTTCATTTATACCATGAATTAAATAAGTTATTGTGATGCAACAGATAATGCAACTCCTGGTGTGCTGAGACTGGCACGTCGATAAATAAGTGTCTATAGGATATGTCCGCCAAAAAAAAGTCAGTTCGAGTAATATTATAACAACAATAATTACGTTTTATTCAAAAAAGCCCCAATATTGAAAATCGTGGGACATGTAGAAAGTAGCTTGCATATCGATGAAAGAAACAAGTGATAGAAAAGCAGCAAAAGAAGAAATACATAAATGAGACTTGTAGAGACAATATTTCACCAGCGAAATGTGACAGTCGTTTTAATTAGATGCTGAAGCCGCTGTTGTGTAGCTTAGACACTCACATTTATAGGTGAACGCATATATGTAACATCAACGATCACACAACTCAACACCCCAGTTAGTGCGAGCTGCGGCTGTATTGTCGAGATTGGTCATATTTTACTATAGTCCGATGAGGCTGGTGTGCGACAGTGGCACCTTTAACTTTGTGTGATCAATGTCTTAAATGATCTGCTTTGGGCAGATTCATTTTTCATGCTGTAGCTGTCTGAAGTAGCAACTGCAAAGTCTGAAACACGTGCAAGTTAGGACATTAACCATGTAAATGAACACATACGTGGTATGTCGACCCAATTACCATATATGTGCGTCTCAGGGATCGCAATTTTCCGTTTTTTACGAAATAGAACTAAAGTAAATATTTCAAATTTGTGCATTCAAAGCCCGGTTTTATCCGATTTTTTTCTTTGGTGAATTGCGATCCCTGGTGTGTCTGTTTCCTAATTCATTTTAAAATTTATGAGGTTATGAGGTTGAGTTTCTGAATTTCACATCAGTGGGCTGTAACCTTCGCCACCACAGGCATCCAAAAATACTATAAAAACCTTTTTTACTACCTGTTTGGTCTTTTAACTAAAACGATCACGTTTCCGTTATTTTCTTATTTTTGTTTCTTTTCGATAATACATGCTTTTTAGAATATCTTACTTCAGATTGTGTTGCTCAGCTCTTGAAGGTCCCTAAGCGCACTTAGTCTTAAAAGACCTATCAAGCAAAAAGATACAGAAAAATCGCATCACAGGCTATGCTTTTTCTCGATGAGGACGATATTGCAAGCAAAAACGACAAATCGAAATTCTACAGTGAAAAATTATTAAGTGGCCTCCTATCGATAAACTTTGTTAGAACAAATATCAAGAAGTGGCAAAAACAAGTACCCGAATCTTCCTAGAACGATTAGAGCGACTCCCTCACTGGCTCTCAGTAATGCAGACTCCGAAGAGACTCAGTTAATAAAGGATTGCTTGGTGCCGATGGAACTGCGCTTTTCAATGGCATCATCGACGGTGTATCAGCAGAAATGGGAAGAAGAGAGGAAAAGATGAATTCATTAGTCAGCAGTCTACTTGTTCTTCAATTTGTTCTGTGTCGATTGTTTTGCCAGCACGTGTTTTCTATCGTTTTTTTTCAACGGTGTATTTGACTTGGAAAATAAGGCATTTTTGCGATAGCTTTACTTGAAGTTTTTTTCAAATTGGTAACTAGAAATTCGATTCCTTTGTTTTTCTCCATTTGTACAACACGCAAAATATGGATTATGATTTCAAAATAAGCATTCATGAAGCTATCGACAACGCCATTTCAATGCTGTCAAAAAGAAACTTTCACTATCATGGATTGATACCAACCGACATCAAAGAAATGCCCGTAACAATCCTCGAAAATAATTACTTCATCTACCAAGAATCCGTTTTTAAACAAAAACATGGACTTCCAATGGGTTCAAGTGTGTCAGGTATTCTTGCGATTCTATGCATGAATTCATTGGAGAAGCAGATTCTTTTTCATCCAACCATAGGTTTATATGCACGATGTGTAGACGACATTTTCATTTTAACGACGTCAATAGACGAGGCAATCAAAATTCAAGAGATAATGAACTTGCTACATGAGAACATTGATTTTACTATTGAACACTCAACAAATGGTACAATATCTTTACTTGATTTCACTTTGACTATCTCTGATGATTCAATCAATTTTGACTTTTGCAAGAAGCAGGCGAAAAACCATTATTCGTGAATTATATGTCAGCCCTTCCAATGAGCAACAACGTAAATTTTGTATGTAACGAACAAAGAAGAATTACAGAACGCTGTAGTACCAAAAGTCGAAAACTCAAAGCTCTATAATACTTCTCAAAAGTACTGGAACTGAATTACTATGCGAAAGATCTCAACTATATGACAGCAAATAATGTCACACAAGAACGCAATGAATCCGTAGAATATTCATACTACAAGATCCCTTACATCTCAGATAACATAAACAACAAAATCAATGCAATATTTCAAGAGTTCAAGCTTCCTGTTAGAATAACTCCGAATCTTTCACTCTCAGAAATGCACTGACCAAACATGCAGATGGAAATCATGCCTGAATCCCGAAAAAGAAATATGTCCCAAAGAAATGGTGGTATACAAAGTAAAATGTAACAGATACAAACTACGCTACGTCAGAAGTACAATGAGAAAACTGCATGTCAGAATCACTGAACATCTCAAATTAAAAGACTCATCAATGTATAAACATCGCAAGATATGCCAAACCAATGACCAACAAATATGAGTGTCCATTATAGACCATGATAGAGATCTTACAAACCTTAGATTCCGTGAAGCAATGCAAATCAAAAATGTGAAGCCATCTATCAACAACAAAGATGAACCACCAGATTTTCATACATTGGTTTTCTAATTCCTGTGTACATAGTATTTAAAATTTCGCGTCCTTTTTGTATTTAGCTAGCTTATTCTTTACCATCTTTGTATAACTTGAGAATGGAATCATAACTCCAAAATATTGTTTAAAAACTGACAAAATAAATAATTCTTTCAAATATTTTCAACAATCAGCAGCAAGGCTTACAACATAAATCATACTGCATTCGAAAAATCTCCGAAGTAATGTAGTTGTAATGTTTGTAATAAAGCTGCTTTTTTCGTAATTGTCAAATTTTTCTTGTCCACCACAAATGCAGAATAATCTAAACATTACAAAAATACGAGTACTAAAGCATTTATCAAACAGGGTTGTCGCACATGCACGAATTTTCATAGTTTTTGGAAATGTATGCGAATTCTTTAAATCGTGGAAATGCACCCGAATTGTACCCATCTTAGTTGGAACCGGTCATAAATTTTGAAAACCTTCTGGCCTCCAGAGTGTCTATTCAACACGGCCTGTTAATTTAATTAGGCTATTGTCGACCGTTGACGAAAGAATTTCCACATTGCAAGAGCATGTAAATGCAGCATAATTGAAGAGTACCTGCGTACCTGATTTGAGAGTATGTTATGTGACCTGCATATTGCGAATAATTCCTTAAACTCATAAACGTATGATCAAGTTATACATGTAGTTTCAAATATCTCTAATAAAGTTTCCAGAATCGTGCATTCATTTTCTTACCTGTGGATTCTGTGAGAATTGTGTTCCGTAGACTATCTACCTTTGAATTATTCCATGCTATTGCAGAGAGAGTGGTAGATGCTCTATGTCTCTGCCCTGACAACGGGTGATCCCGAAAGCTTGCCTTGCATTTTATTATTATTTTATTGCATTACAAGAGTGTCGAAAGAAGAAAAATTTTCAATTATAACTCATTCGATTGGTAAATAAGTCATTATGGGTATTACTGCTCAGTCTTCCATTGTACAAAATTACCAATAAAGTGCGAAGACAATACACCGGTCAACCGAAAGATTAACTGGTTAACCGGTTATTCGGTTAACCGATCCCAGCCCGGCCTTTTACCATAATATAGGTTTTTTTGAAAGGCCTCGACCTATAATCATATTTTTTTAAGGTGATGGAAGTGGTCAAGTTGATGATCAAATATTTTTTTGTGAGTTCATTTGTCTATGTTCCACAACTATTCTTAATACAAGGAAATTACTGTCAGATATCTGCAATACGTGTATTTTTTTATATTTATTTATATATTAGCTTATTTGCAAGGAAAAATATTTCCACGTTTTTATTAATTTGACCCTTCCATTCATCCCCTTAGCAAAAATTTCCACAAGATCATCTATTTCTAGGATCAGCTAATCATGGCGCGAAAAATCTGAAAATTCGTAATCAACCCGTATTCGCAATAGGTTTGTCCATTTGAAAGATGATTGCTCGCACTGTCGCACTGTGCATTTTTTATCTTTTTAATACCTGACGGCTGCCATGTGTCCACTGAAATTTATAAAGCTTGTTGAGATTCTTCTAGCTTTTATCAATTTGATCACTTCTTTATTTTTAATTTTGGTAAGCCAGAAGTCGAAGCATACTATTTTATGCTTGTGGACTTGTTAATCAAATCTAGAGCTTAAACGATCTTATTGTATGATTGTTGACTTATTTTCAATCAAGGTAAATGCCTCCTTCATCACATGAAATTTGATTCGTGTTGCATGTTGGCAATATTTTGCCTTTGTATGTTTTACTATTTAGAATCTATTGCGGGAAATAATATTGATATGTCTGGTAGTCGCAATTGATCAACGGTTGCCTAAAGCTTGCACTTAAGACATATAATGGTTCATATAGTAGTCAATAGCGGCTATGCTCCTTTCGAAGTAAACTTTCAAGTAAAATCTAAAACAGTTTGAATTGAAATATCAGCTCGGCTATTGGGTTCTAATAAATTCATTCAATCAACTTTATCGGAGACAGTGTTCGCGCAAGAATGAGCCTGCGCTTAAATGTTAATCGAAGTTATACTTATAACACAAATTCAATGGGTTAAAATTATTAAAAATCCCAAGTTAATATTCGAGTCATGCTCCTTGAGCCGTTCAACTATATAATTCACTGACGGACATGATGCGGTCATCTCAATCTTGAATGTTTGCTGTTAATTCCCTATCAATCATTCAGTTGTTTACTTATATAATAAGGAATGGCGCACTTGTTGTGTTTCGTAGCCATTTAGCCTTATCAATGTAAAGTTCACAATGATAGCGACCGCAGTTGACTGACTGTCTGTCTAACTGCAATAAAGCAGTTCACGGTATGGCAGTGTGCTGTGGTTGCTGTTATGAGGTGGATGCAGTGAAATGATTTACTTGCGCACTGGTCCTGAACCACGCACAATCTAAATGTATTAGGTAACTGCGACATCTTCTCTACTAATGTATTGAGACTAATTGTCATTATGCTGACTGAAATTTGTGTTTAGAATTGTTGTCCATTTTATGTATCTGTTGTTTTTCAATATTCCTGTATCCTAATAGTGAAAGTAAAATCGCATCTTCCGCGTGGTCTGTTGTGGGACATTATTTTATGTCTACCAGTCATCTTCTCTGATACTGCTAAGACTAATTACCCGTCACTGCAACAAATTCTCTAGTTAGCCAGTAAAATCAGCTTAACGAAGGGAGTTATTCTTATTTTTTTCACTTAAGAAATTCTCCTGATCATGATGAGCGGGTTTACCATTGCAATTTAAATGATTAGTACTTAATAGTAACCTCAGTGGCTGTTAAGCAAAGTGATTTTATTTTACGAGTACCTAAAAGAGTAATGCACTGTCAAGTGATCAGTAACAGTAGCGAATGCAATGGAGCATCTCCCAGAGATCAGGATGACACCCGGTCATCTTCTAAACACATGAATTTGATACAGTGCTGCAATGTTCATAATCAGTACACTATTTTTAATTATGAAAGTAGCGGTATAGCTAACAGTATTGTTTCTGTTTTATTTCATTAAATCATCCATAGAACCCTTTTGTCCCTTTAGCAACATAAGCCTGCAGATAGTTAGTTAATTACGGTTTAAATTTTGAGGTATAAGAAAGCTGTAGGCTTAAATGTTTGACATATGACATGGATATTATCTTATATCAATGTTAGTTAAACAATTGTCTGCACCGACAGACTAAGGTAAGACATTTCGAAGTTTTCCCGAAATGTCGAAAGTATGCATGTATGAATAAATTGACGAGTTCGTGTCGAGTTACATTGTCAGGAGCTTCCTCGTTAGAATATGTTTTGTACGGCAAACTTAACACCCTCCGCTCTCTGAGGACATGCCGGTAGAGATGGAAATGCAAACTCACTCTAACGCCAGATGTTTTATTTATGCTATATCCAGGATTACCACTCCGTCTGTAATTGCAGATTAGTCCGTAAAGACTGTAAATAATCTGAATTTTTGGCTTATGTCTGTGTTTTTTAATCAACATTTATTTTTAGTAAGAAAATGTTGCAGGTTTAGTGCAGGTCTGATAGTAGTAATTTCGTAATTATGTAACCACATTATTCATTGTGTTTCTCTGACGCCTAAATATCATCGCAAAAGATGTACGAGCATCAAGACATCAAACCGGAAGTATATTCTTTAAAAATCAAACATAATGCTAGATCAAAGATATATAATTTTAGAACAATACAGCTTAGCAAGTAGATGACCAAGGAATGGAGTAAAGAACATCCTTATACAGTGTACTCTGGATAAAGGGGACCAGTAACATGCAAAACTCTCCGCTAAAGCGGGAAAAATATTGCATGGATTTCACGTTAGTTCATACTTTATTGCATAAACAATTTTAACTTCTGACCATGCTGTCTGTCGTCTGTCGATATTTACAATTTTTACCATTTGCTTCTTTTTTTACTCTCATGTATTATAGCATAGCATTGCGGTAAGAATGATCGAATGTAAGCTTTGATGTTAGAGAAAGATGAGATATACACCGCCTCCATGCATTATTAAATGTGCGCAGTATACCCATACTAAGTTATATGTTGAATGTGAAAGGGAAGTAGAGTCCTCAAACAAGCATTAGTCTTCCTTTCTGCCAACCAAAAAATACAATGTACTCACAACGATGTTCTTTTAGTTTCAGATCGACGAAATCATGTATTTATAGATAAGATTGTACATTTATAACGTGAAGATCGTGTATTGGTATCAAGGAAATTTTGAAATAAGGTCACTATTAAAAAGATATTGGAAGCATAGCGAACATAGTAGCTGCTTTAAGCTTAAATCAGCTCAAACTCTGCTACTCGTCTTAAGTAAGAAATAAATCGAGAAAAAAATCTCCGCTCCATAACCACCCCGCTTATGCAGAGTGCACGATACGTTTTTTTCAAATGTTCAATCAAATGATTCCAATAGCAAAGTTAGGGTATCACGGCGATGCGCCTGCCTGTTCGATGCGATGCAACTCAACACAGACGAAGCTATTGCTGAATTTTTATCAATTCGTATGCAAAATCATACCACTCATACGGAGTACACTATATTTTTCCTAAAATGGTCAATAAATTGATTCCAGCACCAAATTTGCGGTGTTATCGCGATGCGATGCATCTCAACATAGACGAAGGTATTGCTAAATTTGTATGCGTTCGTGTGCTGCACCCCAGCTCAGCTTCAAATTTGTCCTAGTTTTTTCAATAAGCTTGATGTACTGCTGAACCTAGAAGTTCTGATGTAGTTATTGTGGTGATATTAAAGAATTCTCAGGTACTACAAGTGATAACGGAAAGAAAACATCTAATTAAAAAGAGTAGATATTTGATTTTCTCCACTTTTGTGGTAGCATTTGTCTGCCAAAATGACTTAAAACTTATAGCTTTCGGAATACCAATTTTATTGCTTTCTTGTTTCAGGGCTGCTCACAGAATGATGGCTGAGCGTGCCAGGTCTCAGCATCGTACTGAATGGTTGAACACGCCGAATACGTATCACAGAGAAGAAGTAGAGGAGAGGGGCACAGATAAACCACGAAAATTTACGCGGTGGGTTGCTGATAAAAATGGAGAAAACACACACTCTGGCCAGGGAACGCCTGTCCGAACCCCAAACCAATTCGCTCCGCAGGTAATTCTCTCATAATTAGTTGTGAAGATGCATCGTCATTCACATGAATGATGTTCCTGAAAGATTCAGGAAGATCTTAAGCCATTTCATAACTGGAGACTTATTTATCTTATAAAGTTCGATATCACCGATTTTGGAAGCTATGTTGCATGTAATATATTACACCCCACTTTTGTTACAACGTAAGTAGTGCTCCGGCGATCACACAACCATGCATTCAGAATATTTTCCGGAGATATTTTTGGCTGCTAAGTGAAACCGGACAAGCTGATGTCAATAAAACCATAAAACCAAGCATTCGAGGAAGAAAATGCGTATAATTGAATTAACGCGAATTTGAGTGTTAACTTTGGGATGTAGTAGTAGTAGTAGTAGTAGTAGTAGTAGTAGTAGTAGTAGTAGTAGTAGTAGTAGTAGTAGTAGTAGTAGTAGTAGTATACGTTTATTGACAATAGTGAAAATTATATTTGCAATACATTAAACAATCAAAATAAAAAGCAAGGAAAAATCAGAAATTTCAAGATAATGAATTACTGTAACTTGACATGAAAGGAATGAAGGATTTGTGTCTTCGGCTCGTATGTATCAATAGCATTTCCAAATGTCCAGAGCGTTGAAAACGTCTTGGGCAGAGATGGTGCAAAATGTTGTCTTCACGTTCGAGTTGGCGTAAGACTTTTAGACTCCGTTCATATCGTCGCATCCATAAGGGAGTGAAACTAGAACACTGACAGTCATCACCGCAAATGATTCTGTGACATCGTCGCCGTACTCTATCTCTATCTTTTCCTGATTGGTGACACTCATTCCGATAAAAACAGGGGAACAGTACTCTAATATATTGAGGATGAGACCATTATAAAGAGTTACCAAGCATCTCACAGGTAAGCTATTCTTCAGTTTCTTCAAGATGAAAATCCTTCTACTGGCTGCACGCACAATCATGTCAGTGTGAAGAGTCCATTTCAGATCGCTGCTGTGAACAATTCCAAGAATTTTCATTTCTTTGACCACTTCTACATCTTTTGGTTGGCGTAGCGAAATGTTGCCTTTTTTGATGAGCATTATCTTGGTTTTTCGCCTATTTATTCGCAGACCATGTTCAATACTCCAATTCTCAACACTCCGAATTTCACCTTGAATGTCTTCCTCAGGGTCAGACAATTGCTCCACCGGGATAACGACAATGACGTCGTCGGCGTATTTGGTCATCTGTGAAGTCGGATATTTCGCTTGTAAGGAAAATATGTGAATGGAAAAAAGATACGGTGACAAGACGGAGCCCTGAGGAACACCAGAAGTTAATGAACACAGATGACTGGAGGTAGTATAGTCAATATATACACGCTGCCGTCTATCTTGCAAAAAGCTCGTGCACCCAAGGATGAAGCAGATAGGGAGGTTGGCATTTATCAGTGAGGAAGGAAGACTAGAGTGATGAAGTCTGTCAAACGCCTTGTCCATATCAAAGGAGATCACAGTACATGCTTGGTTGTCAGGAATGTCCATCGTGCGAGTAATAAAATCATGAATATGAATGTGAGCATGTAGCGTTGATACACCGGGTCTGAAGCCAAATTGATTCAGTCCATAGCCTTCGACAAGTTCATCCTGTAATGACTGAACAGCAAGAGTTTCGAGGATTTTAGAAAAAATCGGCAGCAGTGAAATTCCTCGCAGATTGTCGATCTTTGCAGGCATGCTCTTCGGGATAACTTTGATGTTGGCGAGTTTCCATTTCGAAGGAACTGTAGCAGACTCAAAAGATAATGCAAAGAGATGGGTCAGTGGTCCCGAAATCTTATCTGACAGCAATTTCAATAATCGAGGTGAAAGACAGTCACTGCCCAGGGATTTGCCCACCTTCAACCTTTGAAGATGCTGTAAAACAACCTCTTGAGTAACATTGGGACACCAATCACGACCACTATAGCGCAAATTTGGCAGAATCTCGCTCCAATCAGCCGCACTCGATTGATATTCTGATAATTTCTCACAAATAGATTCAGCCGCCAAAACCGGAGAGGAATAAAATGAAATCAAACCGGATAATGAATTTTGGGTGGAGTTCTTTAAATTTTTCGCTATACACCACAAACCATTCGTTGTCCTCATCTTATCTTGTATCCATTTAGACTTTGCTTCATAAGTTGCAGACTTGACTTTATTCTTGTAGTGATCGTATAGAATATAATTTTTGCTTGAATACGCTTGGTGTTTCTTTGCAATCAGCAATTTCAATACGGGAGTCAGCCAGGGTTTGTCTGGCGTCTTCATTAGTACATAAGAAAAAGGCAATGATATAGAAATTGCGGAATCAAGTATTTCATGCAATAAATTACATTTTTCATCAACACTGGAGTTGCTACGATAGAAGGTATGTCACAATGTCTTCAATGTCACTCGTATATGTCAGCTCTTCTTGAGTAAGTGTCACGAAAACTGCGTTGCAGCATTCCATTAACAAAGTGTTCACGTCCTTGAATATCCTTGATTTTGAAAAATTCTTGAAAACCTGGAAAATCATTGTAAGCTATGTATTCTGTCACTGTTCTGCCGTTTCCCCCTCGAGTAAGCGATCAACCGTCGGCTATTGTCGGACACAGTAGTCAATTTGATTGACTACTGTAACCCGTCTCACGGAGTGAAGGAGAATCACCAACAGAAAATTTAACTTTGCGCTGACGTATTGGTTAAATTGTTAATCATGCAATGATCGCGGTTAATTCAGACAACCGATGACACCAGCTATGTTTCATAAAATAGCTTACAGTAGTCAGACAGAGCAAAAACGAATCACATTTTTAGTAAAATTAGGAGGACATCCATTGAAAGCCTGCATATTATCGATCGGGTCTGATCGCAATCATGATAACTCAGGTAGCTCCATTGGCAGTTTTTATCACTGATGTGAATTTCATGTTGCATGCTGATGAAGTATGGCAAATAATACATTGTAGTCAGCTGCTTGTAGATGAATGTGTCATGCATCATAATTATTGTTGCATTAAGAAGTTAAGAATTTTATGATTATTTAATAACCGAAAATAAGGCTACCGTGCGTAATTTGAAATGGTCTAATTTTGTGACAAGATTTGTTCTGTTTCATTATTCTGCTACAAGAGCTGTAATATAACTTGTACCTTGTATGTGTCTGATGATTTTCTCGGTTCTTTTGAAAGAAATTCCAAATTTTGATAGCGATGCTTAGATTGGAAATTGGCATAAACTGGAAAAATAGGATAAGTGGGGAACTTGACCTAGATTACAATGAGCTTATAGCTCCAAACAATTGAATTTAGTGGCTCGAAAATGTGGAAATTTTAGGACGTTTGACATTGAAAATCTTGATTTAAAAAATCGAACTTTAAAACGTTGAATATCACGGTCAGTCTGGTGTGCACCCTGCATTAATCGGAGCACCACTTCACTGCTCTTGTTTGGTATCGAGAGAGCCTTCTAGACGAGACGTCTGTCACTGCCTCATTACAATAATCGTGTCCGAAGTCGGCTGTTGCAAGTCGGCGGTAATGTTTTCTTTTATGTTTGAATTTTCAAATGTGCTCTCGAATAAGCGTTGACTTCATTGAACTCATTTTTTATCACTTGCATGTAATTTGTGACATTGCGCCTAAGCAATCTGATATTATCGAAAAATATATATCGGCAATGCCTTCGGCGAAGTAATTTTTGGTATTTTCATATATATCTTTGTTGCTTGACCCTAACTGGTTTCGCATTTGTATTTCATTGATTAGTTACTTAGTTGATTGAAGCATTATTATCATTTGCTAATTGCATATTTATGGAAAATATCTGTCGTTTCTTTCAGGGAACTAATCCAAAAGAATTCAAGCAGCAACAGAAAAAGATTCGAGGCAAATATTTCCAAGACGCACGCTCTGCGGGACCTCAGTCCAGATTGCTTGACGGTATCACAGAACAAGAGGCACGAAAACTGGTAGAGGAAGGTCGAGCAAAGATGACAGGTGATCGAACTGTCCTTGTTGGTGCAGCTAGTATGGGTATTATCCAAAAAGAACATCGTGAAAACGCAGTTGTCTATCACAACGTTTATTCTCCTAATCCATTCGAAAAGGTGACTGATGCAGAGTTAACTCAGTATCATGACTACGTGCAGGGAAAGGATAAGCCATGTGATGAAGACGATATTCCTCCTTCCAGTAAGTGAATGTTAATTACCATTATCGTCATTTAAGCTATTGATTGACATCTCACAAAATGTGTAAAATGATGACATAGTAAGTATTGAAAAACTTCGAAAATATGTCTATATGTCATATCGCGGTATGTTAATCATCAAGCAGTTGAAAGAATGATCAATCTAGTGATTTAAGAACTGTATCCCAAAGTTTTAACAAAATTCTAAGATCCTTTGAGAGATCCTTGTTAGATATGACGCTTATTTAGCAATTTTTCTCTACGATGCTTTTTTCTAGGAATTCTTTTAAATATTGTTCAATATTCATGTTGTAATTCAAGAATTAAGAATTGAAGATACCGTCTCTAAGCGCGGGCACGATGATTCTTAATTTAAAATTGAACTTAAATTTGCTTTCATCGGAAGCTCTGGTGGCTTAATTTTTCTATTTACTGTAAGCCTTCCCTGTCAGAATTAGTGACTCCATGG
Organism: Prostheceraeus crozeri; assembly: GCA_907163375.1. NCBI lineage: Eukaryota > Metazoa > Platyhelminthes > Polycladida > Euryleptidae > Prostheceraeus > Prostheceraeus crozeri. The sequence goes on along the minus strand of CAJQUW010009011.1, from coordinate 106,483 downwards.
TCCTATCCATCATAAAGTACGGTACATACGATGCGTGTTCAAATGAAACCCGTTCGACTAATCTTAGCGGATTCATGCATGACCAATTAATCAAAGCAGACCTGTGGAGTTCTATTCAGTGCTTTATAACAGTGTGACAATGTGTTTGTTCACCAAGTGTATCTGTTGTTCACGGTTAATGACGAGTGAAATGTCGTTCATGGTAGACAGTCCGTCCAAAGAAGACCAGAGAGCGGTTATTCAGTTCCTGACCGCAGAAGGATGCATGCCAGCAGAGATCCATCGCAGAATGGCATCAGTATACAGAGATCGAGCTGTTTCAAAGACCACAGTGATAGAGTGGTCAAGGAAGTTTCGAGAGGGGTGAACTGAAACATCTGATTTGCCACGTCCTGGACAGGCGCACAAAATGTTGACTGAAAGTCTGACTGAGACCATCGATACCGCAGTTGGAGCCGATCGTCGACGAAGCATTCGAGATCTGGCAGATGACTTCAATGTCTCAATTGGCTCAGTTGCAGTATCACAAAGTTTGCTCACAATGGGTGCCTCGAATGCTTGCTGAAGACCACAAGGAAAGACGGAGAACACTCAGTTTGGAACACCTGACTCGCTTCAATACCGAGAATGAGCAGTTCTTGCGTCGCATTGTGGCTGGAGACGAGACGTTCTGCCATCATTTCGAGCCAGAAGGGAAGCAGAGCAGCATGCAGTGGAAGCATCCAAGTTCACCCAAGTCGAAGAAGTTCCGAGTGCAACAATCTGCAGGGAAGGTGATGCTCACGTTGTTCATCGATATTCAGGGCCCGCTGCTCCTCGAGTTTCTTGAACCCAACGAAACAATCAATTCGCAGCGGTATATCCAGACTTTGGACAAGCTTCACCAAGCGATAAAGAGCAAGCGACCCGTTATGTTGTCTTCAGGTGTCATTCTTCTTCACGACAACGCAAGACCACACGTTTCGAAGGCGACATCTGACACATTGACAAGGAAGTGTTGGGAAGTTTTGGAACACCCTGCATACAGTCCTGACCTGTCATCTTGTGATTTTCACATTTTTGGTCCCCTGAAGAAGTTTCTCAAGGGACAACGATTCCAATCAGACGAAGAAGTGAAGACAGCTGTTAGGGATTGGTTCAAAGGACAGCCGAAGTCCTTCTTTGCCGGCGGAATTCAACGCCTACCCAAGCAATGGGACAAGTGCCGGGAAGTCAACGGAGACTTTTTTTGATTGTTGTTTCTGTTTTTATGTTAATAATACACAGTTGTTACTAATTGATTGTGCTTTTACTTTGTCTGCTTACTATTCTACAAATACAGTATAGCGAACGGGTTTCATTTGAACACGCCTCATACATAAATGAAAATGTATAAAATTATTTAAAGGAATGATCTGCTGCATGATTGAAGAATTGACTCTATCAAGCAACAGAATTCGAAGGTATGTCACTGCGAGCCGTTATCGCATGAGAGGGCATCCTAAGCACCTCAGTATTTCGTCCTGTGGTTGACGAAGCAGTCATGGAAATACAATATGGGGTTGGATGATGTTGAAGATTAGAAACCTTGAGTTAACCTTAGAGTGAGAAGTGTCGTGAGATTAGCAGTATATTGCAAAAATATTTTTTACATTTTTCATCTATCTGTTCTTGTTAACCTCTCTTCTTTTATCTATGTTTTTTCGTCTTAGTTTTGGGACTTACATTTATTTGTAGACTATCCTTGAATAGTGAAGTTTGTCTAACAAAATTCTGTGTGTATCATATTATTTGCACTTTATGTGGACATTCCTTTATAAAGCGAATTGTCCCTAAGAGTGCAGGAACATTCATCAGCGCCACGTGTATCTCTATTTAGTTACGCACAGTGATTCTCTGCATTTAGTTTTTGTTAACTGAATGATTTTACACCAAATGTGGGCTCATGCTGTGTTGTTGAAGCGGCTGAGACTAACTCACGTCTACCAGAGCCAAATGTAGTGCGTCTGCTGTCCCACTTTATTCACTTATATCCGATTGGAGCAGATGGCTATACATTAATGTAATCTTTCTTATTCAAAAACTTTTTCCTCGATCAAAATTGATAAATTGATACTAATGACTCGCTTCAAACTAGTTGTGATGTAAAGTAAGAGGATGCTCATTGCTATCTGCAGGTGAAGATGTCGTTGTCAACGAATATCCCGAGGAACCGCAAACTGTGCCAGAGGTTGAAGCCGTCGTTTCGACTCCAAGTAAGTGGTTGAATATTCTACTTCGATTCTGTGCGGAAAGTCGGGGTTCTTTCTATAGTTGTCGATATTATGAATTGTATGATGACGTGCAACATTATTAAGATGAAGTACACTAAGAAAGCTCGAAGCAAGTCAAATTAGTAGGATAACATTTTCCTGGTCGCAAGGAATTCTCAAACAAATTGCCGAATATAACAGTGATCTATTCTGACTCACTGACATACTCAGGATATCACCAACATATTTGAAATGTATTGTCCAATAGTGATAAACAGACGATTAAATTATGTTGTCCGTTCATATTTGGAATACTTCTAATGATAATTTCTCTCACCAAATGCATTGTAGACCTTTAAACTTTTATAAACATGCTGAGGCAAAATTAGACTGAAGATGGCACTTTTCGCTCCGTACAAACAGTTTTTCTGTAATGAAAAAAATTTTGTTAAATTGACAATTCGTAGATTTTATAGAATACACATTGAAAATGGTTTTTCTGACCGATATGAAATTTATGACATACAGATTGCTTCATAAAAAATGGATCACCCTTTAGCATCGCCTTAACTTCAACTTTGTCTAACTCCGCCAAACTTGAACGAATTTCTCTGAAATTTGGAAGATATGTCAGTTGTGCTTACTAATATCATTGTTGGAAATTTCAAGCATGAATATTGAGTTGTTTTCCTGTTATAGATAAAAAAAGTAGTAGATAATTTGATCTTCATTTAGCAATGTTACACAAAATCATACCTCACTCTTATAAAATTACATTTGTTTCCTTTGTTATGTAATATGTTGTTCTCAACAATAATGTAACTCGTTGCGGTGGTATTGGCAGCACTCCTGATTGCTTTCAGCTAGAAATCTATCTCTTACCGGTTGAAAACAATACAAAGCACAAATGAACAATAACGAGATCGCATTCACAAAAGGCAAAGTGTCAGCCTTGCTAGAACTAGGTTTTTCTTTGCGAGCTACAAGCAAGCGACTAAATGTCCCTTACTGTGCATCGATGGCATAATGATGATTTTCGACTCTGTCGTAAAGAGGGCTCCGTCCACGCAAAACATCCAAACGTAGAGACCGCCCACAATTCGTAGAAGACTTATTGAGTCGAATTTCAAGAGCTGTAAGAGCCCTCTCAGATAGCATGCAAAAAGACGTCTCAGATGGGCAATGAGTCATTGTCACTGGCGAAATCAATGGGATCGGGTTGTCTGGTCTGATGGATCATCCAATCTGAACTTCACATACAGCAGGGTGAACGCTATGTGAATGTTTTACGAATGAACTGGCCAAATGAATAATAATGCTACGTAACTTATGCAAGTCTCAATTAGGGCTTAGGACATTATCTTGGCCAGCTCGTTCTCCTGATCTGAATCCCATAGAAAATGTATGAAGTATTCTAAAACGTAACGTTCGTCGTTCACTGCTACCTACAGATGGCGTATCACAACTTACGTCACTGTTAAAAAGAGAGTGGAGAAAGTTAGATCAGTCAAAAATCAACGATATCATCGAATCAATGCCTAGACGAATTGGTAATGTCATTGACAATAAGGGTAGGGCCACAAAATATTAGCTTCTTAAGAACCGTTACTGTATCATACAGGGATGCAAGACTTCCGGATTTCCGGATTTTTGACCAAGATTTCATTGGGTCTCGGGATTCGTTGAAAAATGCCATAAACTCACGTTCACTGTTCTTCTGTTAAGATTAAATCAAGACCAAGAGGGTATTATTTTTTCTAAAGTGAATTGCAATTTATTGTTGCTTGTAATTTTCATTTGAGGTGACAACGAAAAGAAGGACAAAAGTTAGTTCATTCAATAAAAGTTACTGAAATTATTGCGACCTTTTGTTTTACAAGTTTACGTGTCATTGGAGCAAGGTGTTCGTTTGGTCAGAATGCATAGTTTTTTTATACATGTATGTGCGGAATGACAGGGACCATGGCTGGGCCACCTTTATCTAAATCATTGAAATTTTTAAGTTAGTAGTAAGTAAAAGGCGCATCCTAGCTCATTTTCCGGATTTTTCATCAATTTGCACTTGCATCCCTGATCATAGCTTATCAGATTATATAAGGACATTTAAATATATTAGGGACATGAAATAACATGAAAAATGCCTTCTGTATCATACTTATGTTTTATTTAGTCAAATGTTAGGATGATCCACTTTTTATGAAACGGACTGTAGTAATGGAATGGAATCCCGTGTGGCCTTCCTGTGAAGTCGCGCGTTGAACCTTTCGTCTGGTGAAGGTAGTGCGTATAGTCATGTTATATCCGATACATTTTATCAAACTCAAAAAAATTTCATTGAATATGGCTTTGACAGAGTACAATAGATTGCATTTTAAAGATAAATCGTTAACCTGTGAGTGTGTATGGTGAGAAAACGAAGATGGAGTGTTACAAGGGAATAATTGTGTTTCTCTTGAAGAAGCTCGTTCAAGAAAGAGCAGCAGCAGCAGCAGCGATAGTAGCAGCAGCAGTGCTGATACTTTCACATCACCGAAGTCGGACGTAGAACCTCGGAAGGATGGTTTGAAAGGTATTTCGGACATTTTACCTCAAGCTTACCTTACCGCGCTTTTATTATTTGAAGATTCACTGGTACTGCTTTTAGCAGAATGATTTCACGATTGGTAGCATCATCATTTTGTTGAATTGTAGGTAAAAAGATATGAATGTGATTTTGAAAATTAATTCATTCCCCATGATTTAGTTATCTGAAGTGGTGAGATACTGCAGATTTTATCATAATGTCGTAGTGAATTGATTCATGTGTCCCTATTTCTCCCTGTAGTTGATCTCCAAATCACTTGTCTAAGTTCAGATGTAATCAGAAAGCATTTTCATCAATCATTAACGAAATATTAAACCGGAATTTGCTTTGCTTCGAGTTGTAATTTTTTGCCTTAATCGGCAGTTATCTGCTTCTTCATGACGAAATGAATCATGAGTGAAGCTTTGACGTCACTGCTCCCGTACTAGAGGTATAGACGGTGCTGACACGGTCAGACTTTATCTGCAGTGTTGTGATATTTAGCCCGGATGCACTTCTAGCCGACTCCTTCTTCCGTGCACAGGCTATAAGTGAAGAAGATGGTGTGTGTGATGGAAGGTTCGGACGTCGGTGCAGAACTTTCGCTTCGGCTATTATCTATTTCTCATACGATGATGAAAGTCATCCCAGTAGCCATAATGCTTACTAATTCAAATTATTAGTTAAAGTAGTCCTAATGAGGACTGATGGCGTTCTCCAATCCGCAAGTGTACAAAGGCAATGCTACTGTAACCATTGGATTAATCAGTTCTTAAAAGAACTCAATGTAGCTTTCTCGTGCCAACGAATTAAAATTGAACAGCTTTGGCCCAATATCTGGTAAAAATGGAAATCTTAAGACTTGTACTAATACCATAGATTCCAAACACTGCCGTATACACGTTCAAAGCAGACGTCTAATATACTGTACCGACTACAGATGCTGATAGTGGAAATAGAATAAGACAATGGTCACCATAGGTTAAGGAAATTAAAAATGGATATTATAAAACAACAGGAAACCGATGAATAGAAATTGGAAAAGTGGAGGTAAAATATGGAAATACAGTACAACGATGCTACTACACCGATTACAAGTGAACTATATCTGACACTACACAAAGTGGATAATGGTAAGAGTTGATAAGTGGAAAGTGGGTAATGGAGGTAAACAATAGAACTACAATGACATTCTCCTACACCGAAAGCAATGAAACTATATACACACTATACCTAAGACTACACATGGAAAATATTATTTCTTCACTTGAATTTGTTATCGCCAGTTTCTTAATCCGTCTATAGTACTTCATGTAATTCCACATTTCTTCATTTGAATTACAATTCATCGACCACTACTTCCGATTAAGGGATATAAAACATAATACTGCAGTCCGTCAGTCATCAGCAGGTACTCGTCTAGTTGTGTTTCGACCCCTAACCTGAACACTCAAACCCAGACGAGCGAGGTCCCACACATAGTGGCTGACAAAATACTGAATAAGTAATGATATGTCTTGAAAGATATGTCACAAAGATAAATCAGACATCATTCAATTGTTGCGTTTCCCACATGTAAACTGATCCTGTCATTAAATTCATCCCATCAATAAATACAGTATGCTTTTTGCGATCCGCACATGTAAACAAATCCTGTACATCAATCTTTGCCTTTTCGATTCCCACAAGTAAACAGATCCTGTTCATCCTCGAATCCCATAAAGATGTAATCGTTGTGTGATAAATATGTAATCCGCCTTTACACAAACTTCGCCTCATACATCAAGACTTAACAATGGGAGCTCTCTCATCTCCCGTAAGCCACGCTAAGCGCTCTGTATTCAATCTTCACCGCCCCCCATTATCTATATCATAGTTCGCTATGGTGGTCATTCATTCGAAAATTCGGTGTGCTGTATAGATAATCGTCAAAGCGCAAGTTCTGATATAGGCAATAAGTGACATAAAAAATTCATAACTTCAAAACGCAAATATGCTTGATTCAATATTATATTCATGTAGATAGCTCAATACAAGATAACATAGAAGCAGTTTGCAACAGCTACAATTGAGTGTGAATTTGGCATCGTTCTAAAAATTGATAAATACATAAGTGGTGATATAGAATGATAATATTTTATTTTTAATGCATTATTAATAACCTTTTTGCGCCAAAATTTATAAGTCAACGGATCAATTTGCGGTAAATTATATTGTCGTTATAAATTTGAGATAAGTGTTTACATGCCTCTGGTAGGAACGGGCTTAGTTGGGTTTTTTGACAGTTGACCAACGGCGCTTTTGTACGCTGGATTAATATGTAGCTTGTAAACCAAGAATATTTATCTTCTGATTTCACGCGTGTCATTTGTCAACTAAATATACAAGCTTCCAGTAGATCATGTTGATAACATACTTGCTGTTATTTCAACTACATGTACGTTTATATTAAATTCGACACTACTTCATGAGGCATTTTGTTTCGTATCATGAGGACAAAAAAATCGTATAAACAAGAATGTGTAAGAAGGGAAACCGAAGTACGAGTTAATCAAGGAGAAGCAGTATTCAATATTTTTAAGAAGCACTCTTCTTCAATTCGTTGGAGATTTCCTGGCGTATATGTACACTACGAGCATTACCGTGAAATTAATACAAGGTTACCGACACCACTTACTACAATATGTTTCAAAATTAGAACTACTTGTTGTCTTTTACGGGCCCATCTTGCTTCTGAAAAAATGCCTAGACTCATTGTAAATGGTTAAAAAGAAAGGTAATGTCAAGTTAACTTGATATTAGTTTTATTGCAAATGAAATCCAATTAATTTTTGTCCTAAGTCAGAAATTAGTTGGAATTGCTTTGTTATAAAGTTGATATAAGTTGCCTTGGCATTCCCTTTCTTATGCATGCCTGCGTATCGTTGGCATATTGCTCGTGCATGTGCGCTGAGATAATTAAGTTTCAGACTAAAATAACCACATCAGAATATTACTAACTCTCTGTGCCGCGACAATATATCCGGGTATACTGTGCACAAAGTCAACGGTCCATGAGGGATAGTTTGCAGTCTGCAAAAGTAATCAAAATCATGCGTTTTAAAACAAAGATTTCTGCGTATTAATTTCTTATAAAATGAGGTAGTTACAGATTCAGATTTGTGCCGAAATGCATAGCAATAAAATTTTGTTCATCTAATAATGAAGGGAGCAGAGCGGCAGTGCTCAGGCAGTCACAGACAGGTCAAGATTCATTTAATTTCATGTCCTATATCACAACCTCGGCTGAATTCAACTTTTCGAAGCATCTCTAGTATCATGCTCAGTTCGAGAACTTCGAAGGTCAGCATTATTGCTGCAGAATGCTTACCGACATGTCGGCTCCACTTGTTCCCCATTACGAAGCCATATGGAATACTCACTAAGTTCAACTTTGTGTTTTGTGACAGATGGAAAATAATGCTTTAATCAACTCAAGCATTCACTGATTGATACAATTAGTTGACCACATTGCATGCGAGAATAATTAATAGAATTGTGCTGAGTAGCCTTATGGTAATTATCAGCTGTGATCTACTATATTGAGTCACTCACACGCAGATCTATTATCAGCATGTTGACAGTTAAAGTGCTTGTATTGGTCGTGTACAAAAAATTTCTGATGGCAATGCATTTTTTATGTCTACTAAAAGACGAGGAAGGTACGTATCATCGCAAATTATAGAGCGGTACTTGAGGAACTCGTAAACATGCATATACTTGGTCTTCGTATGTCGATAAGTGATAATTACATGAATTTCTGTTGATCATTTGAATGAAGATTGTGACGAATGATAGAAATATTGGTTTAGGCAATTCTGATAAATCAAGCAGCTTTAATTTGTAAATTGTGAAGAAGGTTAACTAATTTTATTAGTTACTTAATGATTGTCAAGAGTCAATCAATAAATTCTTAAATTACATGCATATTTGGCACCCGGGGTGAAACACATGGTTATTACTACGATGACTTAATTTCCTGAAAATGTGTTGAGTAGACTTCGTTAAATGAGTTTTATCATCTTGATGTCACTTGTTGTAGTGTTAATGATGTCGACCACTTATATTTTTTGCCGAAGACATAAAACTCATGATATTTCATATAATTCTATAGATCAACTATAAAATAATACCAAGTAGCATGATATCATCATGCCGATCACTGGTTTCCTGATCATTACATTCTTTAAAACTAGATGAACTCACTCATGTGTTTCGTAAAGACTATCACTTTCATTCTGGTTTTTCATGATCATAATATCTGAAAAGGTCTTTTGTACATACATTACAGCCCAGCAGATCACCAATTGTTCCTATTTTCCTGTTCTCACGCAATCATTTACTGATTTCCCGTTCCATTCTACTACATCAATATGATTCAAGGTCTTCCTCTTTGCCAAACCATCCCACAGGTCTTCCTCAAACCGTTTTAATGTTCTGATCTTCATTGTGTTTAGCATACTTTCAAGGTTTCTATATTTGCGAATCTGATCCTTTACATATTCTTTGGTCTCAAGTTCTTTCCAAGATATTCCTACTACTCGTCTCAAACACTTATAATCGGAGGCCTCTATTTTTTTCACAACCTTAAATTTTGTGGCTTTCACAATAGCACGACGAAGCTTGATTTTAGTTTTATTGGGATCCTTTTCTCTCTCAAAAAGGATCAATTCTCTCCTTTTTCCAATTCTTACTATTAGTCTGATTTTATGGCGCCAATGTATTCAAAGTGTGTCACCTGTTCCAGTGCTTGTCCATGAATTTTGATCATCGGTTCATGGAAGTCGATTCAAACCCGGTTGCCAGGATTTTGCTGCTACTTATTTACACATTCGCATGTATTCATAGGCACTTCGTTTCGTTCTCTTTACTGTTTGTGAATACATCTCGTACCACCAGTTTATCAAGCCTACACTAAAAAAATTGTTGTCGTTCGTATTACTTTTTTCAACATAAATTGAAATTCGTCTCACCTGATATTGCATGCATATCAACATTGTGAATGAAAGTAAACATGTAATTAAGAAGCGGACAAAATATTGCAAGTGATAAATGGTTTATTCACTCGAGATGTTGTTAATTTACTTAATTTCCTCGCAATCTCCCGCCACAACCTTGAGGAAATCGGAAATAGTACTGCTATTGATTTAAGCAACGATACACAAATATCACTCGTTTTAATTGATGCTGCTTGCGTAATCTAGTTGACAACTAGAGGAGAGATTTGTTAACTAGTGTCACGAAAATTTTGATGCAGTTTGACTTGTGTTAAGTGCTGAAAGCATTTGATGTTGCAAGCAGCAGTAGCATATGAACCATATGTTGTTGCTGAGTTTATGCAAGTATTTCATGTAAACATGCGTGTGGTTATGATAGTTTGACCTGAATCGAGAAATGTTTTAATGAGGAGATCAACATTGAAAGTGTCATAATTAAGAAATAATGTTTGTAACACTTAGGAACATTCATTCAGTGTTGTCTGTGAGGAGTTGCGAGAAATCTATGTGATGGGTCGATCGTTCATTTCACATATTCAATGTGATTGAAGCATGTTGTCACATCCAGGAATAGTAGCGGATTCATAGATTTTAAAATTGGTAATTGATGTTATTGAGTTCTAACAACACGTCATAAATTCAGCTCTCATCACATTGGACTTGTTCCTTTTGACTTGAGAATTCCGGCATCGCATCTGTTTCTTTTATGACCTACTTCATATCATATTGTCCTAACCATCACAGACAAGCAACTGTTTTCAGACCAGTCGGTTCGATTCGCGCACTGCACCTACGGTTTTATTCTGATCCATTTGACTACCTGAACGGCGTTTTCACATTAGACCAATAACTATAACGATAAATTGAAATGAAATCGCTCTGCATGCGCAACATGGTTGCTGTTCACATTAACCCGATTTTCTCAACGATAAGTAGCTCAATGTGGACAGCGGAGCTCAACGGTAAATAAAATATCGTCACGATTTTATCGTTATCGTACAAGTGTGAACGCGCCTCAACTGCTTCCTTTCATGACTTCGTCAAACCCTCACATCTATGAATTTACATCGAAGGCGTGTTTTGCAACTACCGGTTTTTTTATTCTCATTACAGGAGAAGCGGTTGTCACTGCACCACAAATTATGCTTCCTGCTGAAGAAACAACTATTGACACTGTAAATACCGACACATTGAGATCCGAGGCTAGTGGTGGAGGAGATACTACAAGCCAAGATGAAGTATGTTCATTATTGAGTGGGTATTTTGTATTTGTGCATCCTTCTTGTTGACAAATGATTCAACATTGCTTTCCGAAGTGTCGAACAGTGCTGTAGGACGACTTATGTCAAAAACTGACTTACCAATTCCAGAGCTTTTGTTAAAATTCTATCAGAATTTTTTATATATTATATTTACATAATAGAATTATATTTTTATCAGAATTCATCTAATTTTTCTCGACGACTCCTCAACTTTCGAAGTGACAATAGTTCAAAAAATTTTGTCAATCTAGATCAATTGTACAAATTATTGATAATGCTTTGAATTTGATGGAAATGTTTTAATAATTTCTTTAACTTTCAGTCGCGAGCGAGTCTCTCCAAAGACGACAAGAAAAAGAAGCAACAGAAAAGAGGGTTCCGCATGCCTTCCTTTTCCAAAAAGAAAGATAAGAAATAAAGGAATTTTCTTTCAAGATATTCCCTTTTCGACTTTCAAATGTAACATCTTCCGATGGTCCTTACTTCATTGCATGACTGTGTACAGAAGGAAGATTTTTCGGACTTTCTTGAGATACCCAACCAAAAGTGCTGCCATCACATATTGATACTGCAATGGAGTCAAAGATTTTTATGAGGCAATCGCTGTTTATCTCTATCTGCTTGCAAAAGATTATTGATTATATACTCCGCCATGAAATAACTTTCATTTGTTAATTTGATTTTGGTCAAAAGCTCATGAATGAGTCTGAACTTTTGTTAGGTTATATGATCGATAAATGCATATTATGTCTCCTTGTTTTTGCGAACTCTTCTGTAACACTTCAGTGTCCATTCCCCTACGTGTCTTATTGCCCAAACGTTCAGTTTCATCGTGATCAATCGACCTGTATTGTAATTTTCTTTCATATTGGACATCGATTTGTTGTTCTGCTTGCATTTTGATCTTGATTTTTTTAATAACGTTTAGATGATCAGTAAATTGCCATAGGAACGTTTCAAAGTTGTTGTGATTGTCACCTGAAGTAAATAATTTCTATTTACATTGCGTGTGTACCTCAATTTATCTTTCAACATTTCATTCATCTAGGTGTATTGTTAAAAATTCATAGTTTGTTAAGTCGATAATCCAAGCAAACTTAGATACTTGGTACATTTCGTAACATACAGCTTTGAGCGTATTTATTGTCTAAAAAATTCCATTTTGTTGAATAAGCAGATCACGAATTATAGATTATTCTATTACTTTATGACAGTATGAAATTTAAATGCTAAAAGAATTTACTTTTCTTGGCAACATATATAACAGATTTCTTTAGGTGTCACGAATTTATGGATTACATACCTTTCATGTGATTGATTTAATAAATGTCAATTTAATTGCCACATGTGTATTTTGATTGTTTGGTCGATCGGTGATAAAATTTTCTGTAAGTACTTCAAGTTTTGGTCAGTCAATTTCATTGCTGAACCGAAGGATTAGCTGATTGCTCAGTAATTTCAGTAAAATTGATGCTCCCGAATGCATGATCGATTAATTGATCGAAAGCAGCAATTAATTGCAAGCAAGGAGCGCTTTTGATAGACTTAAGTGTGATCATGTCGCAAACTACCTGTCTCTGAAAGAGCAAAATATCATTTGAAAGACACTGGATTATTACCGGATTTCGGATTATTTTAGATTTGAAGTGGTCCCTTTTGAGATTGTGCAATGGCACGTGAGTGGGTATTTCGGCAGTGCGAAGGGGCGCCTTAAAGATCGTGTGAGCGCTCTTATGAGAGTGATGGGCCTTCTTAATATTGTAAAAAGGCCCTTTTCAGATAGCTAATTTCAGGCCCACGCAATTTGTGGTGGAAAATCAATGAAACGTCGATGAATTTATGATGCTCTAGAGAAGTTCGGGTACACAATTCAAAAGATCAGTGCTCGCAATGTAGACCAATCTTAAACCTAATCGAAGTTACTGCACCTAATACGTCTCATTTGAAAACATGATTTGCAAATACCAGTTAATCTATCAAAACTCTTTGACTACCTTGCATCCGTACATGATAGTAAAAAGAATTAAAACCGATCATGGAACCAGATCTTGAAATCAGAAGATCCACTTTTTCTGGTTACCTACAGTCTACAGATAGTGATGCAAATGGAAAATTTTGAAATTTATTTTTCGGTGATTGACGTTTCTTCTTTTGTTTTGGAGACTTATTATGGTTGTTTGAAAAGACTATGTAGTATTCAAAGTCCGAAAACTTCTCTATCATCCCTGTATGTTAACTTTTGGTATCAAAGCACCTTTTCCATGTCTATTTCAGATCTTTCCAAATGAATTTCAGACATTAGATGGTTTTCATATCTCGCTAGCTGAATTTCAGATATCTGTCACAAGCTCAACTTTGAAAAGATCTTTAATTCAACTGGAGATCTCCAATTCATCTGGATCATATCTGAAATTCATTTGGGCAGATCTGAAATCCATTTGGAACTATCTGAAGCATCCGAACTAGAAATGGAGGTGCATCCTCAACGAAGATATCGGACAATGCGCCAGAAGTTTGGAGCTATCGTCATAGATATTCTTTTACTCATCACAGATATCTTTAGTTTCCGAATATCTCACGAGTTTACAGTCTTTATATCTTCTAATATGGTCCCTCATGAATGCTGCGTGAACTGTGTGCTTGCTTCATCACATGTTCATCAACACATGGAGAATTTGCATCACTGGCAACGCTGCATAATAAAGATTAACTTTCAAGCTAACAATTAGCAAACTCCCAAATGAAGTACATTAATTTTGCTTCAGATCCTTCACATAGCATGAAATTATGCCCCTATTGTAAAGCAAGATTCACATTATTCCAACGGTGTCTGTGTGATAATTAAAAATGCTAACAAATTAGTACAAGCCACTGGCGGCAAAGGAATGTTCAAAAATCCGTGGACGGAAATCGTACTGCTGTGATCGCTTTGATCGACATAAAAAGTTTTAGACCCAATTTATTGGTACGCAGCTGCCTCGGCAGTGGCGAAGCGCTCATATTATGGGCCTATCAAAAAATCCAATTTTTTCCAAAATTTTCCAATTTTTTCCATAATTTTCCACGGAAAATTTTCAAAATTTTCCGGAAAATTTTCATCACTTACGGCTACAGAAAAATTCGTCAGGTGCATGCCTAACTTATTAAGAAGTTCGCAGCAAAAATGCGACACGAGCCCGAAGCCCTCGCACGTAAGGGTTTAACAGGGATGCGGAGTCCCGGAGTCCTACCACTTTTGCTGGAGTCAGAGTCGTATCAAATGATAGGACTCCGGCCTATAGACCCGAAATGTAATACAAGTAAATTATTTATTCTCGTGTATGGCTGTCATGTCAACTCTCTCCGTCAAACAAAAGTACAGAGACAGCAGTGCATGCAAAGCTTGTAATAATTGAGGGACTGACCAGTGAAAAAAGGATTTCTTTTCACTCGGTGAGTAGTAAGTAAAACTCCACTTCTGGGTAGCGCAAGATGGCCGCCATCGAAAAAAGTCGCTGACGTCCCCCCCTCTGGAACGACAGAGGTCTGTCGTGGTGTGCCGGCCAGGTTGGTCCAGGTTCGCTGACGTCCCCCCCTCGATAAAGGCCGCCAGGTTTTGACTTGAGGCTAGTGTGTGATGATTTTCGTGAAATCTGATGAATGTTGGGTTGAAAATGGGATGTTTCGAGTGGAAGCAGTGCTCGGATGTGAAAATGGAGGCCAGATTCGGATTCAGCGTGAAATTCTGCATCTGTATGGTGAATTTGAAAGCAATCGGAGAAAAAAATTTTCACTGACGTCCCCCCCCCCTCGGGAGAGCTAGCTTCGATCTTGGCTTCCAGTGGACGGATTTTGTCGTGCAATAGCTCGTTTGAAAGCTGAGTGAGACAAATTCACTGAAAGAAACGGCTTGTTCATATCTGTCTTTAGATGTGAGACGCCATTTAAGATTTTGGGAGATTGGCGAAAAACGACAGAGTCACGGTTCACCGGAAGTTGAATCTAAACATAAAAAATACGACCCCAAAACGAAGTTCATTTTTGAACTACACTATTCCCATAGATACTCATGTGATATGTCGTTCAAATCCTGAATGAGCTTCTTGCGAGAAAATCATAGATATCGGATTGTGTCCAAATCTTCAATTTTTTACTACTAACTTTTTGGACTAATTTCTTCAAACTCAATGCTATTGAAAATCTGACCTTATTAGATATCGGGAATAATATTCCACTAGAATTGACAACTTGCATAAAGCTTTGTTTGCCATTTTACATAGATATCTGGCCTGCTTCAAGGTTTATTAATAATGATAATAACACAATATTTGATAGTGATAGATTCTAATGTTTTAATACCATATGAATCCTTAAAAACTTGTTTAATTTTAGATATCGAAAAGTCTTTTGTGATTAAATTAAATTCTATGTATTACAACATCTTATAAACGAGGTTTGATGTGCATGAAGTTTACAAATGGCGAGAGTTGTATCGATTTAAGCAGTGAAGAAGATGCGTTCCATAATTTTCTTTATTCTGACTTACTTTTCCTCCTGATTTCCACATAGTGTCAAAATCCGAGTGAACAGCCTCTGATGCCTGCTCACTAAAGCGTGATAGTCCGCATTTTTTAAGCTTACAAAATTGAATTAAATGCACCATTGCAATATGAGCTGCAGTTGTCACAGTCATCCCCGTTTGGAGATATAAGTTTTCAAAGGTTTTAACAGAGTTTTCAAAGACAGGACAAAGTTGTTTTCCGAAAGAATGGCCGACAACGTTGTCAAATGCGACTAATGTTGATCCAAATAGATTTATTAACGATGCTTGATTCGATCTATTACCAATTTCAATTAGAACATGAGCACTTTTCAATAACTTTCGTCACATATTTCCGGTAAATTCCCCACCGTGATGTTTGGGCTGAACTATTCCAAGCTTGTTTAGCCATTCCTCAGCAATATTGGGAACGGCCGTTTGTAATTCCTTGAATATTTTGTTTACTACACGAAGAAGTAAATGAAGTTCTGGTGGAGGAATCAGTTGTATAAGCATTTCACTATCACTACCGTGGATCATCGGATGATTTACACAACTCCTGAACTCTTTAGCAGATGCCTTCTCGTTGTACATACGTCGTACATTCATGTAGTCATCAGCATATTTCTTTATCTCACCGATAGTCCTCATTGGATGCGATCTGAATTTTTCCTTGTCGGAGAATTCCATCTTCGGACAATTGCAATATACACAGGGAAAACTGCTTGAGTGTGATTGCAGTCCATATAAAATGTTCGCCATTTTCATAGTTGCGCTTTTCACAAACGAAATTAACAAAATCTGTGATATTTGTACAGTATACAAGATCTTTGGAAACGGTTGAGGTTCCATCCTCGGTGGCAGTACACTCGAATTCACATGTTGTACAACTGAAGAAGTCCAGACAGTTATTATCTCTGTCACGAAGTTTCGATCCAATATCCGATTCAACTGATGCTTTTCCGAGAACACTTCTGACAAATGGAACAAATTTTCGACGAATTTCGTTGTTAGATGACGAGGTAGCATTTTGAAATTTCATAATGTCATCGATATTGAATTGAGATGAATCTTTCGTATTATTTGAGAGAACTTTCACTTTTAATGGATGTGAACCACCGGAGTAGAGACTGCTGATATTGTCAATCGAGGATTTCCTGATAATCGATGATGCGACAGCCTGTTGTGTATTGTCATCACTTGAGTTTATCATTCTCAACATATTATCACGTAGATTTCTTTGCGTACACTTATGATTGATGCCTTTTCCGTATTCTGATTTACAGAAGCTGCATAGCACAATCGGCATACTGGTAGGTCTTTCAATGCTTCTTGGGCGACCCTTACTCCGATGAGTTATACAGCCTGATTTCTGGGATACATTGCATATTTCACAGTCACATAATGGGACAGGACTAGATCTCGTCGTGGTAGTGATGGGCGAAATGTGTATATAATCATAAAGTTCAGGTAGAATTTCGATCTTCTTCTTGCCGGCACTTATATCAATCAAATCGGATCTGCACTTGTTGCATATGCCACATGGAAATCGATTGTCAGATGGATTTGTCTTTTCGAAAATATCGTTGTATTCGCTCAAGAACAATTGCAGTCAGATTGTATTTAGCTTTGCCAAAGCAAATAGAGCAAACTTTAAACCGATTTTCCTCATGTGTTAACGCACGCTTCATGTGTGCCATCGTGAAGTAAGTGAAGAACGTTTACTTGCTTTGTACATACATTTGAACTAAATTTAGATTTGAAATTCAATTATGTCGCAACCTGTGTCTCAAATTACGATTATGTTATTGTCATTATTATGAAACAGTGAAACAGGCTAAATATCTATGTAGCAAACAATGATATCTAGATAGCATATACTTTTCGATATCTAAAATTAAACAAGTTTTTAAGGATTCATATGGTATTAAAACATTAGAATCTATCACTATCAAATATTGTGTTATTATCATTATTAATAAACCTTGAAGCAGGCCAGATATCTATGTAAAATGGCAAACAAAGCTTTATGCAAGTTGTCAAGTCTAGTGGACTATTATTCCCGATATCTAATAAGGTCAGATTTTCAATAGCATTGAGTTTGAAGAAATTAGTCCAAAAAGTTAGTAGTAAAAAATTGAAGATTTGGACACAATCCGATATCTATGATTTTCTCGCAAGAAGCTCATTCAGGATTTGAACGACATATCACATGAGTATCTATGGGAATAGTGTAGTTCAAAAATGAACTTCGTTTTGGGGTCGTATTTTTTATGTTTAGATTCAACTTCCGGTGAACCGTGGAGTTAGAATTTTGGACATTTTGGGCTCTAGCGTCAAAACGAAGCTTCGGATGGGAAAACGGATTTCAGATTTGGAATCAGCGTCAAATTCTCTATCAACATGGTGAGTTTCAAGTCAATCGGAGAGAATAAATTTTCAACATTTTTCGAAAAAACGACAGAGTTAGAATTTTGGACGTTTTGGGCTGTAGCTTCAAAACGAAGCATCGGATGGGAAAACGGAGGCCAGATTCGGATTCAGCGTGAAATTCTGCATCTGTATGGTGAATTTGAAAGCAATCGGAGAGAAAAATTTTCGCTGACGTCCCCCCCCGGCACCGACCTTCCAACTTTGCTTCTAGTGGACGGATTTTGTCGTGCAATAGCTCGTTTGAAAGCTAAGAGTGAGACAAATTCACTGAAAGAAACGGCTTGTTCATATCTGTCTTCGTTTAGATGTGAGACGCCATTTAAGATTTTGGGAGATTGGCGAAAAACGACAGAGTTAGAATTTTGGACGATTTGGGCTGTAGCTTCAAAACGAAGCATCGGATTGGAAAACGGATTTCAGATTTGGAATCAGCGTCAAATTCTCTATCAACATGGTGAATTTCAAGTCAATCGGAGAGAAAAAATTTTTCTTCACGAAATTTTTTCGAAAAAACGACTTAGAATTTTACAACGAGTTAAACGAGTTAGAATTTTTGCAATGGCTGTGGGCTGTAGAGCCAAAACAAAGCATCGGATGGGAAAATGGAGGCCAGATTCGGATTCAGCGTCCAATTCTACATGAGAATGGTGTATTTCCAGCTCAATCGGACCTCTAGAATCGGCGATAGAAGCGTTTTAAGTTTTTGGATGATGGATATTACGTCATCAGCTGATCGCCACACACTATATAAGCGGAAACCGACAGAGACTTTTCATTTAGAGGAGAGCGATTGTCAAAGGTAGGTCGTCTCTCTGAGCTCCGATGATAGCTTCGGACATTCCAAATTCCGGGTTTCTGTAAGAAACCGACTTAGAAAATTTCATTGCTGAACTCAGCTAAGGCGTCAGACTTAGAGGTTCGTCAGGAGATGGCCTTCGTCTCCATGCCATAAAAGACTCCAAAACTTTAATGGCTTGTAACTTTGCTTCTACAAGTCCGTTTGACTTGATTCAAAAAAGGTTCGGTCGCTATTGACCTGCCCTAAGTGATAGACTCATTATAAAATTTCATAAGTAGTGCTAAAAAGTTGAAAAATTAAATTCACTAGTTTTGGAGGTTTTCTGGGGTTTTTGACCCTGCTGAAGTCAATGAAAGCATTTTTAATTATGTCTGAGCCAGTCTTCTCATGGTATAAGCGGCTTTTCACTGAAAGCGAGCAAGACACGGAGAGTTTTGCTGTAATATTCCACTGACAGGGTGTTCCTTCGGGACGGCGGACGATGCCGTAGTGATAAGTGTGGCAAGGGAGTGTGTCATATTTTAGACCGAAACCGCTGGGGCAACTCATGTCTCATGTTGGGCATTTGACACAGTTCTCAACGTAGCACTTTGAACGCCAATCGGTTGAGTCTTAGCTATCTTGTCATGGGTGGCCTCTAAACATCTCCATTGCAAAACGCTGGTGAATCAAGCTCTCTACGGCTTGCTATCAAGCTGCTCAAAGTCTGTCAACCTCTTACCAACTCTACAGGTTTTCATGTCTGAGCCAGTCTTCTCATGGTATAAGCGGCTTTTCACTGAAAGCGAGCAAGACACGGAGAGTTTTGCTGTAATATTCCACTGACAGGCTGTTCCTTCGGGACGGCGGACGATGCCGTAGTGATAAGTGTGGCAAGGGAGTGTGTCATATTTTAGACCGAAACCGCTGGGGCAACTCATGTCTCATGTTGGGCATTTGACACAGTTCTCAACGTAGCACTTTGAACGCCAATCGGTTGAGTCTTAGCTATCTTGTCATGGGTGGCCTCTAAACATCTCCATTGCAAAACGCTGGTGAATCAAGCTCTCTACGGCTTGCTATCAAGCTGCTCAAAGTCTGTCAACCTCTTACCAACTCTACAGGTTTTCATGTCTGAGCCAGTCTTCTCATGGTATAAGCGGCTTTTCACTGAAAGCGAGCAAGACACGGAGAGTTTTGCTGTAATATTCCACTGACAGGCTGTTCCTTTGGGACGGCGGACGATGCCGTAGTGATAAGTGTGGCAAGGGAGTGTGTCATATTTTAGACCGAAACCGCTGGGGCAACTCATGTCTCATGTTGGGCATTTGACACAGTTCTCAACGTAGCACTTTGAACGCCAATCGGTTGAGTCTTAGCTATCTTGTCATGGGTGGCCTCTAAACATCTCCATTGCAAAACGCTGGTGAATCAAGCTCTCTACGGCTTGCTATCAAGCTGCTCAAAGTTTGTCAACCTCTTACCAACTCTACAGGTTTTCATGTCTGGCGATCAAGTCATGGACGGTGCAAGTCACGGAGATTTTCGGTGTGATACTTCCTTTCGACGGGCGTTCCTGTAAAGGGCGGCGGTGAAACCCGTAGCTATGTATTCCGCAAGGGACATTCGGCAATGATCAATCTTGTTAGACCTCTCTGCGTCATGTTTGCAAGTGATTGCCTCTGTCTCAACGTAGTATGCATTCGCGCCAGGGCGACATTTAGCCAACTGTCGAAGGTTGCCTTATAAACTTTCCATTGCATACGTTATGAGAACCATGAGTTCTACTTGTCTCTATCAATGAGACGAATTGATGAATGGAATGAAATGGGAGGACACTCACGCGCCACACGCAACATAACACACTTCTCTCTTCCGTAGTCTAACAAGCTCTTTACACATGGATTGCAGTCGATTGCTATCCCTGTATCAGAAGTGTAAGCTATCTTAATTTTATTTAACACTATTTCATTTACCATCATCACCCATATGAAATGTTATAAGATTTACAAGTTAAACTAAGCGTGCTACTATTTCCAAATGAAAAAGTATACATGGTTAAATCATCCACTGAAGCCCCATTCAAGTAAGTCAGTTTGAAAGCAAAGATAATACGAAATAAAAATTTATTATGGCATGCATTTCAAAAGGTCTTCATCGTCAATATCGTCCCAGAGTCTGCCTTCACACAGATCACAAAAACAGTTCACTTGCTTCAATCGTTCTTCTACCGCGAGCCTCACTTTGTCGATGTACTCCCACTCCGCCATAGTTCGTGGCTGGGAGTTAGGGGTGTACCATCCCATAATTGATGGAGGAATTTGGTGCTGGTGATCTCCATCACATCATCAGTATCGTACTGCAGATACTTCCATCGTATGCCTGTTAGGTCGGGACACTCCTTCTCACATACACTCTCCTCTTCGTCATCCGCTGGTAATGACAACTTTCTAATGTTGTCGAGTCGGTATAATTTCTCCACCTTCCCCTTCGTTGGAGCGTTTGGTGCAACGAGCGCCTTTGGCGATGAGCATGGAGAAGAGAACTCCAATTTTGTGTTCGGTGCTTTTGGAGGGCTTGTCATGCTGACTGTGAATAATGACTTTGAAATGTTTTCTAATTATTAAGTATAAACAAGCAACCAATCAGAATGAACAGCCAATGAATGATGAATATGAAAGTATATATGCAAAGTGACATTCGTGTCATTTCACTCTGTCTTTGAGACGTATAAGTGAAGTGTTCTCTAGCGAATTCTGTTATTATTTGAGGCGTACAAGTGAACTGCTCTCTCGTGAATTCCAAATTTGAGACGTATTATTTGAGTGAAGTCACTCATCTCCCTCAAACGTGTGGCTAATAGCATCTTCCTCAATTTCAGGCATCAACTTCATCACCAACGCCCTCCCTTCTCGAGGAAAGTTTAGAGTTGTTGAGTCAAGGTAGGTTGTAACAATACACTGAAACTTGAACAGAGATGATAGAATGATTTCTCTTTCAGGTGATGTGAGTTCCAGCTCAGGACTCTCGCGACAGGGCAACGAGTGGGAATGTGCCGACTGCGGACATATGTTTACAAGGAAGCACAGTCTCCTTCGACACATCAAACAACGTGTGTGTCAACGCAAAGCGGCATCAATCTCCGGAGGTGAAGTTGATTCTGACGATGACATCTCCTTTCCTTGCGATTTGTGCCCTCTTTCTTTTGATAGTCACTTTCAGCGATCTTCGCACAGACTTCAACACACGCATGCAAATGATCACTACACCGACGGTACCTCTACCATCTCCCTCATTAATGTTTCACATAATAATTTAGTACGGGACTACTGCATGGAGTCCAATACTCAAATAGTAGATTTTCCTGAGTGGCTCCTTCAAAATTCTAACATTATCGAAGCGCTCTTCAACAATTTAGACAATTTTAGAATGAAGGCGCTCATCTACCTTAAACTAAAATATATTAAAATAGATTTTCAAACGGGTCAAGTGACGGAGAGAATACAGTTTCATGTTCCTTTCTCTTCCGCAACCGAAGTTGTAGACTGCGAGTCTTGGCTAAATTTTCACATTCAATGTTTAAAATCAAATGTAGATAAATTCAATCAACGCGACAGCGCTCTCATTTTTGATGGTGTGGACTCAGCCATGTTCAAAATTTCCCTATTAGAAAGTCATGCAGCTCGAGGCACATTTAAACTACCAAAAACGTTGTATAATAATAAAGCTGTCATCAAAGTCGATTGTAAATCACAGTGTTTCAAATATGCAGTCCTATCCATCCTTCACTATAATGATATCAACGCGAATCGAAATCATACCTATAGCTATAGACAGTGGGAGGATGAACTAGACTTTGAAGGTTGTGATAGTGACAACATGAAAATCAAAGATGTAGAAACGTTCGAAAAACATAATAAGATTAAAATTGTCGTTCACGTGTGGGAGAAGGCGTTGAAGGGTTCCCGCTATAATTCACGTTCAACTTGTTATGAACGTGTAGTCAACCTCTTATTAGTAAAACAAGATGATAGCGAGGAATGGCACTACTGTGGTATACCCAAAATCTCTCGCTTGTACACACACTTAGGGCACTCTAAAAGAGGTGAACATTTTGTATGCGACCGCTGCATCCGCTCCTTTTGGAGTAAAGATAAATTTGAAACTCACTATGAATGGTGCAAGCGAGGTAAATTACAAATGGAACGCATGCCCAAAGATAAAATATTTTCACATAGGTATAATGGTGACGAATTAAGTCCCCTGCGTGTCATTTACGCAAACATAGAATGCTACATTGATGATATCATCCACAAGCCAGCAGCCATCCTGCTATGAAGTATGGCATGACCACTTTAGGAATAGACAAAACAAAATGCATACTTGGCAAGGTGAAGATTGCATTTCAAAATTTCTAGAATTTCTCGATAGAGCTGCCAAATTTCAACAAGTATATGATTCCCAATTGCAGCGTAAGTCACTACATATGTCAGATGAAGACAAACAAAAATTTGAAAGTTGCACATCGCGCCCTAAATGTCATAAAACGTTTGATGACGATAAAATTAAGAAAGTGCGTGATCATGATCACATCACTGGTAAATTTAGAAACGCACTCTGCTCCAAATGTAACTTTTCACTTAGGTTGAGACGTCGTATACTACCCGTCATTTTTCATAACTTTAAGGGCTATGACAGTCATATGCTCATAAAAGGAGGGTTGAGCCAGATGAAATCGTGGCAGTTTAATGTAATAGCCCAAACGAGAGAAAAATTCATGGCAATGACAGCAAAAGTACCAGTAGATAAAACTAAAGAAAATAAGACAGTCTTCTTCGAAATAAAATTTTTAGATTCATTTCAATTCATGTCAGCGTCAATAGCTTCTCTCGTTCGAAATCTCAAGTTTCTTCCCCATAGTCAAACTTTGAAGAAACACTATCCAAATTTAACAGATGACATGATCACTCGCAAAGGAGTCCTTCCCTATGCGTATTTTAGCTCAATGTCTAAACTATATGAAACAACCCTTCCTTCCATTGACAAATTCCAAAACGATTTGACGGGTGAAGATTGTCCAGTAGAAGATTATGAACATGCTCAAGAGGCATGGTTAAAATTTGATTGTAAAACGTTTGGCGATTATATGATCGCTTACTTAGAATTAGATGTCATTTTGCTGGCTGATGTCTTTCAGGAATTTCGACGAGTGGCATTAGAAGAAGACAAATTAGATCCTGTCCACTTTGTCAGCCTACCAGCCATGTCCTTTAAATCAGCCTTTAAAATGACTGGTGAGACCATTCATCTCTTACAAGACCCCGAGATGTATAATATATTTGAGCGCGGAATACGCAGTGGTCTCACATTTGTAAATAAACATCATATAAAATCTAAAACAGTAGGTGATGATCATATCCACCTAAAGTACTATGACCAAAATAATTTATATGGCAGTTCACTGTCGAAACCACTACCTCATTCCGAGTTTAGTTGGTTAAATCAAGATGAGCTTGAGTATTACTCCAACCCTTCAAACATACTGAAGATTCCAGATGAAGGTGATTGGGGATATTATTTTGAAGTGGATTTGATTTATCCAAATAGCATTAAAAATAAAACTGCTGATTTCCCACTCGCACCTGAATCTGGTGAAGTGACTGAAGATATGTTTTCACCATTCATGTCACAATTTCATAATAACTTAACAGAGTGTGGACAGCCAAGGTACAAACCATGCCGCAAACTTTTACTCACCCAATATGATAAGAAAAATTATCTCGTACACTTCTGCATACTAAAATTCTATTTAGAAATGGGCATGCTTCTAAAGTCAGTTCACCGCATTATCAAATTTAGACAGAAAGCCTTCCTCAAACCATATATTGATAGTAACAGCCAGAAACGTGCACTAGCCCAAAATAATTTTGAAAAAGATCTTTATAAGTATAAGAATAATAGTCTATTTGGTAAGACGATGGAGGATGTTAGAAAACGCATGAACTACAAACTAGTCATTGATGATGAAAAATATCACAAATTGACCTCATCACCTCTTTTCATTGATAGAGACATTATCGATGAGGACCTTGTAGGTGTTAAAATGATAAAATCTGAAGTTGAGTTGTGCAAGCCCATCTATATTGGCCAAGCTGTACTAGATTACTCTAAGCTTGAAATGTACCAACTCTTTTATAAAATACTAAAACCATGTCCTCTCGTAAAAGAGGTTCGTTTGTTGGGTGGTGATACAGATAGTTTCTTCTTAGGTATTACCACTCAAAAAGATTTAAATTTTAATGAAGTAGCTAAGTCATTAGAAAAATATTTCGACACATCTAACTACAATCCCACTCATCAACTCTATTCCATACAGAATAAAGCCAAACTTGGTTGCTTTAAGGATGAAACAGCAGGAAAGGAAATAGATGAAATGATTCTCCTCCGTCCTAAAATGTATTCCATGAAATTAAAAGAATGTGCAGATAGTATTAAGCGTGCTAAAAGTATATCAAAATCCATTGTTCACAAAATGAAACATCGGTCCTATAAGAAGGCCTATAAAATAAAACTATAACGTTTGTCAATATGACAATCTTAAAATCTCAAGTTCATACTGTGAAAACGCACACGTTCAAGAAACGAGCGCTTTCAGCATGGGAGGATAAGAGGTGTTGGATAGGACATAACACATCTCTTCCACATGGACATCCTGACACAAACATACCTCCACCCAAAAGAATAAAACTCACGCTACCACATTCAGGAGATGTATTGACATAATCAACTTTAACTCAGTATTTTGATGTTGCTTTTTGTAGATGTACGTGGTTGTTTTATGTATCGCATGAGATCGTTTCTTCCTTGTGAATATATGCCTACCGTCAGCCCATTCCCCCTATATCTGTGAAAAGACTTTTTCATACACATATTTTTATTTCAATAAACATATCATAATGACTTCACTTTGTTTTCCGAAACACTAAAGTTACGAGGGATTTAGTATCTTTCACATGGATGCACTCTTGTAAACCATTGGTAATTTTGATAGCAATAGAGGGTATAGTTTGTTTGACGACGGGATGATAGAAAATAGATTCAAACATCTTCTCGACTATTCCATATGAAGCGTCTTTATCATGAATGAAATCACGTAAAATGTATTCTTTTTCCTCACCAACAGAAATAGGTAGAATCAAATCACTTTGGGGCGATCATATCTTTTTCAAATGACTGTGGAACATTGATTTCCATGATGAAGATTTAACAGTTAGATTCGATGACGAACAAGATTTACTAGTTTGCAAGTTAAACTAAGCGTTCTATTATTTGTAAATGAAAGATATAGTTTCAACAGTTTACAGATTAAAAATAAAGTTTCAATAGTGTATGTATTAGAAATAAAGTTTAAGCTGTTTGTATGTTAGAAATAAAATAAAGTTTTAAGAGTTTACAAGTTAAAAATAAAGTTTCATTAGTGTGTACGTTAGAAATAAAGTTATATCTGTTTGTAGAATAAGATTGCGGGATTTAATAGTTTGTAAGTTAGACTAAGCGTTCTTCTATTTGTAAATGAAAGATATAGTTTCAACAGTTTACAGATTAAAAAATAAAGTTTCAATAGTTTGTATGTTATAAAATAAAGTTTAAGCTGTTTGTGAGTTAGAAATAGAATAAAGTTTCAACAGTTTGTAGATTAAAAATAAAGTTTCACCAGTGTGTACGTTAGAAATAAGGTTTTATCTGTTTGTATGTTAAAAATAAAGTTTCAACAGTGTTTACATTGGAAAAAAGTTTTATCTGTTTGTAAAATGAGATTGTAGGATTTACTAGTTTGCAAGTTAGACTAAGTGTTCTACTATTTGTAAACGAAAGATATAGTTTCAACAGTTTACAGATTAAAAATAAAGTTTCAACAGTGTGTACGTTAGAAATAAAGTTTTAGCCGTTTGCGCGTTAGAAATAAAATAAAGTTTCAACCGTTTACAAGTTCAAAATAAAGTTTCAACAGTGTGTATGTTAGAAATAGAGTTTTATCGGTTTGTAAAAATAAGATTGTGGGATTTAATAGTTTTTAAGTTAGACTAAGCGTTCTACTATTTGTAAATGAAAGATATAGTTTCAACAGTTTACAGATTAAAAAATAAAGTTTCAATAGTGTGTATGTTAAAAATAAAGTTTAAGCTGTTTGTGTGTTAGAAATAGAATAAAGTCTCAACAGTTTGTAGATTAAAAATAAAGTTTCAACAGTGTGTACGTTAGAAATAAAGTTTTGTCTGTTTGTAAAATGAGATTGTAGGACTTACTAGTTTGCAAGTTAGACTAAGCGTTCTACTATTTGTAAACGAAAGATATAGTTTCAACAGTTTACAGATTAAAAATAAAGTTTCAATAGTGTGTATGTTAAAAATAAAGTTTAAGCTGTTTGTGTGTTAGAAATAGAATAAAGTCTCAACAGTTTGTAGATTAAAAATAAAGTTTCAACAGTGTGTACGTTAGAAATAAAGTTTTGTCTGTTTGTAAAATGACATTGTAGGACTTACTAGTTTGCAAGTTAGACTAAGCGTTCTACTATTTGTAAACGAAAGATATAGTTTCAACAGTTTACAGATTAAAAATAAAGTTTCAACAGTGTGTACGTTAGAAATAAAATTTTTAGTCGTTTGCGCGTTAGAAATAAAATAAAGTTTCAACCGTTTACAAGTTCAAAATAAAGTTTCAACAGCGTTTAATAAAATTTTATCTGTTTAGATGTTAGAAACAAAATGAAGTTTCAACAGTGTGTACGTTAGAAATAAAGTTTTATCTGTTTGTATGTTAGAAATAAAGTTTTAGCTGCTTGTATGTTAGAAATAAAGGTATAACATTTTATATGCTAGAAGAAACTTATAACTGTTTGTAAAATAAGATCATAAGATTTACTAGTTTGCAAGTTAGACTAAGCGTTCTACTATTTGTAAATTAAAAATAAAATTATAACTCTTTACAAGTTAAAGCGTTGATGCGATGATCAACAACTAATAAGCTGAGAAGCTTTAGATTCACTTTAACATTACCACATGTTTACAGATAGAAATGTATCACAGCAAAGCTACTTCATGAGTTAGTTTGCCAGGAGTGTATCATCTCAAACTTTTACTGCATTGTTGAAATTTCAGTTTTGTACATATTTGAAGTATCATCATTGCGGTTTGTTCTTGATGTGTTTACGATGAACGCACACATGAGTCTTATGACACTATGGTTGTATCTTATACGTTTCGACAGACTGAGCGAAGTAAATAAAAATCAAGGTTGAAAATCTCTTAGGTTGTATTATCAAATATCTTACTATTATACAAAGTTGAGAATGTAAGTTGATCATTTTATCGGAATGTTGTTTTAAAATGAAAGTAAGAACTTCATCGTATGAGTATTCAAAGCATGTTTTGTAAATCAAATGTGTCAGTACTATACACATTTGATTTACAAAACATGCTTTGAATACTCATACGATGAAGTTCTTACTTTCATTTTAAAACAACATTCCGATAAAATGATCAACTTACATTCTCAACTTTGTATAATACTAAGATATTTGATAATACAACCTAAGAGATTTTCAACTTGGATTTTTATTTACTTCGCTCAGTCTGTCGAAACGTACAAGATACAGCCATAGTGTCATAAGACTCATGTGTGCGTTCATCGTAAATACATCAAGAACAAACCGCAATGATGATACTTCAAATATGTACAAAACTGAAATTTCAACAATGAAGTAAAAGTTTGAGATGATACACTCCTGGCAAACTAACTCATGAAGTAGCTTTCCTGTGATACATTTCTATCTGTAAACATGTGGTGATGTTAAAGTGAATCTAAAGCTTCTCAGCTTATTAGTTGTTGATCATCGCATCAACGCTTTAACTTGTAAAGAGTTATAATTTTATTTTTAATTTACAAATAGTAGAACGCTTAGTCTAACTTGCAAACTAGTAAATCTTATGATCTTATTTTACAAACAGTTATACCTTTCTTTCCAGCATATAAACTGTTATACCTTTATTTCTAACATACAAGCAGCTAAAACTTTATTTCTAACATACAAACAGATAAAACTTTATTTCTAACGTACACACTGTTGAAACTTCATCTTGTTTCTAAAATGTAAACAGATAAAACTTTATTAAACACTGTTGAAACTTTATTTTGAACTTGTAAACGGTTGAAACTTTATTTTATTTCTAACGCGCAAACGACTAAAACTTTATTTCTAACGTACACACTGTTGAAACTTTATTTTTAATCTGCAAACTGTTGAAACTATATCTTTCGTTTACAAATAGTAGAACGCTTAGTCTAACTTGCAAACTAGTAAATCCTACAATCTCATTTTACAAACAGATAAAACTTTATTTCTAACGTACACACTGTTGAAACTTTATTTTTAATCTACAAATTGTTGAAACTTTATTCTATTTCTAACACACAAACAGCTTAAACTTTATTTTTAACATACAAACTATTGAAACTTTATTTTTTAATCTGTAAACTGTTGAAACTATATCTTTCATTTACAAATAGCAGAACGCTTAGTCTAACTTACAAACTATTAAATCCCACAATCTTATTTTTACAAAGAGACATAACTTTATTTCTAACGTACACACTGTTGAAACTTTACTTTTAATCTGTAAACTGTTGAAAGTATATCTTTCATTTACAAATAGTAGAACGCTTAGTCTAACTTGCAAACTAGTAAATCTTATGATCTTAATTTACAAACCGACAAAACTGTATTTCTAACATACACACTGTTGAAACTTTATTTTGAACTTGTAAACGGTTGAAACTTTATTTTCTTTCTAACGCGCAAACGACTAAAACTTTATTTCTAACGTACACACTGTTGAAACTTTATTTTTAATCTGTAAACTGTTGAAACTATATCTTTCGTTTACAAATAGTAGAACGCTTAGTCTAACATGCAAACTAGTAAATCCTACAATCTCATTTTACAAACAGATAAAACTCTATTTCTAACGTACACACTGTTGAAACTTTATTTTTAATCTACAAACTGTTGAGACTTTATTCTATTTCTAACACACAAACAGCTTAAACTTTATTTTTAACATACACACTATTGAAACTTTATTTTTTAATCTGTAAACTGTTGAAACTATATCCTTCATTTACAAATAGTAGAACGCTTAGTCTAACTTGCAAACTAGTAAATCTTATGATCTTAATTTACAAACCGATAAAACTCTATTTCTAACATACACACTGTTGAAACTTTATTTTCAACTTGTAAACGTTTGAAACTTTATTTTATTTCTAACGCGCAAACGACTAAAACTTTATTTCTAACGTACACACTGTTGAAACTTTATTTTTAATCTGTAAACTGTTGAAACTATATCTTTCGTTTACAAATAGTAGAACGCTTAGTCTAACATGCAAACTAGTAAATCCTACAATCTCATTTTACAAACAGATAAAACTTTATTTCTAACGTTCACACTAATGAAACTTTACTTTTAATCTACAAACTGTTGAAACTATATCTTTCATTTACAAATAGTAGAACGCTTAGTCTAACTTACAAACTATTAAATCCCACAATCTTATTTTTACAAACAGATATAACTTTATTTCTAACGTACACACTAATGAAACTTTACTTTTAATCTGTGAACTGTTGAAAGTATATCTTTCATTTACAAATAGTAGAACGCTTAGTCTAACTTACAAACTATTAAATCCCACAATCTTATTTTTACAAACCGATAAAACTCTATTTCTAACATACACACTGTTGAAACTTTATTTTGAACTTGTAATCGGTTGAAACTTTATTTTCTTTCTAACGCGCAAACGACTAAAACTTTATTTCTAACGTACACACTGTTGAAACTTTATTTTTAATCTACAAATTGTTGAAACTTTATTCTATTTCTAACACACAAACAGCTTAAACTTTATTTTTAACATACACACTGTTGAAACTTTATTTTTTAATCTGTAAACTGTTGAAACTATATCTTTCATTTACAAATAGTAGAACGCTTAGTCTAACTTACAAACTATTAAATCCCACAATCTTATTTTTACAAAGAGACATAACTTTATTTCTAACGTACACACTGTTGAAACTTTACTTTTAATCTGTAAACTGTTGAAAGTATATCTTTCATTTACAAATAGTAGAACGCTTAGTCTAACTTGCAAACTAGTAAATCTTATGATCTTAATTTACAAACCGATAAAACTCTATTTCTAACATACACACTGTTGAAACTTTATTTTCAACTTGTAAACGTTTGAAACTTTATTTTATTTCTAACGCGCAAACGACTAAAACTTTATTTCTAACGTACACACTGTTGAAACTTTATTTTTAATCTGTAAACTGTTGAAACTATATCTTTCGTTTACAAATAGTAGAACGCTTAGTCTAACATGCAAACTAGTAAATCCTACAATCTCATTTTACAAACAGATAAAACTTTATTTCTAACGTTCACACTAATGAAACTTTACTTTTAATCTACAAACTGTTGAAACTATATCTTTCATTTACAAATAGTAGAACGCTTAGTCTAACTTACAAACTATTAAATCCCACAATCTTATTTTTACAAACAGATATAACTTTATTTCTAACGTACACACTAATGAAACTTTACTTTTAATCTGTAAACTGTTGAAAGTATATCTTTCATTTACAAATAGTAGAACGCTTAGTCTAACTTGCAAACTAGTAAATCTTATGATCTTAATTTACAAACCGACAAAACTGTATTTCTAACATACACACTGTTGAAACTTTATTTTGAACTTGTAAACGGTTGAAACTTTATTTTCTTTCTAACGCGCAAACGACTAAAACTTTATTTCTAACGTACACACTGTTGAAACTTTATTTTTAATCTGTAAACTGTTGAAACTATATCTTTCGTTTACAAATAGTAGAACGCTTAGTCTAACATGCAAACTAGTAAATCCTACAATCTCATTTTACAAACAGATAAAACTCTATTTCTAACGTACACACTGTTGAAACTTTATTTTTAATCTACAAACTGTTGAGACTTTATTCTATTTCTAACACACAAACAGCTTAAACTTTATTTTTAACATACACACTATTGGAACTTTATTTTTTAATCTGTAAACTGTTGAAACTATATCCTTCATTTACAAATAGTAGAACGCTTAGTCTAACTTGCAAACTAGTAAATCTTATGATCTTAATTTACAAACCGATAAAACTCTATTTCTAACATACACACTGTTGAAACTTTATTTTCAACTTGTAAACGTTTGAAACTTTATTTTATTTCTAACGCGCAAACGACTAAAACTTTATTTCTAACGTACACACTGTTGAAACTTTATTTTTAATCTGTAAACTGTTGAAACTATATCTTTCGTTTACAAATAGTAGAACGCTTAGTCTAACATGCAAACTAGTAAATCCTACAATCTCATTTTACAAACAGATAAAACTTTATTTCTAACGTTCACACTAATGAAACTTTACTTTTAATCTACAAACTGTTGAAACTATATCTTTCATTTACAAATAGTAGAACGCTTAGTCTAACTTACAAACTATTAAATCCCACAATCTTATTTTTACAAACAGATATAACTTTATTTCTAACGTACACACTAATGAAACTTTACTTTTAATCTGTAAACTGTTGAAAGTATATCTTTCATTTACAAATAGTAGAACGCTTAGTCTAACTTACAAACTATTAAATCCCACAATCTTATTTTTACAAACCGATAAAACTCTATTTCTAACATACACACTGTTGAAATTTTATTTTGAACTTGTAAACGGTTGAAACTTTATTTTCTTTCTAACGCGCAAACGACTAAAACTTTATTTCTAACGTACACACTGTTGAAACTTTATTTTTAATCTGTAAACTGTTGAAACTATATCTTTCGTTTACAAATAGTAGAACGCTTAGTCTAACATGCAAACTAGTAAATCCTACAATCTCATTTTACAAACAGATAAAACTTTATTTCTAACGTACACACTGTTGAAACTTTATTTTTAATCTACAAACTGTTGAGACTTTATTCTATTTCTAACACACAAACAGCTTAAACTTTATTTTTAACATACACACTATTGGAACTTTATTTTTTAATCTGTAAACTGTTGAAACTATATCCTTCATTTACAAATAGTAGAACGCTTAGTCTAACTTGCAAACTAGTGACTCTTATGATCTTAATTTACAAACCGATAAAACTCTATTTCTTACATACACACTGTTGAAACTTTATTTTGAACTTGTAAACGGTTGAAACTTTATTTTATTTCTAACGCGCAAACGACTAAAAATTTTATTTCTAACGTACACACTGTTGAAACTTTATTTTTAATCTGTAAACTGTTGAAACTATATCTTTCGTTTACAAATAGTAGAACGCTTAGTCTAACATGCAAACTAGTAAATCCTACAATCTCATTTTACAAACAGATAAAACTTTATTTCTAACGTTCACACTAATGAAACTTTACTTTTAATCTACAAACTGTTGAAACTATAACTTTCATTTAAAATAGAAGAACGCTTAGTCTAACTTACAAACTATTAAATCCCGCAATCTTATTCTACAAACAGATATAACTTTATTTCTAACGTACACACTGTTGAAACTTTATTTTCAACTTGTAAACTCTTGAAACTTTATTTTATTTCTAACATACAAACAGCTTAAACGTTTTTTCTAATACATTCACTATTGAAACTTTATTTTTAATCTGTAAACTGTTGAAACTATATCTTTCATTTACAAATAGTAGAACGCTTAGTTTAACTTGCAAACTAGTAAATCTTGTTCGTCATCGAATCTAACTGTTTAAATCTTCATCATGGAAATCAATGTTCCACAGTCATTTGAAAAAGATATGATCGCCCCAAAGTGATTTGATTCTACCTATTTCTGTTGGTGAGGAAAAAGAATACATTTTACGTGATTTCATTCATGATAAAGACGATAAACAAAATATGATAAAAAAAATGACGCTTGATATGGAGTAGTCGAGAAGATGTTTGAATCTATTTTCTATCATCCCGTCGTCAAACAAACTATACCCTCTATTGCTATCAAAATTACCAATGGTTTACAAGAGTGCATCCATGTGAAAGATACTAAATCCCTCGTAACTTTAGTGTTTCGGAAAACAAAGTGAAGTCATTGTGATATGTTTATTGAAATAAAAATATGTGTATGAAAAAGTCTTTTCACAGATATAGGGGGAATGGGCTGACTGTAGGCATATATTCACAAGGAAGAAACGATCTCATGCGATACATAAAACAACCACGTACATCTACAAAAAGCAACATCAAAATACTGAGTTAAAGTTGATTATGTCAATACATCTCCTGAATGTGGTAGCGTGAGTTTTATTCTTTTGGGTGGAGGTATGTTTGTGTCAGGATGTCCATGTGGAAGAGATGTGTTATGTCCTATCCAACACCTCTTATCCTCCCATGCTGAAAGCGCTCGTTTCTTGAACGTGTGCGTTTTCACAGTATGAACTTGAGATTTTAAGATTGTCATATTGACAAACGTTATAGTTTTATTTTATAGGCCTTCTTATAGGACCGATGTTTAATTTTGTGAACAATGGATTTTGATATACTTTTAGCACGCTTAATACTATCTGCACATTCTTCTAATTTCATGGAATACATTTTAGGACGGAGGAGAATCATTTCATCTATTTCCTTTCCTGCTGTTTCATCCTTAAAGCAACCAAGTTTGGCTTTATTCTGTATGGAATAGAGTGGATGAGTGGGATTGTAGTTAGATGTGTCGAAATATTTTTCTAATGACTTAGCTACTTCATTGAAATTTAAATCTTTTTGAGTGGTAATACCTAAGAAGAAACTATCTGTATCACCACCCAACAAACGAACCTCTTTTACGAGAGGACATGGTTTTAGTATTTTATAAAAGAGTTGGTACATTTCAAGCTTAGAGTAATCTAGTACAGCTTGGCCAATATAGATGGGCTTGCACAACTCAACTTCAGATTTTATCATTTTAACACCTACAAGGTCCTCATCGATAATGTCTCTATCAATGAAAAGAGGTGATGAGGTCAATTTGTGATATTTTTCATCATCAATGACTAGTTTGTAGTTCATGCGTTTTCTAACATCCTCCATCGTCTTACCAAATAGACTATTATTCTTATACTTATAA
Organism: Prostheceraeus crozeri; assembly: GCA_907163375.1. Lineage (NCBI taxonomy): Eukaryota > Metazoa > Platyhelminthes > Polycladida > Euryleptidae > Prostheceraeus > Prostheceraeus crozeri. The sequence goes on along the minus strand of CAJQUW010009011.1, from coordinate 71,428 downwards.
AGATTTTTTTCAAAATTATTTTGGGCTAGTGCACGTTTCTGGCTGTTACTATCAATATATGGTTTGAGGAAGGCTTTCTGTCTAAATTTGATGATGCGGTGAACTGACTTTAGAAGCATGCCCATTTCTAAATAGAATTTTAGTATGCAGAAGTGTACGAGATAATTTTTCTTATCATATTGGGTGAGTAAAAGTTTGCGGCATGGTTTGTACCTTGGCTGTCCACACTCTGTTAAGTTATTATGAAATTGTGACATGAATGGTGAAAACATATCTTCAGTCACTTCACCAGATTCAGGTGCGAGTGGGAAATCAGCAGTTTTATTTTTAATGCTATTTGGATAAATCAAATCCACTTCAAAATAATATCCCCAATCACCTTCATCTGGAATCTTCAGTATGTTTGAAGGGTTGGAGTAATACTCAAGCTCATCTTGATTTAACCAACTAAACTCGGAATGAGGTAGTGGTTTCGACAGTGAACTGCCATATAAATTATTTTGGTCATAGTACTTTAGGTGGATATGATCATCACCTACTGTTTTAGATTTTATATGATGTTTATTTACAAATGTGAGACCACCGCGTATTCCGCGCTCAAATATATTATACATCTCGGGGTCTTGTAAGAGATGAATGGTCTCACCAGTCATTTTAAAGGCTGATTTAAAGGACATGGCTGGTAGGCTGACAAAGTGGACAGGATCTAATTTGTCTTCTTCTAATGCCACTCGTCGAAATTCCTGAAAGACATCAGCCAGCAAAATGACATCTAATTCTAAGTAAGCGATCATATAATCGCCAAACGTTTTACAATCAAATTTTAACCATGCCTCTTGAGCATGTTCATAATCTTCTACTGGACAATCTTCACCCGTCAAATCGTTTTGGAATTTGTCAATGGAAGGAAGGGTTGTTTCATATAGTTTAGACATTGAGCTAAAATACGCATAGGGAAGGACTCCTTTGCGAGTGATCATGTCATCTGTTAAATTTGGATAGTGTTTCTTCAAAGTTTGACTATGGGGAAGAAACTTGAGATTTCGAACGAGAGAAGCTATTGACGCTGACATGAATTGAAATGAATCTAAAAATTTTATTTCGAAGAAGACTGTCTTATTTTCTTTAGTTTTATCTACTGGTACTTTTGCTGTCATTGCCATGAATTTTTCTCTCGTTTGGGCTATTACATTAAACTGCCACGATTTCATCTGGCTCAACCCTCCTTTTATGAGCATATGACTGTCATAGCCCTTAAAGTTATGAAAAATGACGGGTAGTATACGACGTCTCAACCTAAGTGAAAAGTTACATTTGGAGCAGAGTGCGTTTCTAAATTTACCAGTGATGTGATCATGATCACGCACTTTCTTAATTTTATCGTCATCAAACGTTTTATGACATTTAGGGCGCGATGTGCAACTTTCAAATTTTTGTTTGTCTTCATCTGACATATGTAGTGACTTACGCTGCAATTGGGAATCATATACTTGTTGAAATTTGGCAGCTCTATCGAGAAATTCTAGAAATTTTGAAATGCAATCTTCACCTTGCCAAGTATGCATTTTGTTTTGTCTATTCCTAAAGTGGTCATGCCATACTTCATAGCAGGATGGCTGCTGGCTTGTGGATGATATCATCAATGTAGCATTCTATGTTTGCGTGAATGACACGCAGGGGACTTAATTCGTCACCATTAGCCCTATGTGAAACTATTTTATCTTTGGGCATGCGTTCCATTTGTAATTTACCTCGCTTGCACCATTCATAGTGAGTTTCAAATTTATCTTTACTCCAAAAGGAGCGGATGCAGCGGTCGCATACAAAATGTTCACCTCTTTTAGAGTGCCCTAAGTGTGTGTACAAGCGAGAGATTTTGGGTATACCACAGTAGTGCCATTCCTCGCTATCATCTTGTTTTACTAATAAGAGGTTGACTACACGTTCATAACAAGTTGAACGTGAATTATAGCGGGCACCCTTCAACCCCTTCTCCCACACGTGAACGACAATTTTAATCTTATTGGGCCGGTTTCATAAAGAGGTTCTAAACTAGAACGGTTCTAGCGTAAGAACTGGTTCTAATTAGCACCGACTAGAAATTTCAGTTTCATGAACGAGTTCTTTCCCTCATGGTTCCAGTTGGAACTGGTTCCAATTAGAACTAGAGGTAAATCCAAAGTGACGTTGAGGTGATGTCATGACCTACATTTCAGCTTGGTTACCACGATGTTATTGGCTTGACTTCAAGTTAATGTAACCATCATATACACCACTTTCAAATTGCGCACATACACGTGATCCATTCCATATCCTCGAATCATGCACAGCTCCTGGCCAACGTGCAACTATGTTGCAAATTTCAAAATTAGCACTGCCGATAACTTGAACATTGATTGAATACCAATGATGTCGATTAATGAACCTACCTCCTTCATGAGGAGCAATGTTAAAGACTAGTCTTATGTGTACACAATCAATTACACCAATTACTCCCGGGAAATTAGCCTTTTCGTAGAAACTAGTCTTCATCTTTCGTATTTCATTAGTAGTACTCGGCATGCGTATATATCGGTTCGATAAACACGCAATCGAGTCAGATACGTGTTTGACAATCCCGCAGACGCCTGCTTTAGAAAGACCATGTAAATCTCCGATGGAAGTGTAAAAATTGCCGGATGCCAAAAATCGAAGAAATGCAAACACCTGTTCCTCGGGAGTTAGTGCGTGGTACCGACGAGTTTGTCTTTGAAGTTGAGGGCGAATTTCTTCAATAAGGAGATGTGCTGTTGATTTGGATAGTCTATATCTGATGGTAAATTCTGTTTCACCGTAAATATCGAAAGGATTACTTCTATCTCTGAATACCCTCTCACGGCGAAGGCTTCTAATCATTAAAACATACCCAGCCATTACTTTGCTGCGATTGTGCATTCGAGAGAAGTGGCGATTCAATTGAAGTTAGAACCACGTTCGATTAGTTCTAGAATGAGGTTCTAATTTCATTCAATTGGAACCGGTGTTAAGAAAATATTTCTTCATGAAACTGGAATGGTTCTAAAGTTAGAACCAGTTCTTCGTAGAACCGCGTTATGAAACGCGCAACGTTCCAATTTTATGAAGTTTTGACTTTTAACACCGGTTCTAGGCTTATGACGCTTTTATGAAACCGGCCCATTATGTTTTTCGAACGTTTCTACATCTTTGATTTTCATGTTGTCACTATCACAACCTTCAAAGTCTAGTTCATCCTCCCACTGTCTATAGCTATAGGTATGATTTCGATTCGCGTTGATATCATTATAGTGAAGGATGGATAGGACTGCATATTTGAAACACTGTGATTTACAATCGACTTTGATGACAGCTTTATTATTATACAACGTTTTTGGTAGTTTAAATGTGCCTCGAGCTGCATGACTTTCTAATAGGGAAATTTTGAACATGGCTGAGTCCACACCATCAAAAATGAGAGCGCTGTCGCGTTGATTGAATTTATCTACATTTGATTTTAAACATTGAATGTGAAAATTTAGCCGACTCGCAGTCTACAACTTCGGTTGCGGAAGAGAAAGGAACATGAAACTGTATTCTCTCCGTCACTTGACCCGTTTGAAAATCTATTTTAATATATTTTAGTTTAAGGTAGATGAGCGCCTTCATTCTAAAATTGTCTAAATTGTTGAAGAGCGCTTCGATAATGTTAGAATTTTGAAGGAGCCACTCAGGAAAATCTACTATTTGAGTATTGGACTCCATGCAGTAGTCCCGTACTAAATTATTATGTGAAACATTAATGAGGGAGATGGTAGAGGTACCGTCGGTGTAGTGATCATTTGCATGCGTGTGTTGAAGTCTGTGCGAAGATCGCTGAAAGTGACTATCAAAAGAAAGAGGGCACAAATCGCAAGGAAAGGAGATGTCATCGTCAGAATCAACTTCACCTCCGGAGATTGATGCCGCTTTGCGTTGACACACACGTTGTTTGATGTGTCGAAGGAGACTGTGCTTCCTTGTAAACATATGTCCGCAGTCGGCACATTCCCACTCGTTGCCCTGTCGCGAAAGTCCTGAGCTGGAACTCACATCACCTGAAAGAGAAATCATTCTATCATCTCTGTTCAAGTTTCAGTGTATTGTTACAACCTACCTTGACTCAGCAACTCTAAACTTTCCTCGAGAAGGGAGGGCGTTGGTGATGAAGTTGATGCCTGAAATTGAGGAAGATGCTATTAGCCACACGTTTGAGGGAGATGAGTGACTTCACTCAAATAATACGTCTCAAATTTGGAATTCACGAGAGAGCAGTTCACTTGTACGCCTCAAATAATAACAGAATTCGCTAGAGAACACTTCACTTATACGTCTCAAAGACAGAGTGAAATGACACGAATGTCACTTTGCATATATACTTTCATATTCATCATTCATTGGCTGTTCATTCTGATTGGTTGCTTGTTTATACTTAATAATTAGAAAACATTTCAAAGTCATTATTCACAGTCAACATGACAAGCCCTCCAAAAGCACCGAACACAAAATTGGAGTTCTCTTCTCCATGCTCATCGCCAAAGGCGCTCGTTGCACCAAACGCTCCAACGAAGGGGAAGGTGGAGAAATTATACCGACTCGGCAACATTAGAAAGTTGTCATTACCAGCGGATGACGAAGAGGAGAGTGTATGTGAGAAGGAGTGTCCCGACCTAACAGGCATACGATGGAAGTATCTGCAGTACGATACTGATGATGTGATGGAGATCACCAGCACCAAATTCCTCCATCAATTATGGGATGGTACACCCCTAACTCCCAGCCACGAACTATTGCGGAGTGGGAGTACATCGACAAAGTGAGGCTCGCGATAGAAGAACGATTGAAGCAAGTGAACTGTTTTTGTGATCTGTGTGAAGGCAGACTCTGGGACGATATTGACGATGAAGACCTTTTGAAATACATGCAATAATAAATTTTTATTTCGTATTATCTTTGCTTTCAAACTGACTTACTTGAATGGGGCTTCAGTGGATGATTTAACCATGTATACTTTTTCATTTGGAAATATTAGCACGCTTAGTTTAACTTGTAAATCTTATAACATTTCATATGGGTGATGATGGTAGATGAAATAGTGTTAAATAAAATTAAGATAGCTTACACTTCTGATACAGGGATAGCAATCGACTGCAATCCATGTGTAAAGAGCTTGTTAGACTACGGAAGAGAGAAGTGTGTTATGTTGCGTGTGGCGCGTGAGTGTCCTCCCATTTCATTCCATTCATCAATTCGTCTCATTGATAGAGACAGGTAGAACTCATGGTTCTCATAACGTATGCAATGGAAAGTTTATAAGGCAACCTTCGACAGTTGGCTAAATGTCGCCCTGGCGCGAATGCATACTACGTTGAGACAGAGGCAATCACTTGCAAACATGACGCAGAGAGGTCTAACAAGATTGATCATTGCCGAATGTCCCTTGCGGAATACATAGCTACGGGTTTCACCGCCGCCCTTTACAGGAACGCCCGTCGAAAGGAAGTATCACACCGAAAATCTCCGTGACTTGCACCGTCCATGACTTGATCGCCAGACATGAAAACCTGTAGAGTTGGTAAGAGGTTGACAAACTTTGAGCAGCTTGATAGCAAGCCGTAGAGAGCTTGATTCACCAGCGTTTTGCAATGGAGATGTTTAGAGGCCACCCATGACAAGATAGCTAAGACTCAACCGATTGGCGTTCAAAGTGCTACGTTGAGAACTGTGTCAAATGCCCAACATGAGACATGAGTTGCCCCAGCGGTTTCGGTCTAAAATATGACACACTCCCTTGCCACACTTATCACTACGGCATCGTCCGCCGTCCCGAAGGAACAGCCTGTCAGTGGAATATTACAGCAAAACTCTCCGTGTCTTGCTCGCTTTCAGTGAAAAGCCGCTTATACCATGAGAAGACTGGCTCAGACATGAAAACCTGTAGAGTTGGTAAGAGGTTGACAGACTTTGAGCAGCTTGATAGCAAGCCGTAGAGAGCTTGATTCACCAGCGTTTTGCAATGGAGATGTTTAGAGGCCACCCATGACAAGATAGCTAAGACTCAACCGATTGGCGTTCAAAGTGCTACGTTGAGAACTGTGTCAAATGCCCAACATGAGACATGAGTTGCCCCAGCGGTTTCGGTCTAAAATATGACACACTCCCTTGCCACACTTATCACTACGGCATCGTCCGCCGTCCCGAAGGAACACCCTGTCAGTGGAATATTACAGCAAAACTCTCCGTGTCTTGCTCGCTTTCAGTGAAAAGCCGCTTATACCATGAGAAGACTGGCTCAGACATGAAAACCTGTAGAGTTGGTAAGAGGTTGACAGACTTTGAGCAGCTTGATAGCAAGCCGTAGAGAGCTTGATTCACCAGCGTTTTGCAATGGAGATGTTTAGAGGCCACCCATGACAAGATAGCTAAGACTCAACCGATTGGCGTTCAAAGTGCTACGTTGAGAACTGTGTCAAATGCCCAACATGAGACATGAGTTGCCCCAGCGGTTTCGGTCTAAAATATGACACACTCCCTTGCCACACTTATCACTACGGCATCGTCCGCCGTCCCGAAGGAACAGCCTGTCAGTGGAATATTACAGCAAAACTCTCCGTGTCTTGCTCGCTTTCAGTGAAAAGCCGCTTATACCATGAGAAGACTGGCTCAGACATGAAAACCTGTAGAGTTGGTAAGAGGTTGACAGACTTTGAGCAGCTTGATAGCAAGCCGTAGAGAGCTTGATTCACCAGCGTTTTGCAATGGAGATGTTTAGAGGCCACCCATGACAAGATAGCTAAGACTCAACCGATTGGCGTTCAAAGTGCTACGTTGAGAACTGTGTCAAATGCCCAACATGAGACATGAGTTGCCCCAGCGGTTTCGGTCTAAAATATGACACACTCCCTTGCCACACTTATCACTACGGCATCGTCCGCCGTCCCGAAGGAACAGCCTGTCAGTGGAATATTACAGCAAAACTCTCCGTGTCTTGCTCGCTTTCAGTGAAAAGCCGCTTATACCATGAGAAGACTGGCTCAGACATGAAAACCTGTAGAGTTGGTAAGAGGTTGACAGACTTTGAGCAGCTTGATAGCAAGCCGTAGAGAGCTTGATTCACCAGCGTTTTGCAATGGAGATGTTTAGAGGCCACCCATGACAAGATAGCTAAGACTCAACCGATTGGCGTTCAAAGTGCTACGTTGAGAACTGTGTCAAATGCCCAACATGAGACATGAGTTGCCCCAGCGGTTTCGGTCTAAAATATGACACACTCCCTTGCCACACTTATCACTACGGCATCGTCCGCCGTCCCGAAGGAACAGCCTGTCAGTGGAATATTACAGCAAAACTCTCCGTGTCTTGCTCGCTTTCAGTGAAAAGCCGCTTATACCATGAGAAGACTGGCTCAGACATGAAAACCTGTAGAGTTGGTAAGAGGTTGACAGACTTTGAGCAGCTTGATAGCAAGCCGTAGAGAGCTTGATTCACCAGCGTTTTGCAATGGAGATGTTTAGAGGCCACCCATGACAAGATAGCTAAGACTCAACCGATTGGCGTTCAAAGTGCTACGTTGAGAACTGTGTCAAATGCCCAACATGAGACATGAGTTGCCCCAGCGGTTTCGGTCTAAAATATGACACACTCCCTTGCCACACTTATCACTACGGCATCGTCCGCCGTCCCGAAGGAACACCCTGTCAGTGGAATATTACAGCAAAACTCTCCGTGTCTTGCTCGCTTTCAGTGAAAAGCCGCTTATACCATGAGAAGACTGGCTCAGACATAATTAAAAATGCTTTCATTGACTTCAGCAGGGTCAAAAACCCCAGAAAACCTCCAAAACTAGTGAATTTAATTTTTTCAACTTTTAAGCACTACTTATGAAATTTTATAATGAGTCTATCACTTAGGGCAGGTCAATAGCGACTGAACCTTTTTTGAATCAAGTCAAACGGACTTGTAGAAGCGAAGTTACAAGCCATTAAAGTTTTGGAGTCTTTTATGGCCTGGAGACGAAGGCCATCTCCTGACGAACCTCTAAGTCTGACGCCTTAGCTGAGTTCAGCAATGAAATTTTCTAAGTCGGTTTCTTACAGAAACCCGGAATTTGGAATGTCCGAAGCTATCATCGGAGCTCAGAGAGACGACCTACCTTTGACAATCGCTCTCCTCTAAATGAAAAGTCTCTGTCGGTTTCCGCTTATATAGTGTGTGGCGATCAGCTGATGACGTAATATCCATCATCCAAAAACTTAAAACGCTTCTATCGCCGATTCTAGAGGTCCGATTGAGCTGGAAATACACCATTCTCATGTAGAATTGGACGCTGAATCCGAATCTGGCCTCCATTTTCCCATTCGATGCTTTGTTTTGCTCTACAGCCCACAGCCATTGCAAAAATTCTAACTCGTTTTTTCGAAAAAATTTCGTGAAGAAAAACTTTTTCTCTCCGATTGCTTTCAAATTCACCATACAGATGCAGAATTTCACGCTGAATCCGAATCTGGCCTCCGTTTTCCCATCCGATGCTTCGTTTTGACGCTAGAGCCCAAAACGTCCAAAATTCTAACTCTGTCGTTTTTCGCCAATCTCCCAAAATCTTAAATGGCGTCTCACATCTAAACGAAGACAGATATGAACAAGCCGTTTCTTTCAGTGAATTTGTCTCACTCTTAGCTTTCAAACGAGCTATTGCACGACAAAATCCATCCACTAGAAGCAAAGTTGGAAGGTCGGTGCCGGGGGGGACGTCAGCGAAAATTTTTCTCTCCGATTGCTTTCAAATTCACCATACAGATGCAGAATTTCACGCTGAATCCGAATCTGGCCTCCGTTTTCCCATCCGATGCTTCGTTTTGACGCTACAGCCCAAAACGTCCAAAATTCTAACTCTGTCGTTTTTCGCCAATCTCCCAAAATCTGAAATGGCGTCTCACATCTAAACGAAGACAGATATGAACAAGCCGTTTCTTTCAGTGAATGTGTCTCACTCTTAGCTTTCAAACGAGCTATTGCACGACAAAATCCATCCACTAGAAGCAAAGTTGGAAGGTCGGTGCCGGGGGGGACGTCAGCGAAAATTTTTCTCTCCGATTGCTTTCAAATTCACCATACAGATGCAGAATTTCACGCTGAATCCGAATCTGGCCTCCGTTTTCCCATCCGATGCTTCGTTTTGACGCTACAGCCCAAAACGTCCAAAATTCTAACTCTGTCGTTTTTCGCCAATCTCCCAAAATCTGAAATGGCGTCTCACATCTAAACGAAGACAGATATGAACAAGCCGTTTCTTTCAGTGAATGTGTCTCACTCTTAGCTTTCAAACGAGCTATTGCACGACAAAATCCATCCACTAGAAGCAAAGTTGGAAGGTCGGTGCCGGGGGGGACGTCAGCGAAAATTTTTCTCTCCGATTGCTTTCAAATTCACCATACAGATGCAGAATTTCACGCTGAATCCGAATCTGGCCTCCGTTTTCCCATCCGATGCTTCGTTTTGGCGCTACAGCCCAAAACGTCCAAAATTCTAACTCTGTCGTTTTTCGCCAATCTCCCAAAATCTGAAATGGCGTCTCACATCTAAACGAAGACAGATATGAACAAGCCATTTCTTTCAGTGAATTTGTCTCACTCTTAGCTTTCAAACGAGCTATTGCACGACAAAATCCGTCCACTAGAAGCAAAGTTGGAAGGTCGGTGCCGGGGGGGACGTCAGCGAAAATTTTTCTCTCCGATTGCTTTCAAATTCACCATACAGATGCAGAATTTCACGCTGAATCCGAATCTGGCCTCCGTTTTCCCATCCGATGCTTCGTTTTGACGCTACAGCCCAAAACGTCCAAAATTCTAACTCTGTCGTTTTTCGCCAATCTCCCAAAATCTGAAATGGCGTCTCACATCTAAACGAAGACAGATATGAACAAGCCGTTTCTTTCAGTGAATGTGTCTCACTCTTAGCTTTCAAACGAGCTATTGCACGACAAAATCCATCCACTAGAAGCAAAGTTGGAAGGTCGGTGCCGGGGGGGACGTCAGCGAAAATTTTTCTCTCCGATTGCTTTCAAATTCACCATACAGATGCAGAATTTCACGCTGAATCCGAATCTGGCCTCCGTTTTCCCATCCGATGCTTCGTTTTGGCGCTACAGCCCAAAACGTCCAAAATTTTAACTCTGTCGTTTTTCGCCAATCTCCCAAAATCTGAAATGGCGTCTCACATCTAAACGAAGACAGATATGAACAAGCCGTTTCTTTCAGTGAATGTGTCTCACTCTTAGCTTTCAAACGAGCTATTGCACGACAAAATCCATCCACTAGAAGCAAAGTTGGAAGGTCGGTGCCGGGGGGGACGTCAGCGAAAATTTTTCTCTCCGATTGCTTTCAAATTCACCATACAGATGCAGAATTTCACGCTGAATCCGAATCTGGCCTCCGTTTTCCCATCCGATGCTTCGTTTTGACGCTACAGCCCAAAACGTCCAAAATTCTAACTCTGTCGTTTTTCGCCAATCTCCCAAAATCTGAAATGGCGTCTCACATCTAAACGAAGACAGATATGAACAAGCCGTTTCTTTCAGTGAATGTGTCTCACTCTTAGCTTTCAAACGAGCTATTGCACGACAAAATCCATCCACTAGAAGCAAAGTTGGAAGGTCGGTGCCGGGGGGGACGTCAGCGAAAATTTTTCTCTCCGATTGCTTTCAAATTCACCATACAGATGCAGAATTTCACGCTGAATCCGAATCTGGCCTCCGTTTTCCCATCCGAGCACTGCTTCCACTCGAAACATCCCATTTTCAACCCAACATTCATCAGATTTCACGAAAATCATCACACACTATAGCCTCAAGTCAAAACCTGGCGGTCGCCCAAGTCCACCACGACACTCTGTCGTTTATCGAAGGGAGGGGGGGACGTCAGCGAACATTTTGCTCACGTGGACCAACCTGGCCGGCACACCACGACAGACCTCTGTCGTTCCAGAGGGGGGACGTCAGCGACTTTTTTCGATGGCGGCCATCTTGCGCTATCCAGAAGTGGAGTTTTACTTACTACTTCGGTGATTTAGTAGAAGACAATTAGCCTTCCTCTCGATCACACTTACGCACCAAAGGTCAGACAGAGACAAAAATGAAATACTAGTTTGTTTGAGAACACTACCTCTTACCCTCACGCTATATCGTGATCGTGTGTGATTTCTCCTCCATAAGCACATATTAAAATCGAACCCTGTGCAAACGTAATGTCGGACCGTGTCCGCGCGGGCCGACAACAGCAAAGTGAGACTCTTCGGCCATCTTGAGCAGTTTCAATTCAAATGAAGTTTCTATCGTAATTTATATTTTCTGTGTCATGACATGAACTGCGAAAGATGTTTTAATATGAAATAAATAGAAATGTTTTTATAACCACTATATAGAAATGTCGGCACAAGTGCGTCATAGTTCGGTCAATCGACTTTCGGCAGAACTTCGGCAACACGAAAGACGTAGCTGACTTCGGAACATAGCGATTCGCACTGACGGGTCGAATCCTGTATTAGGTACCATATTTAGAAGTCCGTAAGGCGCTAAGGTAGAAATGCCATCATTTTCCGATGTTTCTCGAGTATGTAAGTGTTGTGGAACTTCACGTTGTCTATGGTAGGCCTACATTGATAACCACTAGTCTATTATACAAGTGCATATACATATGTATAGACCTACATTAATAATCACTGACATAAATCACCATGTCTCATAGTGTCCATCATTGAGCAAATAAATAGATATCGCATCATCAGTGACTGATTCATCCTATTTTACCGTATGTCAAACAGCATCACCCAAACTATACGAAGCAAGGTCCTACAAAAATTTAAACGTTCAAAATAATTCCTATTTCGATGAATTGTCTCGTCTAAATAACCTCACTGCATAGTTTCGGCTGTTGGTACACACTTTCACGGGGGAATAACTGGGCCTCAGTTATATGGTTATTTACACGCAACATTGCGTGCGAATGATATGCTGATCAATCATCATCAAATCAGGTCATGAGTTGGTAATACAAAATCAACTTTATTTTTGTTAATTGAATTAGGCTGCAGAACCGCCTATTTTCCTCAAATGAAAGTGCAAACTCACATAATGCACCACCTCTCGTCAGTTGACATTCCTTTTTCTTAAATAGGCTTACTGAAACTTTTCTTAAAGGACGCTCGTTATTCAACGTCGCAACTTGGAAGAAGCTATTCTCTTGACATTCATGTGGTAAACTCGGTTGAATCGGATAATTTTTGCGAAATTTATTTCATTGCTCATGTATAATTTACATGGCGTACGTGAATTAATTCCAAAAATTTGACCGACTTCTGATCCAGTTGAATGTCATATTTTTTATATTAGATCAACCACAAAATGAATGGGATGTAAGTCAACAATGAACATCGTCATCAATGAGGTTTAGTGGACTTTGTAGTTGAACATAAATGAGTTGGTACTAAAATGTTGTTCTCCTGCTAACTGAGATGTAGAACCGTGTTCATGAGACATCAACTGTATTATATGTTGACCTTTCAATGGGTGTTGCGCAAATTTGACGATTTAAGTTGAATAAACCTACTATCATTAACAAGAAATTACCAGACGCCATTGAATATTAACCATGAAATAGTTGCCATATTGATGTAATCATTCGTGATATGATCCACTTCGCATGACTTAAGTTGACAGACTCCCATCTAATAAATACTTGAAAATATCAAAATGCTTTGGAATATTCAGATAAAGGAGATGACAGAGGTCAAGGTTTTCGTCTAATTTATTAGTTGGAACCGTGGCAGTTAGAAAATTTCTTTAGCCAAATTAGAAATTATAAATCTTCTTCATTCTACTGAATTCTCCAGCATTATTTTTGTTGATTTTTTCAATACTATGTTTCAACTATTCTATGAAACAATTTTGGAATCTACATTATTTGTCTAAGATTGAAGCAATCTAAATCGATTGCTGGTTGCATGTCTAATCATTCATAGAATTTCAGAGATTGGAAAGAGTCTGGCAACGAGATTCTCAACGAGATGGCACGTACCAAGCAAACTGCACGAAAATCCACTGGCGGCAAAGCCCCACGTAAGCAGTTGGCCACTAAGGCTGCCCGCAAGAGCGCCCCAGCCACCGGCGGTGTGAAGAAACCACATCGTTACAGGCCCGGAACTGTCGCCCTTCGGGAAATCAGAAGGTACCAGAAGAGCACTGAACTATTGATCCGCAAGTTACCCTTCCAGCGACTTGTCCGTGAAATCGCACAGGACTTCAAGACCGATCTGCGATTCCAGAGCTCCGCTGTCTCTGTCCTCCAAGAAGCATCTGAAGCTTACTTGGTCGGTCTCTTCGAGGACATCCAACTTGTGCGCCATCCACGCTAAGCGGGTGACCATCATGCCCAAGGACATCCAACTTGCCCGCCGTATCCGCGGTGAACGTGCTTAAACAGCAAGCGCTAGTGAACGCGAAAGTGGTAGAATTTACATTGGTAGAATTTATCAATAATTGCTAATTAGTGCAATGTATTTCTCCTACTATCCGTATGTATGATCAGGCAGTAAGTGAATGATTTACAGAATAAAATTTGAATTTCTGAAAATTAATTATAAAAAATTTAAAACTGAACTTTATATGAAACTGACAGAATAGCAGAACGATGCTCGAATGATGCAATATACAAAAATTGTGAGACTAATTATGATAGAGCTCTTCAACTTAACGGTTATGATTCAATGATCAAAATCGCAAGCAATAAACAAATGAAAAGAAAAAGAAACATAGATGTTAGAGTAACAAGGAAGAACAAAACCCAAGTGCTTTGAAACAAAAACGTCCCAATCAAGAGTGCACACTCCATAATTGTCCTATCAGAAACGACAAAATGTGTTTCCAAAGGTGTGTAGTATATCAAGTTACATGTGACAAAGTGCAAACAATTTTATATTGGCAGCACCATTAGGCATTTGCACATCCGCTGTCGTGAACAGACCACCATCAACTTATCCGCATTCAAGCACCTGCAAACGTGTAACATCTCTATAACAACAACAATTCTGTCATTTGATAATGATTCAACCAACCTTCGTTTGAGAGAAGCTATATTACATTAACAAGTTACAACCAAAGATCAACTCAAGACACAAACTTGACAGTTATAGAGAATTCCTCTTTCATTGACTTTTTTACTCCACAGTAATCAGATTTTTAATTCACATACTATTTCTTCCTGTCAGGTCATTTAACCCTTTCAGCACGAAATCATTAAGATACCTGTCCTAGTGACACGCACAGTGTGTCATGCAATAATTATTCAACGTAACAAAATTTGAAAATTAATCATTGTTCGATGTTACGATGACACACGATGCGTGTCGTTACTATCATTGTCCACTGTTACGGTGACACGCCAGAGGTGTCAAATAGGTATATTTTCTATATTTTATTTGTCCATTTTATGTGATTTCGAGGTGTTATTGCAACAGATAATAGCATTAGATCTTGTCATGATGCACATGTTTTCTCCGGAAGAAAAGACGGAGAAAACTGCTACAAGGAATGCAAATAGGTGTTCTCAAAATCTTTGGGTGTTTTAGAGTTGACTTGACTAATAAGTACAGTACTATGCGATGATAACACCGTAAACAGTTTTCCTTAATTTCTCATTTCACACAGTAATAATTCTCATTACGACCACAGTAAATAATTCTACACATTTTTGCTAATCTTTTTAAAACAACACAATCTATTTCGAGCTTGTATTATACACATTATGGGAACCAAACATATAAGACATATAGGCTTATATGCTTGGTTCCAATTTCCCAATCGTGTGTGCCATGAAAGCTTTTTGAATAAGACTGAATAAGATATACCTCTTATGTTTTCCTAGAAATTGTGCAATTAAAAAAGAACCGATTACCAATTACCAATTACCGATCATATAAATTTATAAATATTTTCGAGCGTATAATTTTTTATGTTTATTGCAATGTATTTGCACATCTTTTATTTACAGTCCACTCAATATTAATCACTCATTTTTCATTTCAATTTTATATTTACTCTTTTAATGTTACTTTACTTTTAATTACTTCTGCTTTTGCACCTCGAATGTAACGGAAAATCAAAAGCCATTTACTGCTATTACTACAAAATATATTCAACGCAATAAACCCATAATACGTTTCGAAAAGTTTCAGGTTTACTCATGATATTTTGAAAAACAAGGAGCAGCACATAGACCAGGTTGTCCAGGGCAATCAGCACATCGGAAGACAGTTTCTTTCCGCTTTCCGGCTTGGTAGCAAACACGGCATCTCTTGTGAGGTCGAGGTTCTCCTTCCCTTGCTGGTATGCGTTCAAGTTTATGTTGTGGATTCCGTTCCTCCAAGCATCGATTGTTTGTTGATCGTGGTACCAGGCGAGGTCTTCCGACAGGATTTCGTCCAATACCTGTTTGTAAGACCAAACGATTGACAGATTTCATGCAGTAATCTAGGTAGTTCATTTTACCATCATTCTTCCTGTAGAGAATCCATGAATTGTAATGCATGATTTGAATTAAGTGCAAGCAGTACTTTACAAACCATGTATAATTTTTCCGATTGATATCGTAATGATGAAGTGCGGCATCCAACCGGTCGACACCGCCCATATGGGCATTGTAATTCAATACAGATCGTGACTTCTTCACCGTTTCGTGGTGTCCACCTTTGACTATGCGGCTGACCTCAACATCTTCAGCAGCAGCAAACGTATCCATCAAGTAAACCGTCTTCTTTCCAGACGACTTTTGATCCACAAGTTTTACGCAAAGAACTTCGCCGTTCCGGGAATAAGCTTGAGACTTAACAGGCAGATTTAAGTGCTTTAAATCGCTCGGAACGCCCCGGTTCGCTTTTACAGTTCCAGTCATAAATGTACCATTGCGAAACAGATATCGGGCTAATCTACAGGAAGTATAAAAGTTATCAAGATAAACGTGGTAACCTTGATTAAACAGGTCGTGTGATAATTGTATCACAATTCGTTCCGTAACTGATAATGTTTCAGCACCACGATGAGACAATCCGACTGCCCGATTTTCAGTACTCAGACCATGAAGCATCATCTTCCAAACGTAACCCGACTCGGATTCTGCCAATACATACGACTTTATTCCATACCTCCTACGCTTGCTTGGGATATATTGTCGTATTCTTAAACGTCCTTTGAACAGCATGAGTGTCTCATCTATAGAAATCTGACGGTTTGGTAGGTATGTATTTTGGCATATATTATTAAATTTTTCCAGAAATGGTCGTACTTTTGCTAAATAATCGTTTTCCAAATTTTCTGGGTCTGCAAAGCGAATATAGTTCAAAATTAACTGAAATCTGTCACGGGATAGAGATTCAGGTGACGAGAATATCTCTTGACGAAACACCAAATCGCCACTCCAGTATGATGCAAGCGTAGGCTTCTTGTTCAAAGCCATTAAAAATTGCAATCCAATAAACTTTCTGATTTCATTGACTAACTTGTCTGCTGTTTTGTAATTTCTGGCTTTCAGGATTATCAACTAATTCTTGCCAAAGTCTGTTGTTTGTGTAGTCGCATATATCTTGCATTAAGTCGTCAGTGAAAAAGTGATTTAAGAAAAACATATCATCTTCTAATTCATTTGGAATCTCTAAGCGTGGATGTAGTCCTGTAGTTCCAGTAAATTCTGGTCCACGTCTGACGGAATCAGTACCACTTTGGACAGTTCGCCATTCACCAGTGCTGCCACCTGCATCTTCGTCAGAGCTGCTACTTGAGTCGTTATCTCGCAAGTCATTATCTTGTATTTCATCTTCAATCTCACTGCCTGAACTGCCATCTTCGTTTGTATCAAAGCCCATCAAATTCAACGCATCTGTCATGGCAGAACGCCGGGGATACCGCCGACCACTTTGCGTGCTCATTATGATATGAATGCGCAATTCGAACAGCAACAACTATCAACAAATTCTGTCGGTGTGAATGATATTCAAAGATCTGTTCAATAAACGAAATCTTACGTAATAATTCGGTGAACCTGTCCTTTGAGAGTGATCATAATTCAGAAACATTCACCGATGGTTTTATGACAGGCTCTGCGTGTCACGGTATAATCGTACTATTGCATTGATTCTAATTCCGTTAATTTGTTAATAGATACATGACACGTACAGCGTGTCGTCCGTACTGAAAGGGTTAATATAAATGCTATTGGTGCAATGTAACCCTTTACTACCTGCCACATAGCTCCTTCTATTCTCTTGAAACAGCTTTGTATATTTTGTATATCTTTTTATATATCTCTTGATGTGAATTTCAAATTTTATTCTGTAGATCATTCACTTACTGCCTGATCATACCTGCGGATAGTAATAATAAGTAAATAGTAGATGAAAAGATAGTAATAGATAACAATTGCTAATTAGCAATCATTGATAAATTCTACCAATTTACTTGGCTCTTTCCAATCTCTAAAATAAAATGACTATCCAAAGAATATTCCCATTAATAGAATACAACAGCTAGTTTATGCATAAATATGGTCTCGTGCACGTGCGAATCGTTTAACAAGACGCAAGAAAAATGCCTCCTACGAGGAACTCCGTCAAGTTATCATTTTTGTACCAGTCAGTAATATTCGCAATCTACACAGGTTCGTAGTATTCGTGGTAGTGTGTGGTTTGATGGTCATTATAATATGTACCCTCTGTCCTAAAAGTCTGCGTGCATAGGGAATAACCTACAAATGGTAATTGCGCTGATATACCCGTATATTTCGGATGCTATTTCAACTCTCAATATGTTTTCGTAAATTATTAACAAAATTAATCGATCTAATATAATTTCATGCTTTTGAAATATCAATTTTAAACACATTTCAGGGATTTTCTGCGTTGCACAAAATAATTCTATGACAAAACTAGTGAAACATTTTTATAATTACAGATGCTATTTATCAATAAATCATATGAACAAGATACAATAACTGTATACAAGTCTAAACAAATCTATTTCCACCCAATCGCAACGAAATTTGTCTCCGAATTTCCTTTTGTTCAGTAATAAATTTCATAATATCTCTTCGGCGCAATTCATCCCAAACTTCCATCACTGCATTAAATAAAGTCTCCCGATTAATAGGGTCGCGGATCTCAACGCGATCTGCGATTAACCGAAAAAGTCCTTGATCTAGTGGATTTACATCGGGACTTTGTGGTGGTTGTCGGAGAATTTGAATAGTAGGATGATCAGCTATCACTGCCTCAATGGAAGCTTCATCATTTTCCACAACATGAGGAGTGGCATTGTCATATTGAATGGTGGTAATCCAATCGTTCACATGCAGGTAGGATTTCTTCATCTAAAAGTCGACAGAAGAAAGGACCATCATGAGAAACATCCTTCCAGAGGGATCTCCTCGACGGTGATACCGACCATTGCGTTGATATGTTCTTCTTTCAGCAACTGGCCATAGGCCAACCTTAGAAACCTTTGAAACCAGACAAAAAACATGCGTAGTCACTACCTATTGCAGTAAACACTCGCCTTATAAGCTTAGGTACTTGTAAATCAAATTTCACTACATTAAAGAAGTGGCGTAAGCGACATTTATATGCCTTCTAACTTGCAAAGTACATGCAAACAAAAAGGTGAATTTCGCTAACAGCTATAGATCTTCCCTGTCTCTTTGATGTTATTTCTGATCTAGGTACTGAAAAGTTGAGAATGGCGCTGACACAGGTTCTTTCTTTCCGGTACAATTAAAGAGCAAAAGTCTATAT
This sequence comes from Prostheceraeus crozeri, assembly GCA_907163375.1. Taxonomy (NCBI): domain Eukaryota; kingdom Metazoa; phylum Platyhelminthes; order Polycladida; family Euryleptidae; genus Prostheceraeus; species Prostheceraeus crozeri. The sequence continues at coordinate 52,567 of CAJQUW010009011.1, read as the reverse complement.
TTTTAATATGATATTCTTAATCTGCATTATCAAGCACAGATCATTGCCTAAAAAATGTGGTTAGCACAGCTGCAGATCGTAGAGCTTACTCGCTCATTTTTTAAAATATCATATTAAAGCAGCAACTACGCTTTCAACAAGAAATTCAAATACGTTCTTGAAAGTCAGTCTTTTGATTGATGATATCTTCAATTTTCTCTGATGTAAGCAACTGATATAGTTTTTGTTGTATCGAATTAATTAGATGTCCTCACTTCAATAAAAGTACGTAGGTTATATGTCTCCTATTTGTGTAAAACATCAGCGATTTTCGGTTCTAAATAAAAATGCTCACTTAATTATTAGGTACATTTAATGCGGTACTTGAAAGTAAGTGAAAGAACAACTGGAATATATAGTTGATATGCATAGCTTATTTCATCTGGGCGGTAGAATAGTTATTGAACCAGTTAATGATTATGATGCAATAGTAAGAACAATTTCGGGCTATCAAAAGAGTGTTCTCACCAATTGATATTTCATAATGTCTTTGGTCAGGATGATCAACTCCAAAGACGTCGGTAAGAATTGAAGCATTCGATTGCATAGGCTATATAAAAAAATAGAAGGCATTGAAGACCACGCCCTCAAATCGTTGCTACCAAAAAGACTTTCTCACTCAAATGTAGCCATATCACATGCTATGGCTTTTATATTTACTTTTGACTTAGTACCTAAAATTCTAATTTTGAAGCTGTACGTCATGCCATATTATATGATTCTCATTGATGCACTACTTGTACACGTAGGCTGTAGATTGCACGGTATCATGTGATGTACGTAACAATGCACGAAGTATTTTATACTGGAAATAAATAGAAATCATAGATAAGATGAAATATATTATAGAGCTCCTTAGAAGAACGATATAAATAACGGCAAGCGGGTAAAATACCAACATTTCAGATGCTGAAAATCCGGCCGAATTTGGAAATAGTGTCAAATCCGATGTGTTATCCCCTCACTAATTTTCATCATGGGCTTGTCTATAGTAGATAAATTATCTCGGTTTTTCAACCCGGAATTCCTAGATAATCAATCAGATATATGTAGACTTAATTTCACCATAATCACGTCAAAACATAAATCATTTCGCATATTCGATGAAAGAGCATCGATGTTCAAAGTGCCCCACTTCGCTAACCTTTCAAGAACGTGTTCGTTTTCAAATTATAGTCTACGCAGTTCTCAATTGCTAGATTACTGAAATCGCAAATACCAGAGGAAAATGCTGACTATGAAAATATAATTGAGCTTTTGATTGCATTAAAACAGAAGTTCAAATTTTCTGATAAATCACTTTTCATTGAAATGTTGCGAAAAACTGAAAATAATGACAGCATAAACAGTTGAAATCATCAGAGACAATCATGCTTATTTGATACAATAAACAATCTTTAAAGCATAGATCGAGATTCTACAATTTATACTTTCGCAGATAAGGCTGTATGCAGGGATGCGGAGTTCTATCATTTCGATAGGACTCCGACTGGCATATAAAGTCTAGTTTTTTTGAAAAAACTGGTAAACCTACGCTTGACTTAGTCGTTTGAATAGATGTAATACTCAAAGTCCGAAAACTTCTCTATCATCCCTGTATGTTAACTTTTGGTACCAGCTGCACCTTTTCCATGTCTGTTTCAGATCTTTCCAAATGAATTGCAGACATTAGATGGATTTCAGATTTCTCTTGCTGAATTTCAGATATCTGTCACAAGCTCAACTTTGAAAAGATCTTTAATTCAATTAGAGATCTCCAATTCATCTGGATCATATCTGAAATTCATTTGGGCAGATCTGAAATCCATTTGGAACTATTTGAGCCATCTGAACTAGAAATGGAGGATGTGTATCCTCAACGAAGATATCGGACAATGCGCCAAAAGTTTGAAGCTATCATAGATATTCTTTTACTCATCACATATCTTTCAAATATCTCACGAGTTTAGTCTTTGTATCTTCCAATATGGTCGCTCGTGAATGCTGCGTAGACTGTGTGCTTTTCATATCACATGTTCATCAACACATGGAAAATTTGCATCACTATGATCAACGCTGCATAAACCCGAGAAAAAAAACTTTATAAACTTAATAGGAGATCAAACAATACCGAAATAACCTACTGGGAACCTTAACAATACCACACAAACTTATGAAGTCAAGAAATACCGAGTAAACTTATTAGGATTAATCAGTATCCCAGTAGGTTTAATGGGATTGATACTAAGTGTCCTACTAAGTTTATTAGGCAGTTGTAAAAGCAAATCAACTTGATGGGACACTACATGGACGTTCATCACGTAGTTGTGAAAACAGAAAAACTTAATGGAATGCTACCTGGAAGTCCAGCTGAACCTGTAAAACTGCTCTTTTCGGACATTCTATGCACATACTTAAATCAGTGAAGTTTTTGGGACTTCTATGCAGTGCAGTTACAGCACTACACTTACAGCATATTTTCAGCGCTTTTGACGTTTTGCCTATATGAGCGTTGCTGCTGGGTTGCTTCTACGTAGCAAATGCGTCGTGGATACGTAGCAGTCGGTAGCTGCTCGGTTGCTTCCACGTAGCAAATATATGTTGCGGATACGTAGCAGTCGGTAGCTGCTCGGTTGCCTCTACGTAGCAAATAAACGTTGAGGATACGTAGCAGTTGGTAGCTGCTCGGTTGCCACCACGTAGCAGATAAACGTTGTGGATACGCAGCAGTCGGTATAGCTGCTCGGTTGCTTCTACGTAGCACACATGCGTTGTGTTTACGTAGCAGTAAAAAAAATAATAAACCTCCCATCGATTTCTCTTTTCCTCTTCCTCCTCTCTCTTTCTCTGCTTCCTCCTCTCTCCATCCTCTTTCATCCATCTCTCTCTCTCTTCTTCTTCATCAACTTGTTCACTTGCTATTCCACTTCTTTTCCTTCGTATCTCCTCATATCTCTCTCATTTTCTCCTTTCCTTTCTCTCTTTCTCTTCTCTGTTATTTTCCACTTTATCTTCTTCATATTTCTTTCTCTCTCCTTTTCTCCTTGTTCGATCCCGTCACTCTTCTCATTCCTATCTATGCATTTAGATATATTTGATGCATCAAAAACATTATTGCTATAGTCTCTTTCACGCGACAGTATTTTTATGCATAGGAAAAATTGTCACACCATCTCACAAGATTGAAATCCGCATTTCACAATTGTGTCTTCAAATGAAATGATCTTTTGAGTGCTCGCTAGTTTTTAAGTCTTAAGTTTAAAAAGCTTTTAAAAGTTAAAGAAAACTTTTAAGTTTTTTTCTCTCCGCTCTAATTTTGTGACGATGACACCTTGTATGACAACCTAGTAACCAATTATATAGTAAATTCAGTTTGCTTTTAGCAGCATGCTATGCATCTGAATCTGCAGAAGTGATGTGATTTTGAAAGCTTTACCACAGTCAAGTTCCGTTGCGCAATCTCCTGCCCTTCTCGCATTAGCAGACACATTCCATCGCTATCCATCCTTCGGCCGCATTCGTCTTTGTCCGGTTTTGCCTGCCGACAGCTACAGAAACAGGTGGATCGATGATGCGCTGACGCGTCTCGCGTGCAGCCATAGACAAGCGTGCAGCGGGCATTAAATTCATGGCATCGCGAAGCTGAGTAATGATGATGTTACGTCAAATATAGCAGTGTGGACTTTAACAACGTACGCCATTGCTGCTACATCCTTCATCCGTGTACAGAGATCACTTCTCAGTGTTGTCTTTTTCATCGGCACAATATCAGATTGAGTGACACATGAATTAAATAATACAACCTTCGCCGTCGTGAAGAATTCCTCGAACGAAAGCAACTTTTCATCCGCGATAGATTTACATGTACGAAAATTGATATAATTATCCAGTAAAAATCGAAATCAGCAGAGCAGAACTTCTTGTGAATGAAGCAATCAAAACAAATTTGATCTCCATAGACAATATGACTTGTCGCTATTTTCCAACTGCGTGTTTCGATCTCAGTGCTTCTCATCTTTCTGTGTCGATTACTTTCGTCGCAACACGTAAGTATCAGCATGCAAATTCCTATTTTAATAGGCAATTAAATGAAATAAGAGCTTTATGTATATAAGTGGTGTACAAAAGAATTCATTCAGACGCTAACAATCGAAACACTAGAATTATTGTGGCTATCGGAAAATTCAAGTTGATGTAATTTGAATCAGCTCGATATATTTCAATGGCTCACCGCTATCCTCTTCAGGAGCAGAAGATATGTAGGCTATACTATACAAGAATATTTGCTATGATAGTTATTCAAAATACACAAAGAAATCATAAATCACGCATTAACACTATCACTTTGAATCACTACCATTCTAGTAATCCTTTGCTCCTGAAGATAATAACTCTGAACTTTTGAAATATATCTGGCTGATGTAAATTAACTCAACTTGACTTTTCCCAAAACTACAGCAGTCTAGGGCAGGGGCGTAGCGCCTATAGTATTCTAATAATCTGAGAATACACCGGAATTTACAAACGAAAATGAAATTACAAATATGTGATGATAGGATTTTGATTAACATGAAGGTCATATAATCTTGTTCGATGTTTCCATTTTCCAATTCACAAAACTTCTTTAACACAGGCGGAGAGATACGAGTATTCTATCTCGCGACAGAATCACACCTGTACAGCAGTAGAGTTATCAATAGCGCGCCTCTGATTGGTCTGGATGCAGCAAACATGGTAATGATACGTCTCCTCTCTGCGTCGCCCTCCTGCCATGTGTCTGCTGTTTGATATTCTAGAATCAATATCTGCTAGCAGAGTGTAACCACCCTCTCCGGTCTTCGCTATTACTCAATTACATCGCTACTTATAACGGAGAATACTCATGGCAACTGTCGAGGAATTGATAAATTTACAAAATTCTCCTTTATCCTACGCAAAGAAAATAGAACTAAAAAGGAAGAGATAAGCCGATTTTCACCTTTGAAGGAAGGAGAAAGTGCAATCTTAGTGTGCAATATCAAAAATACGAATGGCTGACTGGTTGCCCCATTAGAAAGACACTTTTCTGCTTTCCGTGCCTTATCTTTAAACCAAAAACGACAGTGTTTTCATCGACGAGAGGATTACTCGACTTGGCGAATTTCTCTAATCATGTGAAGAGACATATAAAATCTCCTACGCATCTGACCGCGATCACCTCTCTTAAACTTATTGGCAAAGTAAGGATCGATGAAATGTTAAATGAGGAGTTCAAAACTTTGAGAAATATGCACAACGAGGAAGTGAGGAAGAACAGAGAAATGATGCGACATCATATTGAAGCCGCTCTTTTCTTTGTTTGCCAAGGCCTTTCTTTTAGAGGTCATTCAGAGAGCACTGACAGTCCAAATCGTGGAAATTTCATTGAATTGATTAAGCTCCTCAGTGAATTTAGTTCTGATCCGCTGATTAAAAATTGTGTCTCTCCTGATCACAGTCTCCCATTTTCAGGATTATCACCTGATATTCAAAACGACTTGATTAAGTGTTTGTATGATCAGGTTCGCGGTGAAATCGAGAATCGAATCAAAGGTGCTCCTTTTATATCTATAATTGCTGACGATACAACGGACATTTCAAATACAAGTCAAATGGCTGTCAGTGTCCGACTTGTTCACAATGGATCGGTCTTCGAACATCTGATTGACCTTGTCAATGGGTCAGCAGACAGATCAGCTAACAATCTTGCCTGTGTAATATGTGAAAGTCTTGAGTCCGTTGGTGTAACCAAAAATACTTCAGTGATCGGCCAGTCATACGACGGTGCAAGTAACATGATGGGTAAGCACAATTCAGTGCAAACTAAGATCAAGGAGATTTGGCCCTCAGCAAACTTCGTTCATTGTTATGCACACAAATGGGCATTAGTAGCACAAAGTGTCAGTAAGAATATTCCGTTGGTATCAATATTTTTCGGATTTTTGCAAAATTTGACAACATTTTTTCGCGCTTCACCAAAACGTGCTTCTATGTTATCCAGTCCATTGCCTCTTGCGTCAACTACGCGTTGGTTGACGAGAGGAAAATCTGTCTGTGCTATTTCTTCTAAGTATTGTGAAATTTTCAATGTTTTAGAAAATATTTCTTCGGAGTCCTCTGCTTGCTCAATTGATTGCTACACCCGCGCTGAAGCGAAAGGATTGCGATATCAATTGGGAAATTGTGAGAATGTGTTTCTCTTATTCTTTTTTCGTAAAGTTTTCGCATTATCCGACATGATGACAAAGAAACTTAAAGGTGTGATGATTGATCCAGCTGAAATATCTTCGAAGGTAGCAGACTATCGTGCAAACTTGTGTGAACTACGCTCTGAAGTTTCCTTTCAAACGTTCGTCGAGGAAGCGAAGCAATATGAGCCTTACTTTTTTAATCATGAAAAGAGAGTCCCACAAATCAACGAGCAACATCTCCTTGACAGCGGTTACACTCCAAGTAGGCCTAAGCCATCATCTTCGTCATCCCAATTTGAGAAGGATAAACTTAAACGATTAATGTACGAAATCATCGATACACTAATTTTTCAGTTAGACCAACGATTTGAAAACATCGAAAGTCTTCAGTGGATGAAACTATTTCAGCCACCGAGATTTGATGTACTGAAAGCTGATGCATTTGAAGTTGTACGACTTGTGAATGAACTGAAGAAACATCACCCAGATTTAGTTCAAGAAGAAGAAGAGAAGTTGCGCAACGAATTACACATTCTATTCACTGATTCAGATTTGCGAGTGGCACTTGGAGAAGCAAATGATCCTTCTACCCTTCTTAAACAAATGCATTCCTTGGATTTGTGTGACGCTCTACCTCTTGTCTCTAAAGCATTAATGGCTTCACAAACAATTGCTCTAACATCGGTGACATGTGAAAGAACCTTCAGTGTGCTTCGGCGAATCAAGACCTACCTGCGTTCCACCATGACTCAAGAACGCATGAAACAACTGGTATTTTTAAGCATCGAAACTTCTCTTCTCAAACACTTATCAGGATAGTGTTCGTTCGTTGACACAATTATCGACAAGTTTGCTTCAATGAAAGATCGTCAAGTAAAGTTGTTATATCGTAAGTAAATACATCAGGTTATAGTGTTATGATTTACCTGTATTGTTTTGGTAATGACTATAAGTGGAAATGGAGTTGTTATGAAAATTGATTTTGCTCTTTAAATTATAATAATAAAAAATATATTTTGAGCAATGCGCCTAAAGGACTAAAAATTGACTTGGAATTTACATGTAGGCCTACGTTCTTTTCCCGGTTCTTTCATTGGACTCAGATTACCTCATCTGAGGTGGTCTGCTACGCCACTGGTCTAGGGCCGAACCACATAGAATGATTAATTTAGGTGTAGTATGAATTTCTTCTTTTGTAATTCAGTTCTGTCATCAAGAATTGGGAAAACGCATTGTCTAGTGCATTACTAATGTGAAAAGTTGTGATGCAGTGGCTTTGCACTATAAACCAAAATCAGTGATAAAGTGGAATTTTTGAAATGATTAAGTTTCTTTTCATATAGGGATAGGCCTATAAAATACTGATGGTTAAGCCTACTGCATTCTCTACTATATATCGTGATATTGACAAATAAACTGACAATTGATATGCTATTTTACATTTGTCAATAGGCTATGATTGACCTATATCAGTTTTACATGTATTTGCATTCAGGCATAATTATAAGTATTATAATAATAAGTGGGTCCTCCCACTTTTTGATGTGTCTGTGACACGAAGCGCCGTGGTTTTTACCTACTCAAATTTTATTGTACATAACTTTATGAAGGCAAATATAGAGAAGGAGTGACCCGCTTGTTTTTAGCACAATGCCAAGAAAGATTGTTTTACATATTTTTACATAGAATAATGTCGAATAATCGATCATATCACATATGTTATGTTGCCATTTCAGGTTGACCAATTCGTGTGAGAATATCTTCGAACCAGCATCTACATGTGCTTGACCATCGAGTTCATCAGGCGATTGTTTCCGGACTAGGAAAATCTAGAGCTAATAAGTAAGTAAGAAAAGGCTTTCGGCTAGCTGTCTTAATTTTCGTAACTTGAATTTCATGTATAATATTAGCCTTTGTCCACCCTTTCTTCTGGATCATTCGATAATTTTACATTATTATTCAATGATGTAGGCATACATAAAGTCGGCTTCAAGTGTGCGAAGGAAGTGATGATGCATGAGACCCGCAATCAACCATATTTTAAATGAAAGTACTCTACAATTGAATAGTGTTTTCATAATGTTGTCTCATTTCTCTTCAATTGCAATTATGAAGTATTTTGTAGTATTTCTGTCATAACATGCAAGCTAGAGATGCATGCCGGCATTCTTTATTGTTTATATGACTTTTTTTATTATGAAATAACTTTATAAAACTTTTCATTTGCTCTTCGGTTAAAACTTAATTGAGTGAAATATTTCATGCAATCCTAGTGTAGCCTAGGCCTTTATTCGGTTTTTCATGTACATGTATTGTTTGACTGTAATGTGTTAGTGATTTTTTTGTCTCTCTCGTTAAAGAATCTCGAAACGTTGATTCAAAAATCTCTTAATTTATTTTATTCCTGTGAAAGCTAGAGGCAATTTCAAAAATAATTAAGATCATCAATTGATTAATTGAAGTTGATCAATTGAAGTGATACATATTCATTGAGGTTTAAAAAATTTACTGAATTCTGAAGCAATCTTAAATGTTTCTGTTCAATTCTTTTATGTCGATTTGGTGTTAATTGAAAGAGATGTAAACAATAGCTTTTTGTCAAACATCATACCGTAAAGCAAAACACAAGTAGGCGTAACTGAATGATGGTAAAACATAGGGCCTATAAGTTGCAATTATATATAAATTTGTAGCATAAAAACAAATTCAAAAGTGACAGAAATTTAAATTGAGTTAATGAAAGAAATCTCATTGTTATCCATGTCACTGTCAGTGTATAATCACTTAATTATCATCCCAACTCTTCAATGATGCATAATTTTTATATAAATCAGCAATGAAGTATGGAAGACTTTTTGAGCGCATGGTACATACTCAACATACTTGATTCTATATCAAGCTCTTCCGAAAATTTAGCACAGTGATATCAGACACTATTCAAAATTTAGACCAAGTGTAGCTTCCTGTACGAGTTTCCCCCTTTTGACGAGCACACTTGGTAAAATGGGTAAAAATCAGTGATGTGACTTCGATTAGATTTTAATCGAGGTCGAGGTTGTTCTCGATATAAGTTACATAATTTTGATTGACTTTGGCACCGGGCACTTGAATGAAAGGAAAACGAAGACATTTGTGTTCATCAAGTTATTGATCACATTGTGTCAACACATTGAAAATCTGATTATTATCTATGATAGTTTTAATTGGTCAATTACTACATCATGGTATGCCTGTGTGAAAACAAAAATATGCTTTATACTAACAATTGCAGTTAAAAGATGACAATTTTTAACGGACACGCTCAAGCGTTATTCAATACATAAAATCGTTACAAAACAATTTTGCAAAGCCACAAAATTCATTGAAATTATGGTAATTCATGAAGAGGGCACACATGCAACACCTGGTTCAGGGCAGGTGTTGTATCTGCAACACCCTTGCCGGCGTCCCTGATTATCAGTCAATTATTTCTTTATATTAGCCTATTTGAGTACATGTTGGCGTTTGTTAATTCGGTCCAAATTTATACTCTCGATCCCCATCTTAGGGCCTGTTTTGTGTGAGAGCACTGCTCCTGACCTAGAATGGTCAATTAACTTTGTTATATTAATGCTATGATATCAACTTTTCAGGTATGGATGTCCTTTCTGCCTTGTGATGGGTGATTACGATTATCAATACAGAAAAGTTATATTCAATGTGACGGAGACTTTTCCGACAAGAACGACTGAGATGTACCACCAGCATTTAAATCAGTCTGTTTCTACGAATTCTCCGGCATTTGGAGTAAAAGGGCCTACTAAACTTTCTGAAATATTGAAGATGCCTAGTGGTATGTTGTTTGATCCCATGCACCTTCTCTATCTCAGTGTAAATAAGGCATTGCTTTCAATTATTCTCAAGAACGAACTTGTGGATTGCTTGGTTTTGTCCTCAGTCATCGAAAAAGTGGGAGTTCCTCATTATTTTAGAAGAAAGCCCCGAAATATCTTAACTGAATTTGCGTTGTGGAAAGCGCAAGAGCATCGAGTATTCCTCTTATATTACGCGCCCTTAGTTTTTATGTATTGCTGGTGTTTGTCCCAAGAACAACCTAACGATATATTTTTCGTTTACTGTCTTCTCTCGACGTCTGTGTATTTACTATCGTCTGAGTATATAAATGAGTGCGATATTGTTGACACCGAACTTTATATTAAGACATTTCAATCTTATCTGGTGAGTCTATTAGGTGACTCCGTGAGAACTGTAACCCTACACTGCCTATCCACCTTCCTGAACAAGTCCGTCGATTTGGTCCCTTGCAGAATGTCTCAGCAATGTCATTCGAAAATTTAAACCGACAACTGAAGCAGAGTATTACCGGAACGCGCGGGTGTGCTGAGCAAATGATAAATCGCTATTTGAACTTCCAAATTAGTGCTTCATCATCCAAATCCTGTGAATCAGTTCCACATGCAATTGGAAAATCGCCACCATTCAAAAGATTTAAAGTGGGTGACCTTGTGTTTCATACTAGTAAATATGACAAATTTTTGAAATGCAAGTCATGCTACGTGTTTTTGAATGATCTTCGTAAATTTGCGAAGATAAAGGCTTTGAATGTAATAAACAAGGAAACATTCACTGTGCAGTGCAGAGTATATGATGACATGTTTCCAATTTTTTCATTGTCAAGTAATTTGAATTTGCCACCACATATTATGACTAAGATGTCAAATAACTGTCCGTATTTTTCTTGAAGAAGGGAGGAATCCGCGAGATCTCGCCAGTTGAATTTTCCCATCACGCTATTATCATGAAGGAAAAAGATTCATATTTTGGTGTTAAAGTGATGAACAATTATGAACATGAGTAATTTCCTGAAAGGTTGACTACTATAATTTTTGTTTCTCATGTTTGCTGTTTTTTGCTTGAAATTTTTGAAGCAATTCATTTCAACATTGGACGTAATTTCGAATGGTAAATGTCATGTAAACGCGTAATTTTTGGAACGATTCATCAAATTTAAACCTCAAACTAGCCAATATATTATTCATGTTTAAAACGTTTCTTCTGTTTCATATCGCATCTTTTCAAGAAATCAATTTATTGTTATAGTGCTCTTGGTGTTCGGCTCTCCTAGGAAAGAAATCTAATTTTTTAATTCCACCTTTCGTTTGGATGTGTGGCTTTTCATATAAATTGATGTAATCTTATCTGAATATTTATAGAAGGTACAGTGATGTTTTGTAATGGCTGTGTAAGGTGTTGGGTAAGCTTAACTACAAATGCATAGCCTAGTGGGAATCTGTATAAAACCGAGCCAAATTAGTAGGAAACTGGATTAAACCTAACAAACCTAGTAGGAAAACCGGTGAGACTGGAACAAACCTAATGGGATGCTGGATTAAACCTAACAAACCTAGTAGGAAACCAGCGAAATTGGAATAAACCTACTGGGATACTAGATAAGACCTAACAAACCTAGTAGGAAACCAGCAAAACTAGAATAAACCTAATGGGATACTGGATTAAACCTAACAAACCTAGTAGGAAAACCAGCTAAACTGGAATAAACCTGATGGGAGACCAATCTATTCAGAATAAACCTATTGGGTACTTAGCAGGTTTTGATGTCTGAATTACTGGGTCGACTTAATAAGTTTGTTCGGTTATTTTTTCTCGGGAAGCTTAACTAAGCTAACAATTAGCAAACTCCAAAATGAAGTACATTATGTTTGCTCCAGATCTTTCACATGGCATGAAATTATACCCCTATTGTAAAGAAGATTCACGTTATACCAAACGGTGTCTGTGTGAATTCATTACCGGTACTAATTTCTTGAAATGGAGAAATAGCAATCAACTGGGCAGAAATCTATAACCGCTATATAGACTTCGAAATGCTACAGATTTACTGTCGGAGAACCCGAACATGATAAACTTACTGGATTTACAAAATAATTATACGATCCGTAAAGCGATTTTCATATTTGACTACGTATAGCAAGCACAATCATAGCTTGATTGAAACCTGATAATGCAAGCTCTCGGCTGATGTACAACTCGATAAGCAGACATGAGAATCGATTGAAATTTGACACAATTTAAGTGGTCCGATTTTTATCATTAACTTTGCATAATGTAACCTACTGCAATTACACGGAGACGAGTCTGTCTGTTGATGTGGACTACTTGTATACAAGGGTTAAAATTACTGCGACTAGTTTTTATGAATAACCAAAAAAATTAATAGCCAAGTCTCTTCATCTCTAGCCACTTAATACAAAAGAAACTGCCCTTTCTCAAGATATTCTATTTACAATTTATATACAAAATGCGTCAATTCAAACAACTGATGATGTTATTGTATCTCTAAGTCAAAATCGAATATAACAAGTGAGTTTTTCGCATCACTGACAGTCCACCAACGTCCCCATTTATGCTCCTTTGCAACTGCCGCCAGGAGTTGAGTTCCGTCGTCGTTAAAGACTAAGTCGTTCACTACGCCGATCTAGAAATAAGGAAAAAAAACACTGAGAACTCACGAAAGTGACATTGAAATACGAAAGAAGTATTCAAATTTATATAGAAAAATTGATCTTATGTGGCTTACTGCGAATCATGCATGATATTCTGGCGATACGCAATTTCCGGAGAGTCCCTGATACCCCTTTTCTTTTCTTACTTCAAAATCGATGCGAACTACTTCTGACTTAATTAGAACCAATATACAGTCAACTATATACTCGTAAAACTAATGAACTAAAGTTGCAACCTGAACAGCTATCAGAACTATGGTTTGCAGCAGATACTACACAAATTATTCAATCTCAAGAAGAGAAGATAGCTCCTAGACATCAATCAATCCTTTTACGTCCGTTTTCCAGACTCGCTCTCTGCTCTCCAACTGCTCTCTTCCCTCCTCCTCACATGGCCAAACCAGCGCAGCCTCTGCCTACTGCTGACTGCCAAGATGTTCTCAATCCCCATTGCTTTTCTTAGTTCATCATTTGATCTCCTGTCTGTCAGCTTCACCTTGCACATCCATCTCACCATCCTCATCTCTGCTCTCTCCAACAACTGCTCGTGGTCTGACCGCATTGCCCACGTCTCAAACCCGTAGGTCATGCATTGCCTCACACACGCAGCATACACCTTTCCCTTTGTCATAAGCGAAGGGCCCTTTGATGTTAGGAAGGCAGACAGCTCCTTGAACTTCTTCCATCCGCCACGGATTTTCGTCGTCACCGCCAAGTCAACACCTCCTCTCGACTCGAGCACGTCTCTAAGATAGCAGAAGTTTTCGACTTTCTCAACTGAGTCACCATCCATATCCAGTGAAGTGGTCTTGGGTTGTTGGCTTCGGTCTTGGCTCGCGTTTTCACACCTACTACACGAGTAGTTTTGCGGCGCATTTGCTATCCGTCCTCTGATGTGTGTGCACTTCCAGTGTATCCATTTGCAGCATGAGCAACACCTGATTGCATTGTCACCAACGCCTTTACCACAAATACCACACGGCCACTTGACGGAATAAGACACCTTCAAGTCGTCCCTGTCGTCGGTCACCATGACTTTTGTTTTCGCAGCATTGATGGCCAATCCCTTCGCTTCTAGGCTCGCTTTCCACCGAAGCAACTTTCCCTTGAGCTCAGAAACAGACTGTGCCATGAGAACGAGGTCATCAGCATACATCATTTCAAAAGGAAGACCTTCCCGTACATTCTTGGAGACGGAGTCCATCACCACTGCAAACAGCAATGGACTGAGCACCGAGCCTTGGTAAACACCAACCTTCACTTCGAATTCGCTGCTGTCCCCGGTATTAGAGCGCACAAAGGTCTTCGCTCCCTTGTACATAGTCATCACTGACCGCACTAGCCACTCTTCAACCCCCGCTTGACGAAGCGCCCATTGGAGGACTTCACGGGGAACACGGTCGAACGCCTTCTCCAGATCGACAAATGCTAGGAAGATTTGCCTCTTCTTCGCCGCGTGTTTCTCCAACAGTTGTCTGGCTATGAAGATAGCATCTGTTGTTGACTTGCCGGGAATGAAGCCAAATTGCATCTCATCCAGAGCAACCATCGATCGGAGTCTTTGTTCAAGGACGTGTTCTGTAACTTTCATCTCATGCTCCAAAAGCTTGATGCCTCTGTACGACCCGCAATTGAGGGGATCACCTTTTCCCTTGTAAATCGGAATCAGAGTGCTCTTCGTCCAGTCACTCGGGATGGATCCCTCAAGGATAATGCGGTTACAAAGATCGGTAAACCACCTCACACTGACATCTTCACTCGACAGAAACATCTCGAGACATACTTCGGAAGGTCCTGGAGCTCTGTTCTTCTTCATCTTCTTAATGGCAGCTCTTATTTCTGATTCGCTCACGCAATAGCTTGGGCCCTCGACCATAGAACAGTCAGTCACCTGATCACACGTATTCTCAACATTCATCAGCCGCTCCATGTAGACCTTCCAGACTTCACTAACCCTCTCACGGCCAGTTACAATCTCTCCAGTCTCGCTGTTTTTCATGCAGTGTTGGGTAGAGGGGTCTTGACCCTCCTGAGCCATTTGCTTTGCTATGCGGAATACCTTCTTCCCTTCAGCGCTATCTACGGTTCTAGCTAGATCCTGTCTTTCGACCTCCTTCGCTTTCCACACGATGAAGCGCGACTCCCTCTTGGCTCTCAGATATACTGCCTTGTTCTCCTCAGATGGGTTGCGACACCAAACCCTAAAAGCAACTCTTTTCTTCTTTACTGCATCGGATACCTCACTATTCCACCACCAGGTCTCCTTCCTTCTCTGTGGTCCTTTCGTCATGCCACATACATTATTTGCTGCATCATCTCATCATCTACATCACATCATCATCATCTCATCATACATCATCTCTTGAATCCCCGTCCCTGGCTTTACTTCTGACTTTCTCGGCGAAATGTTCCGAAAAGCTCGGGTCCTTCAGTTTCCAAACCCTCAACTTCGGGATGTACTTCTTCTTTCCCTGCTTCTTTGCTTCGACGAGAACATCACCCACCACGAGTCTATGTTGGGATACGCACTCCTCGCCCGGGATAGTTTTCACATCGGTGAAGAGCTTTCCAGACTCCTGACGTGTCAACAGAAAGTCAATCATAGACTTGCATCTCCGGACGAATAGGTTACAAGTTTACGGGGCTCCTTCGTGAACCGAATATTGCAAAGAACCAAACCGAGGGAATCTGCAAACTCCAGGATCCTCACTCCCTCAGCATTCCTCCTGCCATACCCATAGCCTCCATGCACTCCACCATAGCCGTCCGATACCGCGCCAACATGTCCATTGAGATCACCACCCACTAACACCAAATCTCGTCTAGGGATCGCCGCTACAAACAAGTACCCTTGCTCCAAAACGCATCCTTCTCGTCTTCTGATCGTCCGGACTGTGGAGCATACATGGACACCATGTGGGCAATTCGATCTCCAAAGAGAAACTTCACACTCATCAGACTCTCATCTACGCGCTCAATGCCAACGATGCTCTCCACCCATTTCTCTGCCACCAGGACACCAACACCCGCATCACTGCCACCATCCTTGCCTTGCCAGAAAAACTTGAATCTGCTACCTTGCGGTCCGAGCCAACGTGCGGATCCACCCTTCCACCGAGTCTCCTGCACACAGCAGATGTCCACACTCCTTCTGGATAAAACTTCCGCCACCTCTCCGCTTCTACCAGACATACTTCCCACATTCCACGTGCCAACACGCAGACGCATTTTCTGGCCCTTCCGGGCGCCATTATGTTTCCTTGGGTTGCCGGATTGGCTGTCCTCTCCACCATTTTTCTTCGCGTCATCATCATCCCCGGAGATTCTTCGCAATCCCTTCCTACTTAAAGGCTGCCGGGTACCGGGAGCCATTTCATTTGTGACTTTCATTACCATCAGATGAATTGTTGAAGCAGAATTTTTGCCGGCCGCATGCCCTTGCTGACGCCAACCACGGTTATAAGCGGTGGGCCTAGCCTTTCCAAGCCAAAAGACTGGGGTACCTACAAGGCAGCAGGATTGCTTGGCACAAGCACTTCAATCACAGGAGTGGAGACCAGGACTACCAGCGGGACATGTTCCGGTGCCATCGGGCCCAGGCCTGGGGTAAGGTGCTACTCCTCCTCCTGTGATCGGGGATGCATTTTCACGACATGCCCAGGATCTACCGCCACTCACTAACAAGCAAACCACCTAGTCAAGCAAATCTCAGCATTTATGAAAACCATGCCAAGATTTACGAAGTGTCATTTTGATCTCGGCCTTTATTTTGGAAGAAACTGCTACCAAAACAGTCTCGTTGCCGTTAGGCCAGGTGACATAGTGAATAAAAAATCAATACAAGCATTTTTTTAGAGGATCGGTAAATTGAATGGATGAAATATTTGGAGTTTTGATCTAAGGTTTTAGCCAAAATGGCTATTTCTCCCATAGACATTCATTTGCAAAAAAATAGCATCCACGTGAGATTTTAGCCACCAGATTAAAGTAAAACATCTCGAAATTTGGCTGGCAGTTCTAAAATTAAACTACTGGTGACGCTAATTATTGGTTATTTCATATTTACTCCGGGTAGGGCTGCAAGTTTAAATAGGGAGTTGCTTTGAAGCTGAGATGTCAACTTGGTCCAATGATGATTCCCGACATTGGATGAAATGGCATCTATTCAGGTCTGTTCCCAATTTTCAACTGAAGATGCAATTCTATACGTATATAGTTTATTCAATTCAAACTACCGGTAGGTTTCAGACCTTAAGAAGATGATCGTCTTCATTCCTGATAGTCGTTTGCAGAAAACCGAAAGAAAAAGTTAAGGGAAAAAATGGGCAAAAACATGGATTTTCTCTGGGTTCTATACAGTCTCATGGGGAGAATATAATCGAATTATGATGAATGGATCAACAACTTGATTAGTGTTGTAAGATTTTAAGAAAGCCAAGTTTCTAGTAGTAGGTCTTAAATAACTAAAGATATCTAGATAACTCTGAACACTATTTCAGAACTACTTCATTTCATTGACACAATATTATCAATTTTTGCAAAACATGAAGAAATACAAAATGATTATACATTTACTTTCTTGCAATTGCGTCTGGAGAAAATTTTTCTGACACAATGAGAGTTTGATATGCGCAAGAAAACAAGACGATGAGTTTCAAAATTGATTTTGTAATCCAACATTGAGGGCCATAGGGCTATTTAAAAGCTAATAATTAGTATGGCTATTGTCTACCTAAAAATACATTTATCAAAGTGTGATAATAAAGCATGATAAAAGTATGAAAATGTGACAATTTCCAAACAAGTATGAAAGCATGACGACTGCGACCTTGCTCTCAAAACCAGCTTGAACAACATCACTTCAACTTCAAAAGATGCACCTGTCGATTATCATAATCTAAGTTGGGAAATAATTCTAAATTTGACGACTACATTTAGTCAGTCAAAATAAACGTGGTTATACAGGAACTTCGCTCTTAAAACTATCTCAGAATGTTACTAGAGTGTATTAGTATGTTATTGACCCTTCAACTTTAACTGACCAAGTTTATTTTCAAACGGTGAAAGACACCATCTTTAAATTTAAACTTTTCATCAAAAATACATGTTTTTATGTTAGTGGTGTCTTTGGTAAAATATTAAATAGTTGAAAGTCGTTGCGTATTACCATGGTATCGAATTAATATTTTGTGAAGAAAGGATACCCCTCCATGCGTCATTGCAAGGAGATTTCGGGCACCTATCCATTGACTGCGGCATAGATTTTTCTGGAGAGTTGTGACCTTATAGCCCGGATTCCCTGCTGATTTCCAATGACACTTTCGGGTCTTGGTCTTTCCAAGAGATAGCCAGACCAAGCATCTAGCCATCAGGCCTGTGATTAGCCTATGAAAAAAATTGAGGATTTTTTGTGAAAAATTTGAGGAATGGAAACGGAGCCTAATATGATAATTGCAAGAAAAACTACAAATTTTTATCACAGATTTTGGGCAAAACTTCAAATCATGAAAGTCACAACGAAGAAGGTAAACCCAGGGTTGACCACACCACACCTTTAGAAGTTGTGTATGTTACAAAGGGTTATTGTCCTACTAATAATCACCTCCCGCGTTGTTACGAAATCAATTTGTTGCCTCAGGTATTATCTGCTTAGAATGTGTCGAACAGAGGATGTCAGATCAAGCTGCTGATATCGCTCTGCTTCACGCTATCGTCTCCAATTCAATTATGCTTGTCCGATTTGTATACTGTAATTTTTTGAATATAGGATATATCCTCAACCACATGCATCTGGGGCTTTGCAACGATTAATTTTTGCGGACTTTAGACAAATTTGGGAGGAGAGTAACCCATAAGTATAGAAAGCTGAAAATCGTTGACGGAATGATTGTGGTTAAAAAAAGTCAGTAATTTATCATGAAGGATACACCACATGACACACTAACTTATTAATTTTATTTTATAAAATTAAGTTTTGGTGGGTTTTGTTTACTTGTTAGCGTTTGATCACATCGCTCTGATCTACATTCAAATGAACATGAATTCTCTCATACAACAGAACAAGTGTCGGGAACAGGCTTGCCAGTTGAGTTGTTGGTCTCATACAGGCAAAGAGTGAAAGATTATCACCTCTAGTCACATGAAGTTGCGTCGAGATATTGACGTCCACATCTTGCAGTAGACCCAGGTTGAAAATCTACCAACCCAGTACTATGTGGTTCAATGTCTTAATTAATCTAAGTTCACATACAGCGATAAGCAATGTGTGCACTAATTTCACACCAACCTGTGTTCAGCAAATTATGAAAATGCAAATTTTATTGTTGGAATTCTAAGCAATGTTATGAAGTTAGAAGTAAAAAATTGCAGTGTTCAAATATACAATTTCTGTACGTTGATCGCTATGTTTCACTCATTAAATACGTGAAAGCATTTAATGAGTGAGTTCGACAGACAATAACTTCGGACAACTTCTCTGCTTAGCAAAATAAATCCAGACGAACCGGAACATCTGCAGCCCTGTAGCTTGCAGAAATGAAAACGACATTCAACGTAACAAAGTGCGTCAAGGTAACAAAATTAAAAAAACAAGCTAACGACTGGTTCATTTTTGATATGCTAAATATGACATGGCTAAAAGAAAATCATTATATCCTAAAATGTCTAGAAATTTAAAAATACTTACTAGAAGCACAAGCAACGGTTCTCCTCTCCTCATGTGGAATAAATTAGTGAGTAAGTCGCTCTTTTCACAATTATGTTTATCATTTATATATTGAAAAGATTCTATTTAACAGTCTGCCCATTCAGATGATAAAAGGACAGGTCTGTTTCCAATCAAAATATCAGATCTAGCTAGCACAGCGGGATTACGCTATCTAAAACCTACCAAGTGTGTGAGAGAAAAATCATTAAGTTATGAATCATGAGGGAAGAAAAAGAAAAGAAATAAATCATGAGTGATTCATGATTAGCACATGGATGTAGGATACATGTTACAGGATTCTATCTTAGCTTCTTGTTTGGAAGTTTACATATCATCGCCATTCGCCAAAAAACAATACATTATCCGATATTTAGTCTGTAGTGTGTCGCATTTGAGGAATTTCTCATAGTTAAGCTATATTTGAGGATTTGAGGAGTAATAAACAAATTTGAGGAATTTGAGGAGCAATCACAGGCCTGAGCCATTGTGCCACAGAAACTACACAAGTGGTCAGTGGTCACATATGCGACATGCATGTAATCACTGACAGATGCGAAAAGATGTGATTGAGTTTTGACAAAATTGGGGTATCATTTCGGCTTACATCATCAATAAATTCTCAGAAATTAAGTTTCTTTCTTTATGCGGTGCTGAATATCGGTCAAATATAATGAATAAATGTTTAAGATTCAATATACCGTATATTTTCATTTGATTTGATTTCTATGTATCGTATCTATTTTCGTATCTATTATTCTATACATTTACGTATCGTCTACTTAACCGAAACTTATAGTACAATAACATAAGAAGATCAATTTCATCAAGAAAGTGGTTTTTTAAACATTAACTTGAGCATTCCGTTATTAACTTACCATTTCATACGGAATGGTACGGCTTTTACCATATAACTTACCACATTCAGGACAAACAGCTGTTTCAATGACGAAAAGTTGTCGGCACATCGCCAGAGAACAATACGGCCATTTCGAGAACCTGATACAACCAAGTCAGTGTTGTAGCGTGCAGAGATACTGGATATCCAATTATCCAGCAGTGACTCTTCACCTGATGCTGCACATGACACCGTTGAAACAGGAGAACTTTTGTTGACGTTCCATAACTGGATACTACTGAAAATAATCAATATTCAAGATGTTTGAATACATCTTGTGATCTAGTGCACGTGTATTTTGATAAATGTTTCGAATTACCATTGATACATGAAACAAACGAGAATGAAGCACTGGTACGAAGCATCAGACCGGTATTAAACAATTTTCCAAACATTACAGGAGTGCCGCGTTTCATCTCTCAAAAACAATTGTGAAGAATTCATGTACATTTCGAGCTCATGTTTCTTATTGGTTTACGTAAGGCAGTAACTACATTTAAGTGTCTCTTCCATAGAGGAAATTGCTTAAATTAATATTTGTACTACTAAGTACCGTACGTATTTGTGAAGTCTCGGGGGGAATTAAAACAATAGTATGCTAAATTGTATGATGAACATATAAATTTAACTGGAAGGTTGTCACACATGGTCCAAATGAATCGTGTCAATTTTATGTTACTATTTCAATTGTTCACATTATTTCAGCAGCATCATGAAATCTTCTGGATAGAATTACTAATACAAATCTCAAAATCGGTGAATGAATGCAGACGATGAACTCTCATAAAATACGAGTTGATACAATAACTAATCATGTCATGGGAAAGTCTTGAAATAGATACAGTTTGTATTTTGAAGAACTAATCTTAATCAATTATAATGATGCGGTTTTGGCATAAGTAAGCTAAACTAACTAAATCAAAATAGCAAGGACTAAAATAAACCTGTGTATAATCAATAGGTTTGTTGAAGTACTAGTAACAGATCTAAAATAACTATAAATCTATAAATAACTATTCCGAAATTTTTAAATATTAGGTTTTTCAGGAATAAGGGCACTTTTGGCTTACAATTGTCGCTTTGTTTCTGCAATTTCGCGGCCTTGATGTCGCCTGACTTAATATTCCTTTCTTCTAACGCAGGGTGAGTCCTTCATCGCCTGATCACAATTCATGAAATCAACGATTTCACAACCAAAAACAGGAAAACGACAGACTACCATTGATTCTTTCAAGACATTTTCACTCAATTGATATTTCTGCTCGGAAAAATACTTTCCCTATATACAGAGATATCAAAGCTTTTCTCATAAATTCCCACAATATTGAAAATTCAGAATTTGAACCAACATGAACCCAGTATAGCATCTTCAATCTCAACCACTCATATTTCGCTTCATCTAAGAATGCGTTCACTACAGAAGAAAATAAACTTTTATCTTGTAGAAGTCTTTCACATTTTTGAAATGCAGGATCATCTTCAATAGCTTAGAAAGTACTTTCTTCCAAGAAATGAAATGCAAGCTCATAGAAGACGAGAAGCACTTTCGGCATCATTCAACACGAAAGGTTGATAAACAAGTAGCCCGCAAGATGATTTGGCTGATTTTAGAAAAAGTCACTGAATTTGATAACTAATTATCTTTTCTACTGCGAGACACTGAGGAGATCGAAGGGTCAGCTTCTTTCCAATTCTAATGACCTCGGAATTTGATAACTTCACGTGGTGTAGCTTTCAATCGCTGAAGTTCTATTTGCGTCGCCACAACGTCAACTTCTATTCAATTTTCTGATGACGCGTTTGTAAAAAAAATTGATCATGTTTTGAGTTTCAACAGCTGTTTTCGCAATTTTCTTTTTAGATGTGTCTCCAAAATTCGGAAATTTAAATAGATACATGTATTAGAAGCTCACGTAATGATTACAATTTACTGGTATATTCTTCCCACTGATTTCATAACATCCAGAAGTTGTTCATATAGGAAAGGCACTAAGAGTTGATCAGTTTGAAAGCGTGTCATGAATGGCTTTGGCGATGAATTGAAAAAACAAAGTTTCGGATTAGTGAAAGGGCCCATAAAAGCTTTCTCGATCTCTTCGAAAGACTTGATCTTCAGTTTAAGATTTCTTTTTGGCAGAATTTCTGCTTATTCTGAATAGAAATCAAAAGGCGCTTGAAGTTGATAATGCAGCTTCAAAATGACAAGGACTTCGAAAGTGCTGGAAGGGACACAATTACCTAAGGTTAATGCATGCTGACAAAATATGACAGTTATCTGATCAACTTTTGATATTCTTACTTCTGATGATCAATTCTGAATAGAATTAAGTGTAGTCTAAGTTAATACTTCTATAATCTCGAAACAGTTTGCGATTTGAACAGAACGATTTGCATACTTGAAACGTGAAATTATATATACTTTCTACAGTTCGGCAACACGAGTTCATGAAAGTTCTTACCAATCATCAGATCCTGTTACAAAATGTTCATCGTTCACCAATACAATGCACTCTATAGAACCTTTATTTGCTTGTTTCTTCTTATTGCCAATATTGTAAACCAACTGGGATTCTTCCACTATCTTCCATAGCCGAACTGTCCCGTCTTGTCCACCAGATGACACACAACGCTCACGGTATCCACTGTCTATATCCGTTATTATATGCTCATGACCGAACCTATGCAATATAGAGAAATATGAAATGAACTGGAATCATCTTAAAAAATGCATTCAGTGTATATATCCAGCTATGACAGCCCGATCGATAATAATCATTCTAATCACAAAAAATGAAATATAAAAGTTAAGGGGGAGTCCAGCAAATAAGCATAAAAAAACAAATGGAGAAATTGCAAGCTTCAATTCAATTGAACATTATACAGTGTGTTTATGACATTAACGTTGGGAAGAATGTACTGGCTAACATTTATACTGTCATCTTCTACACTGAATTTGAAGTTGCGAAATCTCATCTAGCTACGTAAAAGTTGCATAAATGCATTTACTTAAATAAATTGACATTGAATGTGAGATACGAAAGAAATATGCCCTCGTGAATCGAATTATGAATTATTGAATGTGTAGTAGGTATTTCAAATTTTACTAACCGAACTATCATAGCTCAATTTTT
Source organism: Prostheceraeus crozeri (assembly GCA_907163375.1). NCBI lineage: Eukaryota > Metazoa > Platyhelminthes > Polycladida > Euryleptidae > Prostheceraeus > Prostheceraeus crozeri. Next base: position 29,084 of record CAJQUW010009011.1, on the reverse strand, counting down.
TATGTTACAAGTCAATGCTACTCGAGGCAACAAGGATGCAATTGCCATCGTAGCGGCGTTGAGGGAAAGCTGAGAGGGGGCGATATAACATACCAATCTTAATTCATGTGGCGCCTCAGAGTTTCATGAGGGTGGGCGCTGCTCAGATTCATGAGAGCGCTTTAGAGCATCACAAGATTGAAGGGAGTTATAACTTTATGAAAGTGGTTTACAGCTTCATGAAGGTACCTTAGAGTTTCATGAGAGCACCTTAGCCGCAGGGTCCTCGCGCATTTTGGAAAACAATATTCCCAGCCAACAGTCATCAACTTTTGGTTGGAACCCTACAATGCGACAATTCTTCACGTCTGCATATGAACATCGATGCATGCAAGGAAATCTGATAAAGCCGAATAAACAGCGAAACATCCACATTTGATCATTCTATGATGCTTTAGCGTTACTACTCCCCCATTGGCGCTTGGACAGTGCTGACAGTCTAATTCTTCTGGAACGTTGTAATACTTTTAGTCCGGATGCTCTTCCTACTCACTTCCACTGATGATTTCGGTCATCCCATCATGATAATAACAATTTTACTATGTCAGAAAAAAATGTTCAAGAGCCAGTCATTTGCTACAAACAAATATAAGTTAAATGTCATAGTAGAATGAGAATGACAGTGGCGTAGCGTGCTTCAAACCGTTTCCGGGGCTAAAGTCAGTCTTGACATCGGAATACCTTTTAGCATGCAGGATATATGCAAAGTACCCGTTGGGTTCAAATCTAGAAGTCACTTTGATGTTTTCAAATGATGAAATAATGAAGAAGTGAAGGTATACATGTGCAAATAATTAGCTACGCGTGTGTCAGACACGCTGTGATTAGCCAGTCAGTGTGTGTAAGTGCCACTCGCAAAGAATTCCCTGTCTTAGCCCGGGCTGAATCACAGAGATGGATTGCTTCTCTGTGGGTTGCATGCAGTGGCCGCGACGAGCTGAAAGACGTCGCCGAGCTCTTCTGGCGCGTGTGAGCGGCACATTGATAGATTGGCTGAGTTATCGATGACATCAACAAGCCTTTGCTGATCATGTGTGGCTCGTGTTAGATTTTGGCCAATCAGTGCAATCTCGGCGACACTCCGGCGACTGCCCCTGATAGATGAAGAGAGATAAAACCACCGACAGTTATACATGCATCCATTGGAAAGATGAATTGAGACTTAAGATAAATTGTAGCGCTTGGTCACTGATGCATATTGTACTCGTACATGATTAAAATATATGTTGTGGAATTGATCTAAAAATACATTCGGGGCACTGTCCCGAATGCCCCAATGGACGCTACGCCCCTGATCAATAAAAATTCAGTTTTTTAATGCAATTCGTCTGCTACCCGCAGACTTGATCACGAAATGTCAGATCGAGAGGTGCAAATGCAACTGACGAGAAAAATAAATCTAGAGACAGTTAATTGGTGCTAGAATAAAGCAGCATGACTACCTCGAAAAATTCCCAAAATATATTGCTACTATTAAATACTTGCAAGTAAGCAGTATGATTGGGAGCAAAATGATGGACAGAAATTAATAGGACTTAAAGACATGCTTTTCAACATTTTTGTGGGTCAAACACACTATTTGACATTGCTGCAAAGTCATCCGCTCCAAAGACGCGTATCTGAATTGTATTCATTAAAATAAATCAGTAGAATCAGTCAGTAGAATGGGCGTAAAATTTCGTTTGTTTGATATTCTCTCAAGTTCTATCAACATTTAGCTCGCATGGAGTTCGATATCAATGTTTCTTAAATCAAGTGACGCAATTTAAAGGAGGCGTGAGGCGGAAAAAGCAAAAATAGGCATGGTAGAACATGAGCAGGGACATGACGCACGAAAACATTTAAGAGATCGAAGTATAATTTCAATGTGATGCGTTGATTAGGTACGTTGAAAGCTACGAGTACATATAGGTCTATGCTGTTCGAGACACACCTGCAATGGGATTTAACAATTATTGCACTGGTGAATCAAGGTACGGTAATCGAAAATAATGAATGTGATTTACCAGAAGAAATACTGCAAACAGAGCTAGAATGCTAGGATTATTCGACGATAATTCAAAGAAAAAAAATATGAATGAGCATTGAGTAATAATCTTTTTGATCAACAGAGATATAATAATCTAGAATAGTCAGAATACTATATTTCAAAAATCGTTCAGTCATCATTCAAAAGAGGACCTATCACTGTCTTTAATTAACGAGCAACTTATTCTATATTTCCACTTCATAGTGTTCGATGGATAAATTCTGAATCAAAGGAAACAAGAAAATTATCAAGCTTGTTCGATCATTTCAGTCGGCATATAACTACGCAAAATTAAGCAAATAATTGTATTTTTAAGCAGGAATTATATTACATTTCCCACGATTTTTTCCAAATAAAATTGCAAACTGATTGAAAAGAGTACTTTGCCAAAATGTATTTCTATGCAAAGAGAAAAATTTCGTGCGTCTTATTCTTCAATACTATCACTTTGCTAAATGAAATTATTTCATAATTTTTCTTTGTAAGCTCAGTTGTTATCACTACATGTATAAATTTATGAAGTTCTTGTGAATTGCTTCTTAAGTCAATATGAACTATGATTAGCGATGACATTTTTTCTAATAAATCGCTTGTCACATCATTCTTGCATTATGGCATCACAGTAGCAGTGTAGTTCTTTCAGTGGTAGTTGAAAAACGCATGGAATAAGGTTCAGTAAATTCAATGCAATGCATTATAATTCGACGGTTTGAATAGTGGTGACCTTCTTCAGGATATAGAGCTGAAATTGACATTAGGCAAACGTCGGATAAACTGGCCTGAGATGAGAATAAACAGACCACATGAGAAGTTCTGAACAAAAATGTCCCGATTTCGATGTTCAATATGATGTCCAGCAAAGCTTATCTAAAGTACATAGAAGATTAAAAATGAATGTTGGAAATTATCTTTCCTGTCATTACAGTGAGTGGACTGTTTTTGAATGCTCTTCGCATGCTCAAACCAGTTTGGGATTCAGTCTTTCTCTAGCGTCAAATAATACCGTCATAAGAAGTTTGACTAAGCAGATAGCTCAACTTTTAGATTTAATGTCAACAATATCGCTAAATAAATCCTTTTCGGCCAATGGATTGTCGTATTTCGGACAAGAAGACGGATGGCTTATGAAGCCTTGTCATCGCAAGATTCTCCGAGGGCTATCATCCAAAATTCGCAAGTCTTCGCTCAAATCTCCTGAAGGCATTTGCCTACCGAGAGGATAAAAAATCCACGCTTTGGACCGATGTCAAATGGCTGGATCAAGTCCGCATCATCACAAATCAGTTGTTCTAGCAATTTAGTCAGTGAATATATAGTCACAAAATTGTAATAAAAAAGGCAACGGGAATCAATGTCCAAACAAAGCATCGAAAGTCACACATCAGATGCAATTGACAATGAATGAAATGAGATACCGCGATCAGAATGCCATGCAAAAGATGTGCGGCTGATATGACTAGAATCTGTGACCCACATGGAATTTCTGTCTTCATTCACGTAAAGGATTCGATGGCAATAGAGTATACCGGCCATTATCAACCAATTCATTTAATTTGCGTTGATGGTCAGTCCCGTTCATCACTACAAGTTCAACCTTGTTCCAGGGTGACTACAGAACTCTGCCTAAAATTTCCCGGCCAGTCTAAGTTCAGTTTCCCAGAATTTTGCGGATATTTTGTAAAAGAAAATGTTTTTAAAGTATCTATAATGTTCCTTTGAATGACCTAATCTCTTCGAAGATGTAATCAGTGAGAAGCTTCCACAAACTAATGTATTTCAATAAAACTCAGGCGATGAAAAATTCTGCTGTTCAAACAAAAAAGTTTGACAAAATTTCTAACGAAATATCAACAAAATCAGTAACAAGATGAACGAGAAACGTTTATCGATGCGTACATAAAAGTGTAAAAGTTTATTAGGGCATCCAAAAATTTGACGCTGATACGCATTTAAAGGTGTAGGCGTTTAACGGTATGTGTTCATCCTAAACCAAGAAGTTTTGCGGAAAATTACAAAAGTAAACGATGATCATTGTAGTCGAGAATCACACTTATTTACGCAGCTTATCTATGTCAGCATTTAATACTTCCATTTCATGTCTGAGTCTCCTTCGCTCTTCCTCCTTCACTTGAAACATCGCAGCCTATCTTCTTTTCGTGATCCGTCATCCTATTATTTCTTCTTCTCTTCGTTCCACTCTCTAAATCACCGATTTGCGCTCCTTGTCATACGAATCATGTCTTAAGAGATATGCATAGTCGCAATATCTTGGTCCCGCTAGCGATACATCTAGCTGGCAACTTTAGCACATTTGTTGACGTTGAAGTCTCTCTACACAGCAGCTTGGCCATGAGTTAAGTGTGAGGACCCTTAAGATGAATTGTTTTCTGCCGTTCCGGGTTCAAAACTCCCCTCCAGAAAATGTTCAAACCTTCGGGTTGCATTCATTGAATGATTTTTTCCTGAAAGGTCTCTCCCTCCAACCTTGAGCTGATGCGATCCTTTATCACATCAACTTCATGACCCTTGAACAAACTCAACTTGACACCCTTATCACGGTGAGCCTCCAATGAAGTTTCTGCCGCTTCGTATCCACCTTCACGCTTAATCCACCGTCTTGGGATCAGTGCATTATCGTGACTTAAGAGGACATGAAACTTGCAGTTTCGAGAGTACGGAGAAAACATTAAGAAAATGGCTCTGAAAGCAATGGGGGTGTACCAATTAATCGGCTGATTATTTGCCGATAAGCTGACTTTTGAAGATTTATGTTGATTTTCATTCAAATTTGGTGACTAATCGAAAGACAAGATTTCAAATATTTAGATAAACGTCACTCTACATACACTTTGTGCATTGAACTACTAATCTAAATTCAAATTACTTATTTTCATCATTCCAATTATTGAAAAGAAACCGAGTTCTCCCATAAGCTAGATTTTCATAATGATTATGAACGCTGGTAAAATAGGTATTCTCACATATTATCATGTGTAAGTACGTAGGCCTATACTTCGTATTTTTTCGCCGAGTCTAGGTAGAATAGCACAGAATGGGTTTTCGGCCTGGGCCCTTCAGTCAATTCTTTGGAGGCCCGAATTCCCTGGTCCCGTTGCAGATTAAACTTTTTGGCCCATGCACGTCTGATTTGAAATTACCTGCCACTTGAGTATATGCGCAAATTATGATTGAACAATCAATTATTGTATTTTTCATTATCAGGATTCACTCAAATGTCTTCTTGTTCAGAACAAAGGCATATGAGAATTCAAAAGCTAATGCGCATGGCCATCAACTGAATGCATTCTTTGATGTATATCTGCAAGTGAACATGCATATTTCCAAATTCGTCGATGCTACGTATTCATAATTCGACAATGCAAACTAATCCTGCTTTTCAATCCGTAACCATGACTCGCACTCACGAAGGAAACTTCCATGTTATCAATAAATGATCTCGGCAATAAAATTCTTGGAAAATCTGTCACATCTCGAAGAAAAAATGATTTTAGCGTTCGCCATGACAGACATGATTGTAAACCGCACAAATTATACTTGATTGCCCATCAACGCAATACATGTATTATATATAGAAATATCAAGTTCCAGCGGACGATAAGGAAAATTACCTTAAGAACGAGCGACCGGCTGTGTTTCTAAAAATACAGGCCATGGTTCGGCTTCCACTCTGGAGGCAGCGTTGATCTCAACTTTTCATGCTTTTCAAATTCTAGGTAGTCCTTGGTCATGTCACGATCTCGTCTCTGGTTGACTGCGACATGCAACCATTCGCTTTGACGTTGACCAGCTGAAATTGTCACTAGTGGAGCACTCACTAGTGCAACTGGAATACCTAGGTTCGAATCCCAGCGCGGAATATTGTACGGATGAAATTATCATCTATCAAAGTGGAGTCCTACAGTCTAGTATGTAATTACGTGTCAATTCAGACCCTTTCGACATAATATCAAGGTGGGATCTGTCCTTTCATGCCATCATTGGCTAGAAAATTGATCGGTTCCGCGTCTCTATTATTTTAATGATGCTGATCATCGATGTGATTTTGCTTGGAATGAAGAGCTTATGTAATCACGTGAAATATACTTGCTGTATCTTTCGGTCACTAATATTATTTCTACGAGTAACAAGTAGCCTACTAGAATCTAATCAAAAGCAATTGATAAAAATTCAAAATTATTCAACTCTACCTATGACTAGACTAGCATCGTAACGCTCTTTGCATGGAACGTTCACAACCCGTTTTACCTTTTATTTGGTGCACTTTACTACTATTAAGTTTCCCTTCACTAGATCCGTACTTTTAGTACATGGAAAGCGTCGATTTTAGATGAATTTAAAAGAAATAATCGGTACGATTAATCGGCTACCTTCCACTGATTAATCGGTTATCGGCCGATTATCAAAATCACTAATCGGTACACTCCTAGAAAGCAATAACTTTTAAGAAATAATTCAGTTAGAGTTGCAGTTTGTGTATATCGAATGTTTGCCTGCTTTAGTAGTGGAACTACTAGGTGAGTTCGAATTCACGGTTCTCACTGTTTAATTTCACTTTCCCGGTTAGTAGACACCCTGCGTCCTTATCTGAGTGCAAGATGATAAACTCCTTGTCTCGGATTGTCCATGTTTTACATCGGATTGTCGAGTGTTTTCGAGAAAAACGAATAAGATGACAAATGAAGGATTATTCAAGCACAATTCTATAGGAAATCAATCATAATTAAGCATGCAGATTCTGCAGAATCAATTTTCACTCGAAAATTTTTTCATTAAGAAAAACTTGGCTCCAATAAAAGAAACGTTGAGATTGTTATATGTCAATAAAATGAAGAAAAACAAATGATAGCTTACAGAGATTCGACAAAAGCCATGTTCTCAAGGTTCCAATGTCGAATTGATCTATCATGACTGCCGCTGAATAACTGATGCGTATCAAGTCTGAATGTTAAAGCTGAAACTGGACCCCGGTGACCTTTAAATACTTTTTTCTTATCCATCTTCTCTGCGTCCCAGATGAATATTTGATTCGATGCATCGCCTGTAGCCTAGAAGATAAAACAAACACTTAAGTTATAGTGCTAGGTTGGTTCAAGTCATGCTGTTCATTATGTTTAGTATAGGGTATTAACATCTGTAATAGGCAAGCTGTTGATTTATCTGAATGAACTATCCTGGAAGTCCGGAAGCTAGCACCAAGTTGTGCAGGGAACAATGTCGCACTTGAAACTATCATATAGCATTTACACCTCTTGACTACTTAAGAACTGCACGCTTGGTAGATCAGATCATTTGTGAATAGCCAGAAATAGCTTGGATTGAAAGACCATGTGTATTTCCAATGAAGAAACTGACAAATTGGTTAAAAGCATGATTTTATTGAACTATTGACTGCAGATCATGGTCGAAAAGGCATTACTTCAGTGTGACTTATGAGCATCTACAGAACATGCTTTCTTATCAGTGGTCGTCTTTATTCAGAATCTATCTTCTTTGACTAGCATAACACTCATGTGCAATGACTTCACATTTTCGTAGAAATTTCAATGAATACATCTGCACGTGCCATTTCCTCTCCGGAAGAGATGTCTGTATGCAATTGCACTTCACTCATTTATTTCAAAAGACCACTCATATGAAAGAGTGGATGCTTTCATATTGAAGAAATACCTCTTCGACTGTAATCTGCAGTCAATAACTCAATAAAATCATGCTTATCATCAATATGACTCAATTTCTCCATTGGAAATATATGTGGCTTTCCAATCCAGGCCTTTTCTTAAACACAAATGATCTGATCCGCCAAACGTGCAGCTCTTAAGTATAATCAAGAGATGTACAACGCTTCGTGAATTTTTCAAATGCGACCTCCTTCCGTGCAACAAATTCTAGCTAGCTCCAACTATAATATAGAAAAAAGATATATTTCAATAAATCACTTTATTTACAGAGATATGATTGTTCCAATAGGGGCACTACCGGAAATAAATTTTGTAATGGACACAGAACCACGGAAGTAAGATGTTGTATTAGCAACCAAGTCGGCACTACAACCGGAAAAATCACATCCCGCTTATATTAATAAAATATTCTGAAATGTAGATAAAGCAATTGGGCAATTCGCATACTTACAAGGTATTTGCCGTCGGAGGTAACAGCTATCGAAAGAACATGTGAAGAATGATTAGAATTTTCTGCGTTCTTTTTTCCACCTTTCACGGTTTTTATTCGTCTTTTTTCTTTTATGTCATCTGAAATGAGAAGCGATCAATAACACATTGTTGCACTTCCATACAAAATTCGGTAGTTTTACGGTTCAAAAGAGAAATTTGATATTCAGCTAAATTTGCCAATTGCTGTATGATGAAGGGTTGACTAAGATTTCAGAAATATTCTGGCACTTCATTGAGAATAAAATATGGGTCAATTACTTGTGGCCCTAATTATTGGTCTTGAACAACGATCTGCTGTTCATCCGATTAGAGAAAACGCTGGACAGACTAACACTATCGATCAGTTGGATCTCTTTTACTCCAAGGAAATTCAAATATAGGTTTTCAGTGATTATATCACTGGAAAAAACTTGTCTAATACAATAATTAAAACGAAGCCGCAACGTTGTCATTCTACAAGTATGCAAAAACTGATGCTGGTTGCATTGAACACATACGTAACTTCCAGGAAATATTTCTCGGAAATTTGTGTATTGTTTTTAAAAACATTGTTTCATATAATAGTATGTTCCCTATTTTTTTAACAACACAAAACTTACATTTGATAACTGAAGAATCTTTTCCACTGCTGAAAGCAATGCGATCGGATGAGCAAGCAACACAGGTTACAGGCCCTCTGTGGCCTTTAATAACCTCTATCGATGTCGGCGGCTGATACTGGAAGGAAAAATAACCATTATTCGAAGCAGACAAGAGAATCATCCGATGTGCCATCAACTGAAGCATTTTCAAGCAAAAATACCTGAAATGATGCTGCTACTCAACACAAAAGTTGTAGTCGCTCCCTAAATTTCACTCAACTTTAAATGACAGTACTATTAATTTTCGAGTCTAATATTGTGTGGATGGTCACTGTTTCTATTCACGACAGGTCTACAATTCGCCCCAAGCGGATTGAAAATAATAATATAAAGAAACGGCGCGCATTGTACTGGACCAATTATTTTTACTGTACTTGTGCTTGTGCTTCATCGTTTATATTGGAGTTCTTGGTGAGCTGAACCTTAGTACATGAACATTAATAATGACCATTGGCTTCGAAATCTAATAGATATCTTCAGTTTCACAGGGGTGCCCCACATACTAAAATCGAGAAATTAGCCAAGTTAAGGCATTTTTAGCTAACCGATAAGCAATGAGAACAACGCATTTTTTAGCGCATCAGAAACAAAAAATTCTAATAAGTCGGTTATATCGGAATGTCTCATGCAGAGTGGAAGATTTCGATTTTCACTTCAATTTGGGATATATACAGGGCGAGTTTGTAAATACAACAACTGTTTGTCAACTTATCACTGCATCCTAGTCTATTACTTGAAAGATATAAGAGACCATTGTCGTCCATAAGAAATGCTCTCCACGGAATATTGTCACAAACTATGGTTCAAAACCCATTCCAAAATTAAAAAACCAAATTAATAACCAGTGCTCAGAATGGCAGTGGATTTGTTGAGGTGAAAGTATTTTTAGTCTCCATAACACTATCTTTTGTAGGTACATAGTATCCATTATTTTTTGTCACCATAATGAAAAAGCTCTATAAATTCTGCAAGTCTGACAAGAAGCTCGTACTCTTGGATCATGATTCTCACTTGAATCGGGTTTGACAGGAATTGCGTGGCTAATTAGTCTTTTCCATTCGACATTGAGAGATAAAATAGTACCTGTTGATTGGCAACAAAGGCATTTACAAAGTGTAAGATGACCCGATGGTGTGTGGCTTATGTGGAGCAATAAAACTTCCACGACCATTTAATAAAGATTTTCGATCGCATATTAGAAAAGGCGATCCGTGATGCCGCTGAGATGCAGTTCGGAATAATACCATTGTTGGTGAAGGTATCAGGCATGCAATTTTTCATGTTTGGCAGCTGCAAGAGCCTTCAAAAGAAAAAAGATCTCTACATGGCCTCAACTGATCTGGAAGGATTTCGACAGGGTTCAGAGGTCAGTAGATCAATGGGCTCTGACATGCGCAGGAGTAGAAGACTGTTTGGTGAAAGCTACCACATAGTTAAACTTTGCCACCTCAGAGACTGTCCAAAGCCAAAAATTGAGTCTCACTGGTAAGCAGGGGGGTTCCTGTTAAATAGAACTCCTATCCATCAAGTCGGTCAGCAAACCGAACCCGAGTCCAACAGTTTCAGGCGAATCAGATTCTGAGAAGAAATCTACTTACTTGGACAAAGAAGGCACCCGGGGTAGAACTTTTTGCTACTTTATCACAATGATTATTCAGTGTACATGTGAAAGGCACATGTAGCGTAGCGCATAGGTGTTACTAAGTTGTGTGGAAATTCATATCATGCAAACGCATATAGAGTGAGCAAAGACATTACTTACTTTCAGAGCAACAGATTTTTGTAGTTTTCCGCGCCTTTTTAATGCTTCATTCCGCAATTCAGAGGAGATCATGTCATCCATGTCATCGTCGTCTGAATGATCTATTGCAACTGAAAATAAGTAGAAATAATGAAAAATAATGGCAACTGATATCCAAACGATTATTGTCTCTCAAGTTAAAAAATTTCAAGGTTATGTGATAACCAAGGGAACTCACTTTTGGCTTTCAATTTTTCGATCGACCGCTTTGCTCTTTTTAATTCTGTGTCATCCTCTGACTCAGTCGCGTCTTCTGATTCATCTTTATCTTCCTCGCTAAAAAGCATGCGTTACATGATATAAACAATGATGAATGAATGAAACCATCACCTCTTCCCTGCTGGAGTTTCTACAATGAGTTATTTATGCACATTATGTTGGATACCATAACGCATGTAGCCTATATGTTTAAGTCCACACTTACATGTTTCAATTGAATTAATATACTGCGCAGTATACGATATTAGAAATAAAATTAGCTAGTATAATGGAAACTTGAATCAATAAATTTCAAATGCTGAGCTTGTCCGAACACTACAGAGCGGTTTCGTAGGTAGATTCACCTTAGGAGAGAAGGCTTGCGCGATCATAGGCAGCAGCTTTTACGCAATGGATTCAGTATATTTACGCTACATATAGGGTGACCTACGGAACGCTTCTGAATTCGGGATTCTTGTTGATCAAAATTACATGCACATTTGGTATTTGTGAGGCATACAACTCCTACATTCCTGCAGGCATCGATTAGTTCAGTAACTGATCTCACCAACAGCAACATGTGTCGACGACCAAAAGATTTAACACTGATACCGTTCACTATCCCCGAGAATAGGTGATTACTATCTACAATCAAACCGTATTTTTAATGGATGAAAGCATCCTTTCAGACAGGTATGACGCATAGAATTTCTTTCCAGAACACTCTGGTTTGTTTATTATTCAAGCGTTCAGCGAGTTTCAGTTAGTCTTCCTCAGGAGAAATGACATGAAATGCGGTTGACAATGAAGCATGGATTACACTTGAAGAAGCTCTAAATACATACAAGTCACATACATATTAAATCTTGATTCGAACAGCCCATGTTTTCCGTGGGTGGTTACAGAAATACCGGTACCTACTTAATTTGAGCATCACGATCACATAACAAGTAAGACAGCATTCTGAAGGTAAATTGTGACTGGTTTTTGGTAAAAATGGTGTTTTTCCAAAATCTTCCTAAAATAAGTATCAGCAATCAGTAAACCTGTCCAACGGAAAGACTCAAGAAAATTAAACAATAGAAGCACTCTCAGCAACATCTGAAAGCATGTTGTTAAAATTTTAGCCGGAAACCAAGACTTTGACAGGCAGTGCAAGTAGGCCTGATTAGCCCTGCTTTCAGGGCTATTTATTTTCCACCTAAAATTTAACAGAAGCACATGTTTTGGATATCACTGACGTTTGTTATTAACATTTTATTTCGCGGTTTTCCCTAGGAGCTTTATCAAAACAAGCTTGTATGAGGATCACTTTGACTTGACACCATGACAATAGCTGTGCAACACATGTCACTGTTTGAGCAATCCACGACTTTAAGTCCAACAACTTAGCTTTTATGGTATAATCGTCTGCATTAAATCTTTCAATTTGCTGACTTTTTTCACATAAGTAACCACTACTCGATTTGTATATCAGTTCGTGCGATATTATTACGTTTTACTTAACTGGCAAGCTAACTATTGATTCACTTATCAAGAATAGCAAAACAAATAAAGCATGCAAACCTAAATTTCAGAGGATCTATATTAGCAATGCAGATATCAATATGCGTCTTTATCCGCTGAATTGATGTCAACCTATTCCGCAAGCTACCAAAAGGTTATTGAAATATAGTAGGCCTATTTACGTGCGATGTAACGTTATCCTATTACGCATCGAAATGTTCATCTATACTTTTAGATACATGTCGATACATGTGTTGATGTTAAATGCTCACAATAGGATTTGAAATTCATCAAAGTTTAAGTCGAAACACTCGTGAGGCTCTTTTCAGTCTTTAGATATCTGTCAACAATGATAAAATATAACTTGTGAAAAGCTATATTCTAAAATTAAAATTCAGTTTTATCAATTTTGCATTATCTATTTTCAATTTTTATATTTTCACACAAGATACTTAAGTATTTTGCTTTCAACTTTTTTGTTTCGACAGATTCAAATTAAAATTTCAAACATAATTGAAACGCTAGTGAAAATCGATTTCACAGTTGTTCCATAAAAGAACGGGTAGTTTAGGATATGGGATTATACCACATTTGGCTCAGTAGATAATCCTGCACTTTAAAAATCGCTCCGAAGCGCAATAGCGTTCCATTTTTCACATGTGTTACAAAATGCAAAATGAATGATATAATGAAACGCAAGAAATTTTATCTATAACTATTGATCTGTCGAACAAAAAAGTTAAAAGCAAAAATACTTAAGTATCTTGCATGAAAATTTAAAAATTGAAAAAAGATAATGCAAAATTGATAAAACTGAATTTTGAATTTTTATTAAAAGAGTTCAGCTTAAATCAAATTCAAACGTGAAATTCAACATTAGATTCGGACTTTTGGGGAAAGCCTGATCTCAGAAAACTTGTGTTTACGATCAATCTCATATAAATTCTTTTTTTTGCCTAAATGCTGACAGTCGCGTGGAATTGCCCAACTATAAATTTTGAAGCATAGCTCCTGCAATGGCCAGCAAATAGGCTATCTAAAAAATATGGTTAATTGACAATTTACTTACCTCTCAATGTCAGAGTCACTAGAAATATCCATATTTGTCCGCATTCGCTTGGTATTGGCTACTGCCATTTGCTGTTTCCTTTTCTGAAAATAATAAAACACAACTTGCAGCGATATTTGATTGAGATTACTTACTGAAGATTATGCAACTAACTATTCTGGTGTAATTCTACCGATTTTTAGGGTACAATCTGTGAGTGTGGAGTCGGAATTGTAGTCCTGTCAATTTTTCCGAGTCAGAGGCCTTAAGAATGATAGAACTCCGACTAACAAATAGAGTATAATAATACATGTATATTGTATATAACCAACAAAAAAATCTTCACAATTTCAATTTCTTGAAGTAAAATGCGTAATATCAAATTTTTAAATCTATATTTCTTATCATGTCACTCTAATAAAATTAAGCAGTGTATCGAATAAACGTAAAGTGCAAGAAGGAGAGCACTTATTGGGCCCTTTGGAACACAACCTATTTTTCAGTATTATGAATAGGTCTTTTTTATTATATATGCATATTCGGTGCCTATACTCGAACAGTTTCACAATTTCGGGAATTTAACTCAATTCCAACGATCTATTTGCATCTGAAGGTAATTGATGACAAATCTAATTCTTTTCGTTCTGCTCACTCAGGTCTCTGCCGCTTACTTTGAGAAACGTCACATTTGTGGCAATGTACTTGTCGAAATTTACAGACAAGGTGCTTACGCTTATCGGCCATATTGAGAATTTATATGAAGAAGCCGTGTCTTCTTGCTGTAAAGTGTTTACATCAGGCCTGTGGTTAGCCTATGAAAAAATTGAGGATTTTTTTGTGAGAAATTTGAGGAATGGAAACGGAGCCTAATATGATAATTGCAAGAAAAACTACAAATTTTAGCACAGATTTTGGGCAAACTTCAAATCATGAAAGTCACAACGAAGAAGGTAAACCCAGGGTTGACCACACAACACCTTTAGAAGTTGTGTATGTTACAAAGGGTTATTGTCCTACTAATAATCACTTCCCGCGTTGTTACGAAATCAATTTGTTGCCTCAGGTATTATCTGCTTAGAATGTGTCGAACAGAGGATGTCAGATCAAGCTGCTGATATCGCTCTGCTTCACGCTATTGTCTTCAATTCAATTATGCTTGTCCGATTTGTATACTGTAATTTTTTGAATGTAGGATATATCCTCAACCATATGCATCTGGGGCTTTGCAACGATTAATTTTTGCGGACTTTAGACAATTTTGGGAGGAGAGTAACCCATAAATATAGAAATTATGAAAACGATCTATACGTGAATAATTCATCCAAGATAAATGTCGGTCGGCAGACCCTGGAAAATGTAGCTGCAAAAAGACTCATGAGATAGCAGAGCTTCATACGCTTCCAACCCCCGCACGCTAGTGACCAGGAGGCAGATAGACACCAAATTTAGGGACCATCTGCTTTACCCCGTCGGATGTGTTCACATTCAGCGGAAATAAAATGGAAGAGAGTGAGTGAAACAAACGCTTCAGTTGATAACAGCACTGAAATCCAAGTGGGCTGGGCTACCTATATGTTATCATATAATGGATATGGAAGATCCATATCCTTAAGTTCTTTAAGAAGTACAGGCATGCATTTAGCAGCCATATAGTCGCAGAAACATATAAAGAAGGTTTTGACAAAGGTCACCAAGATAATTAATGAAAATAATTGAATGTGCATTTTATTGTTGGAATTCTAAGCAATATTATGAAATTAGAAGTAAAAAATTGCAGTGCTCAAATATACAATTTCTGTAGGTTGACCACAGTGTTTCACTCATTAAATACGTGAAAGCATTTAATGAGTGAGTTCGACAGACAATAACTTCGGACAACTTCTCTGCTTAGCAAAATAAGTCCAGACGAACCGGAACATCTGCAGCCCTGTAGCTTGCAGAAATGAAAACGACATTCAACGTAACAAAGTGCGTCAAGGTAACAAAATTAAAAAAACAAGCTAACGACTGGTTCATTTTTGATGTGATAAATATGACATGGCTAAAAGAAAATCATTATATCCTAAAATGTCTAGAAATTTAAAAATACTTACTAGAAGCACAAGCAACGGTTCTCCTCTCCTCATGTGGAATAAATTAGTGAGTAAGTCGCTCTTTTCACAATTATGTTTATCATTTATATATTGAAAAGATTCTATTTAACAGTCTGCCCATTCAGATGATAAAAGGACAGGTCTGTTTCCAATCAAAATATCAGATCTAGCTAGCACAGCGGGATTACGCTATCTAAAACCTACCAGTGTGTGAGAGAAAAATCATTAAGTTATGAATCATGAGGGAAGAAAAAGAAAAGAAATAAATCATGAGTGATTCATGATTAGCACATGGATGTAGGGTACATGTTACAGGATTCTATCTTAGCTTCTTGTTTGGAAGTTTACATATCATCGCCATTCGCCAAAAAATAATACATTATCCGACATTTAGTCTGTAGTGTGTCGTATTTGAGGAATTTCTCATAGTTAAGCTATATTTGAGGATTTGAGGAGTAATAAACAAATTTGAGGAATTTGAGGAGTAATCACAGTCCTGGTTTACATTGATATATACTGTAAGAACTTCATACTTTCTATTTCATAACTTGTAAAGAGAATCATTATGTATTGAGTTGAATAGCCTCTATTTCATCAAACATCAGCAAGCCTAGTTCACATCCCTAAAACATTGACAACTCCCTGTTTAATATGCCGCGGCCCAACCAGGACTAAATTCTAAATTTGAGATGCCCTATTCAATAATACTATTTTTATATGGAACGGAAAGATTTTCTCAGACTTGAACACGTCTGATTGTCATGTTCCTCTAGTCTGAGGATATCCTTCCATTGCATGCCCAGGCAAACTGGCACTCTTCAATCTTTATGAATGTTTTGACAAATTATGAATATTCTGATGTTCTCATTTTTTTCATCCTTCAACACAGATTACAACTCAATATTTAATGATTCTATTTCTAATAGCAACCTTTAATGATTACTGGTGCATAAACTAAACAAAATTTCAGTTTTTTGTTAAAAAAGTAGTTTAAGTTTAAAAACAACCGATGCTGTTGATGTAACATATGCATTCCCAAATTTTCGTCTGTACATAGACCGCGAAAGGGGGAAGATGTGAATTGCTATTACCCTCAATTTTCAAATAATAATGCGATCTTCCTCTGACGCGGTCTATGTACAAACGAAAATTGAAAAATGTTAGAATACATATTTAACATCAAACAGCATCGACAATTTATAAATTTAACCTACGTCATGCTGTTCAGGAGATACAAATTAGAAACTTTCAAAAACTGGCATTAGATGAATACCAGAGGAAAACAACGTAGCTTATATGATCATTGTGTACCTAAAAACAGCGTGTTTTGCTTGTTTAGCAATTCGCACTTTCCGAATTCATATTCATAAAATTCTACAAAACAGGCGAAGTCTTAGAAATATTTAACTGAAATATCTGAAGCCATTCTTCTACTATCATGTTGTTGCTATCCCTACCTTGTTTTGTAAAAAATCAATCTGTTGAGTAAAATGAGTATTACTAGTTCAAATGTTAAGTAGATCGCGGAAGTAATTAGATTATTGTACCTTTTTCGTCAATTCGAAAAGATGATTAATCATCATTGTTCTCCATAGTAGAAATAGGCTAGTCGATTAATGGCTGCTTAAGCCTAATGAACTCAGCGGTCATCTTGACAAGGATATATTTTCGAAAGGTGTTATTTACCCTTTTCTACGTTGTTCTCATTAACCTAAAAGGCTGAAAAAAGGCATTCTATTGAAAATGATATATTTTCAATTCAATGTTAAGATTTTAAAGAAACGATGCGCTGCTACCAGTAACAATGCATCGAAGTATTGTCTAAGAATGCCTATCAATATAAATTTTGTCAAACAAGGCTGCCAATGACGTCGTCAGAAATATTCTCAGTCGTCGGTTCCAATTCGACGTCAGTCAAATTCCTGTCATCAAATCTGTCTTCGTTGTCAGAGTCATTTTACTATTCTCTCTTGGTAATGACAAAATTATGTACAATAGATGCTGCAGTAATAATACGAAAGCACCTAACTGGACAAATCGCATGCCGACATGTAAACAAAGAAATCTGCGCTTTTAAATACCAGATGATCTTTTAATAATATTTCGGGTTCTTTTGTGTGACTTGATGCACCGTTGCTGCAGACGTGTGACAGGATTCAGTAATTGCGTTAAAATATATCTTCGACAGGGATAACCATTATCACCTAGTAAGACACCTGGCGACGGACTATTATCCAGTTCAAATTTTAGAACCGAATTTTCACAAATTCTTGAGTCATGAAAACTTCCAGGCCAGCGCGCTGCCCCATTATTTATTCGGATTTGTTCAACAAAAGTAAACTGAGTTAACAGAATAAATACTTTTCCGACTTCAGTAGTCATCGGCATTCTCAACGCTACGTCTCGAAATTTTGATTTGAGACCCATCAATGCAGCGTATTACTTCAGGAAAACCTGCATTTTGGAAAAATGCAGTTTTCTTCACACGTATATCATCAAACCGTCGAATCATTTGACCTCAAAGATTACAAATCACGATTGTTGTTTAGGATATACATGTATTTGCAAACCGTACTCTTATGCACATTGTGAAAATCTGATAAAACAGCCTGAATACTGCCAGTCGCGTAATGCCTTAAAGTGATCAGGGGCTTTCTTGTCTCGACAAACCCAAATGTCATCATCCTTTCTTGCATGTACGGTGCCATGAGATCCTCAAATTTTAAAAACTCTAGTCATTATATAACGGTTTTTAAATTCTTCGTCGCTGCAAAATAATTGAGGGTCAACTTCACTTCGAAGGGATCGTCGTCGCTCTCCGCGACACTGTCGTAGACGTCCAAAGCATCGAAGGCACCCATAATCAATGGGAGCAGTCGAGTTTCTTGCAAATTGATTAGCCAATGCAATTTCTAGTAGCAGCTAATTCCATTGCTATAACTCCGATCGGTAGCAAGCCCGTGACGTTACCGCAATTAGTATCAGTGTTGAGAAAAAAGTCGATAGCAAACTCAGTCGTAAACCAGGTCGTAACATCTGCATTGTAAAAAGCGGGTCGCAAAGCTGGTATCAAAGATCGTAGTAAACTACGAAAGATTGACCAACATGATTTTAAGTCAGTATTCAATTTACATCGAAAGTATAGTTACGACCGATTTGAGAAACCCACTCATATACACATCACGGTGACCAATAGATGCAGTCGACGCCGGTACGTAGCCTACATCGGAAATTAAATGAAAGTAGCATCACAAGCAGGCGGTTTGAAATGTGAAGAATTGCCTAATTACATTCACAATCGCCATTCATTAGAGATTGGCAAGATTTGATATCTCCTGTCGATATAATAGATGTGCAGGGCCCCACTCGAACAGGTCTGAGCGTTCAGGAATTAGGGGCCGAAACGCGAATCCTGGTCGAGTTCCACCTGATGAACTCATTACCAACAAGTTAAATCATTTTAAGTATCATATTTTTCTTAATTCTAAGAAACATTTTGCTGAACTTTTGAATGATTCTGAACACCTGTAGAGAACGAACCATGCGTCCTTGTCAGGATTTCATAACTAAATCTTCATCTTAATCTCAAATACTTCTATCTTCTTACTCAATCACAGCAGGGAGACTTAGTTGGCAGATGACAGGTCTGTGCGGTGTCAATTTTCTAATGACCGTCATCGTTAGAACAAAGTTGACCAGATTTATAAAGTATTACCCACACGTTGTAGTAAGTATAGCAGTAGAATTCGTAGTCGAGGAACGTTCAAGTGAGCAATTCTTCATTATTCGTATAAGTGATTCCAATTAAATAAAGTCCTTACTATATCGCACGTACCTGCATCAGTCCCTTACCTATTAAAGACTTATAAGACTACGGATAGGATTTTACATTAATAGAGTTACATTTAGATTATTTTGTGCCTAATTAATTGACATGACAGAATTCATCGAAGATAACTTTTGATTTAATTACTGGCACTTATCATATTGTCTATTATATTGCTTTTACCTTAAAGATTGATTGTACTAAGATGATACATGTTATTTATAACCTTGTCAAGTATGTCTTAATGCATTCATGTGCATTGCTGAAGGCAAGAGCCAGGTTGAGCTAAACAAAAGTAAAACAAAAATGGTATCATCAATCGAAATCATGTAGAAAATACCTTGAAATATACTTAAAGATAAATACTAGCAACTAGTCAGAAACAGGATACAGGTGCATGTCTAATGTGCATTGTGAGCACCGCAAACCTCTTTATGATTAGTTGGATTTTTCAAAATATGTCGGACCGCATTCGGTAGAATTGTCTTCCTCTCTGAGGTAATTGTTTTCAAGGCGTCGAATCAGAATCACTCCATCAAATCCGATCCGACGAAAAGATCCGTGGGTCTCCGAAACTGTTTGGTACTCCTGCCACCCCATTCCAGACGCGTATGGATTCTTTCTACATAATGAAAATTCACATGTTTCGGCATCATCTCACCATTAGTGGCATGTGAATATTTGGAAACTTGTATATTATCAGTTAAGAAAGTCACGCTCCACGAAATGAAATTAAAACACGTGAATATTCAAGTAATTGGTCGAGTATAATTAAATTTGCGTACTGTATTAAAACAAAAGATCTTGCTTCAATGTCATAATCCAACACTTTCTGCATAAAAATCTGGAGAGCATCGTGGTTCTTGGGTACAATTCTTTAACAGAGTAGACATGCAATGACAGCTCGTTGATTTTGAAGATTAACACTATCCAAGGATTTATCCACATCACGAATCCTTTATTATTTCACTGAGGCTTTTAGACCAACATCGATTATCGACAGTGTTGTTCGAAAGGTGTCAGAGGAAAAAACGTCAATAATTTTAAATAGTAGTGTGAAAAATCTGTGAATGAAGCATGAAGGTGTGCAATAATCGTAGCCTTTTGACTTCCTACAAATGAGCAAAATAGTGGATTGAAGCCCGATTCTCCAGCCAACACTGACCAAGGATGGTGAAGTGAGTGACTTCTAATGAAAGGCTTACATTGCCCTTGAATGTGCCTGAATCAAACATGAATCTGCATTGATTTCTCATTGAAACCTGAATGCCTGAATCACAAACTGATTGCTATGTAGCTTTCCTCCGCTCTCTGCATGTGTGAACGAGAAATATGTGAGCTTGATGCACGCAAGCTTGTCGATTCAATTCATTCTTCCTCATTCATAATTAGGAAAATCCATTGCTCCTTCTCAATCATTTCAATGAACAATTTTTTCATTAAGCATATTAATAACTTTGTTTTAAAACAGTGTTTGTTAAACTAGACAATTCTTTCAGTAAGAACAGGTGATGGATGTTGTTCAGAGCCAGATCCGCAGTAATCGAGTCATAGACAATGTCGCTGAGGACTGTAAAAGACTATTTCTGAGATTTTTAGAAACGTAAGTAAAATTGAAAACGGATATTTATCTTAAGTAATGCAAATATAATCGACAGCCGTGGAAGGTGATAAAATGAATCAATCAAATGGATTGACGACACATTTCCATGCATTGCGAAAAGTTGATGCGTCTTTAGAAACATTTGTGTGAATGGTTCATCGATGACATCTGTTTGTGTATTGCACACTCAATTAGAAGCGCGACTGCTTATCGTATAGTGATAGTGGAATGACAGGACATGAAGTGTACGAGAGTATTCGAATAACTAATGGCGTTTTTTTTAGGATGGTGTTACGTATTGTATTTAGTGAAATATGTATTGAAATGAATTGAATTGCCGAATTATGGATTACGAGCGGAATGCCGAAAGATGAGGTAATGTACCAATTGCTCTGACCTTATATAATAAACTTAAAAGTCACCGGAGTAATTCGAAGTAAATTACAATACTCAAAGTTAAAGTTACAACGACGTAAAGTAAGGATGTAAAGTGCAACGGTTGCAAGCAGAAAAATCGAAAGTCTGATTTTAAAACCGACTTGTTTTGACGTTGTTAGACGTGTAGTATGGCAACAATAATTAACGTAGATAAACAATGAGTAATTGTTTATACTTGTGATCATAGATTAAAACAGTCAAATCGTCACAACACTTCCCCCTTTAAAGAAGGAACGAACGTAATAAGTTAGTCAAATGTTAACGCAATGAAGTTGCGAAATGAGGAGTGGAATGTTTAGTGGATTAGAGCACAGGCTGAGGAGTGGAATGTTAATTGGATTAGAGCACAAGGAATTGAAAAGGATTTGCGAACTGAAGAATTGATCACGGATCGAAGATATCCGAAATCAGAATCACAGATTTAGTCTGTTCGGCTTCTTCCGTGGACGTCCGTAACGTGACGTTGAGCACCAATCCTCGCTCTTTTCCTGCGGCGTTGCATTGTCATTCATCGGAGGAATTGTAGACGAAGACGACACTGGAGATGCAAGAGCAGCAGAAACCACTGGTGATGCCGAAGACACAGCAGGAACAAGAAAGCCACGAGACGCTGTTGGAACAGCAGATATGGGAGACGGAGCAGGAACCGGAGATGCAAGAGTAGCAGGAGCTGAAGAAGCGTCGGACCAAGGAGATGTAGGAGAAGCATGAACTGGAGAAGCGTCGGACCAAGGAGATGTAGCAGGTAGGCCTACTTGTGTGGCAGAATCCGAATTACTGCCCAGGCTGTCCAGGTCAGGAGTTGCCCCGGAGACGAAGCGAAGTTGCCTCGACATCCAGGATTGAGACCATCTTCTTCCCCTTTCTCTTCAGAACTATTCCTCGACGGAATCGCATGTCGTTTACACGCTGGAAGATAACTCTGCTGTCCGATAACTCTGTTCTTCAAAGCATGCCCTCGAAAAATTACAGATGGTCGTTGATGAGTAGTGGCATGATCGGCATTTCTGTATTGGAATAGAAAGCTGAAAATGAACCTTTCCAGCTCGAAAAAGTCATGGAAGTTCTTAGATTCAGAAGACACAGCTTGTTTCAAAGTCTTGATGAAATTTTCGGCTAAACCGTTTGATTTCGGATGGCGTGGGGCACTATACAAATGAATTACGTTCATGGACGCTAGCCATTTGTTGAGCTTTGCTTCGGTGAAATGTGTACCGTTGTCGCTTACTAGAGTCTGAGGAATTCCTTCACGGGAGAAATAGGAGCGGATGCATCGTTCAGTGAAGGCCGCATCCACTGTCTTCGTCAGAAATACCTGGCCATTTCAAATATGAGTCAGCGAAGACGAGACAGTAGTAATTCTTCAAAAATGGTCCAGCGTAATCGATATGCAACCTCTGCTTTACCTCATAGGTGGCAGGCCAGGCACTCCAACTGCAAGGTGTATTTCTCACCTTTGTGACGCAATTGTCGCATCGACGAGCAAAATTCATTAAATCGGCATTGATAGTAGGCCACCAAAATAAAAGTCTCGCAAGGCCTCGCATCTTTTCCACGCCGACGTGTCCATTATGTAGATGCTGCATGATCTGTTTTCTCAAACAAGGAGGAATGACCGTCAGCTCTCGGAATGCCAAATTGCCCTTGATTGTTTTGCTCAATTCTTCACGAATGACGTAGAATTCCCTGAATTGACGTTTGGCTTGGCTTTAGATGACCAGCCAGCTCTAACGGCGCGAAGAACCGCTCCATAGTAACGTTTCATTTCCTGCGTAATTTCAGAGCAGTCGATCGGCAAGGGCTGAATGAAGAGTGTGTTGGTGAAGCTGTCATCTTCGGATCGGGCATAACGCGAGAGGTAGTCAGCTTGGGGAATGTTGACACCTTTCCAAAATTCAACGTCGTAATTGTACGAAGACAGTCGCCAAGACCAGCGTTGCAACATATTCGAGGTCCCCTTCGAGATTGATCCTTGCGGATTGAAAATGTGCGTGAGGGAACGGTGATCCGTCACAATGGTGAAACGGAGTCCAAACAGGAACTTGTGCAAACGCTTGACGCACCAATGAATGGCCGAATCCTCCTTTTGTGTCTGCGAGTACGGTATCCAACTTCGCTAGGACTCAACTTCCTCAAAATACAAATCACCGGAGAGCCATCTTGTTCCAACATGCCGCCTATCGCCCTTTCTGATGCATCGCATACCAGACGCGTTTTAGTTGCATTCATGGAGAACGGCTTGAGCTTCTTGTTAAAAAATCTCGTTCTTTAATCGTTTCAGAGCATTACGGTGCTTCTCTTGCTATTCAAATTCGCACCCCTTCTTGCATAAATCAAATAGGCATGCTGCAATGTAAGCGAAATTAGGGCTGAATCGGCTGTAGTACTGTAAGCACCCAAGTACGGAATGAAGTTCTTGTTGATTGCTGGGCTCATTGGCTGTCATGATGGGAACGAACTTTTCAGGGTCCGGCTGAATTCCTTCAGAGGAGACTAGGTACCGATCTAGCGTATACTGGAGACACTGAAAATACTCTTGGACTTGTTTATTCGCACGTTGAAATCTATCAGGCGTTGGAGTAATTGCACAAGGACATCGTCATGCTCTCTCTTAGTCTTGGCGTAAATCAAGAGGTCATCTTGGTAAGAAATGACATTGGTAAGGCCGCTGATTATCTCATCAATGACAGACTGAAATATTGATGAAGACACGTGCCATCCGAAAGGGAGGAAACGCATGGAGTACAGTCCGAAAGGAGTTATTAACGTCGTTAATTCTTGAGACGCTTCATCGAGAGGAATTTGCAGGAACGCATTCTCGAGGTGCACTTTGCTGAAAACTGAAGCTCCGTTCAAGTTTGAGAATAAGTCCTCTGGTTCCAGCGTAGTAGGGGCATGGTGCCGCAGAATTGGATTGATGGTGATCCGATAATCACCGCAAACGCGTGGTTGGCCATTGGACTTCAACGGTGTAACGATCGGACTGGCCCAACGAGAACTTGTGACCCTGACAGCGATGCCATCATCAATCCATTTGTCAAAAATCTTAACTGGCTCCCTAAGACCGAAAGGAATAGGCCTACTCTTGAAAAGTCTGGATTCGCTAAGGTCGTGGTCAACGTGGATGGGAGGAATCTTGATGCCACCTGAACATGCTGATGCGGATTCGATCAATGTGCTTATACCGACGTTCGTTTCACTCTTTTGCGTACTGGTACTGGGATCAGCAGTTATCATCATCATTGTATTTTCGAATGCTTGTTGCACTTCGGGATGTAACCGGAAGACGTCTTTTTTCCCCAAAATGTTGAAGCGGTCGCAAACCAAGAAGAGAACATCGTGACCATTAACTTTGAGATTGATTTCGCCGTGAACTTCAAGTTGATGCCCTGTAACATCACGAACGGGAGAACTTCTGGAAACTGGGAGGAGCTCAGCATCGAAGGGTTGGATAGGGTCAGACCTGATGAACGAATGAACTGCGCAACCGGTATCATAAATAAATTCAATCTGTCTTCTGTTGTGGGAGGAATCAGATACATCACATATTCGCTTTACATGTTCATCATCGTCTACTGCCAGGCAATATTCCTCGTCTGAAAGGGACTTGGCTTCTTCGACTAAGTGAACAACATCTTCTTTAGATAGTCTGCTCATACAGGCTTTGCTAATATGTCCTTGTTTGTGACATGAATTCCATGTGGCATTGCGAAATTTACAGCTTTGCCTCAGAAGAATAACAGTGGCCCTTCGGATTACCGGTACTGGAAGCGTGGAACGGCTTAGATTGACGTTGCCTTGAATGAAAATTGTTGGACTGTGACTTCTGGAAGTTACTGGTAGGCGCGGACTTAGGTCTATACTGCGTGGTCTTCTTCTTGTGAAACGTTTTCAGAATTGGTTTCTCAACGTGGTGCGATCTTACGGCTGAGTCGATGGAAACGTGAGCGTTGGCGATTGCTCTAGCAGATTCGAATGTTTCTCTGAAGCTGGCTTCAATCAAAAATTTGCGTCGAATGTGATCGTCGTTGATGCCTGCGACTAACCTATCCCTCAGGTGGATTTGCAACTCTGATCCGAAATTACAGTTCATGGACTGTTTTTGCGGTTGAAGAATGAAATCGGCTATAGACTGGTTTGACCTGCGAACTAGAGTGTTGAAAACTGCCCTTTCGTGAATTTCATGATTTTTAGGACGTAAATGATCGAGCAGGTACTTCTCAACTTCTGCCGGTTTGAGGTCAGCTGTCTTCTTAGGATGACTCAATTCTTTTAGCAATTTGTAACCTGACTTTCCTAGAAGCGTAAGGAGATTGGCAATAATTTTGTTTGGAGAATCAATAGTATCATTAGTGATAATGTCATGTTCGAATCTTTCGAACCATTCCTCAATTGAATCAACATCAGTTATGTCAATAGGTTCTAACGCACGTTCGGCCATCCTGCTCGCGACGCCAATTTGTTACGTATTGTATTTAACTGAAATATGTATTGAATTGCCGAATTATGGATTACTAGCGGAATGCCGAAAGATGAGGTAATGTACCAATTGCTCTGACCTTATATAATAAACTTAAAAGTCACCGGAGTAATTCGAAGTAAATTACAATACTCGAAGTTAAAATTACAACGACGTAAAGTAAGGATGTAAAGTGCAACGGTTGCAAGCAGAAAAATCGAAAGTCTGATTTTAAAACCGACTTGTTTTGACGTTGTTAGACGTGTAGTATGGCAACAATAATTAACGTAGATAAACAATAAGTAATTGTTTATACTTGTGATCATAGATTAAAACAGTCAAATCGTCACAACACTTCCCCCTTTAAAGAAGGAAAATCTCGCGTTTTGTCAATAACATCCACTTTTGGTTTCATATTGAAATGATGTGCAGGGGTATGTTAGAATCAAGCACATGAAGCAAATTTTAAATAACTTCCGTGCTCTAATTCAAACGATGTTCATTTGTATTTGGAAGCAGCGCCGTTTTTTGATCCCACAATTGTGACATGCAGTTCGGTATCGCTGACGAGTATACAGGCTTGTATTTTTAATCATATTGTGTGGTGGGATTAATGCATAATGGACTGTTGTTCGCAGTCACTTTTCTAACTCAAAAAATTAGCATGCCTTAAAATTTGACGTTGCAGAATTCAAATTATTCACGAAAATCTGAAATATATCAAGTCCACTGGAGCAAGAATGCAGCCAGCTTGAATACTATTCAAGCCGGCTTGTACTTCAAAGCATATTCGATCAGATCGTGAAATTTGCAGGTCGCCCATTTGGTACCTTCCACCTAAAATATAAAAGTCAGAACTTTGTTTTTATTTAATTAAAATTCTATTTAATGTGGTATGTCGGTTTTCATCGGTGGAAAAGAGAAAATGCTGTATCGCTGTTTCAGGGTGGTCCACACCTTACTTTTCCCTATGTAGGTCTATTTGTTTACACGTAGGTCTACTTACTGTGGGAACTTGCTGTTCCTGCTGCAAACCTGCATGTCGTTCAATATATTGGGCTACCTGTAATGCGTGAATTGATGAATTTTATTTTTCTGAGATCTAGTTCAATGATGTATTATCCTCAGATCCGTATATCAGTAATTTCCAATTAGGCGTCACTAATCATGCATTCTAAGTCAGTAAGTCATCAGAGAGGTAAGTACAATCGTCAGATCACAGCACAGACATACGAGAAACTGACATTCACATCTTTAGAACAATCACCGCTAGATCACATTGTCAAATTGAACTTCATTTTGAAATTGCACTCATTTCGTCGTTGAATGCACAGTAGAATTGTATTTCAACGCATAATTGTCAAGAGTCTTTCGTAGTTTATTGGCATGTGAAAATTCAATTTCATCAAGTAGTTTCTTAATATTACGGCAAACACGCTCAACTACACCATTACCTTAGGGATTAAAAATTGAAGACCAACGATGTATTATTCCCCTTTTCCTTAAAATGTCAGTGAATTAGCAAGAAATGAACTCGATGAAAAAACCACCAAAAAGCTATCCTCCTCTCCACATATTCAGAAAGAAATGAATTGTCGACCGTTATCAGACGTAATTATCATATAATTTCCAAAAATAAAAAAATGTGACTAAGAAAATCGGCAATCTTTGAGCTTGTAGTTGACATACATACATGAGTTATTAAAGATTTGAATAATAATAGATCAACACAATTATATAGCATACTCAGTTATAATTGCCATGAACGGGACCCTTAATGTCAATGGCCAATTGGTGCCATGGTGTACAAAATTAGAAACTTGGACCGATGAATCACGCGATAGCTCATGACAGCACCTACAATTTCGTAAAATACTTTCTATGTTCACATTTACATTTGGTCACCAGTAAAATTCTCTGACACGTAGTTTGCATTTTGTAGTGCCCATGTGGCCCTTGTGTGCAAAAAATAATTCTATCACGAAGAGAATGCGGAAAAACGCACTTATTTGATTTCATTAGTATGTCATTTACAACAGACAATTCGTGGCGCAAATTCCAGTAAGACTCAACATCGTTAGGTAAACCCGAATTACGTGAAGGCCACCTCTGCAAAACACTCTTTAAACTCTTAAGATCTTCTTGCTTATCAGTTTCGTTACATAATTGGATTGTCGTTAATAGCTGACGTCAAAGAAACAGTAAATATATATATATATATATATAATAATAAATAAATGTTAAATATATATATATGAGTCATAACATTTTTGTGGTACTCTCGAAAGGGCATCTGCCACTGTTTTTTCTCTAACGGAAATGTGCAATAACAATTAAATCAGAAAAATCTGTAATTACTGATACCAAAAATAGGAATGTCCTAATTTGTCATCAAATATTCTACCTTTGGAAATACGTAAGATCATCTCAAATTTTCTAAGCCATATTACAAAATCACATTGGCGTGTATAAGGTTCAATTCTCTGTATCGGACCTGACATGCTGATAGTAAGTGTAAATAGCAATATCACAGAAATGACTTACCAAAAATAATAATACTGTATGTAAAAATGACAAAAAAGTGTAATACTTATCAAATTCTCGTAAAAAGGAAAAAAAGGTACGCGTAGATTCGTAATAACTCGTCGCCAAAATGTAGTAGCCTCAGATCCGTTTATCTGTTTCAATTAAAATCCGTTAAGTATCAGTAATCATATATTCTAAGTCATTAAGTACGTCATCAGAGAGGTTAGTACAACCGTTAGATCATAGTGTAGACATAAAAGAAACTTAATTTAAAGCATCAAACTACTCAGAACACAATATTTCTTCGTTATCTGGAATACACGTCTTATATATTCTTTTTATATTACCGAGACAATTCTTTCGATCTCAGATAAGAAGACATAATTCAGGCTTTACGTCTAAATGGGTTGATAATTATGTATCCACATGAAATTGTAAGTAACTTCGACAACAGTAGATTATCTAGCTTTTTTAGTATTTGTTTCAGTGAAGACAAATTTAGTGATACAGCTAAGCATATAATATCACGTGTATGATTTCGTCATACTAAAATCAACGATCCAAAATGTTCCTAACAAAAAGGGTGTATTACAAAAATTGCTAAAAAGGTATGGAAACTCTCACGATCGTGAAAATTAAATGATATAACAGACTGATTAAAGCACCTATAAACAGCAATATGGAAT